>CM034241.1:4868919-5428919 GCA_019916065.1 Vitellaria paradoxa | reverse complement strand
GTCTGCTAAGAAAACTGTTTTCATTATTGGGGCTACCAACAGGCCTGATATAATTGACCCCGCACTTTTGCGGCCTGGCCGTCTCGATCAGTTGATTTATATCCCTCTGCCCGATGAGGAATCTCGACTTCAGATTTTCAAGGCCTGTCTGAGGAAATCTCCTGTTTCAAAAGATGTTGACCTCAGAGCCCTTGCCAAGTACACACAAGGCTTCAGTGGTGCTGATATTACAGAAATATGCCAACGTGCATGCAAATATGCCATTAGGGAGAACATTGAGAAAGTGAGATTCTTAGCTATTCCTCTAATGCTTTGTACCTTTAGCCTGACACTGCTTCCACCTTCGGAGTATATGCTTTTCTTGTTCACATGGCACTGCAAACAAGCACATCTGGGACAATGGGGTTGCACCATGGCAGACTGGCATGTCATAATACTATTGTCAGTGTTGGATAACTGCTGTTCTACTTTCTGACATGTCACATGCCATTCGTGTCTTGTTATGATACACTTGAATACCTTGAGATAGGACAGTCGGAAATTGTTTTCTCAGAAGACCCATCTTCCTTTGATTATTGCATTACGTTTGTCAATTTTTCTGCAATAATTGTGTTTTGATATCTAGAGATGGTGGTTGGAGTTTCATTATTTTGAACCTGCTGGAGATATCAGTAACTGGATATGTCCTTGCATTTACCTTCAAGGAGTCCTGTAGCTTTTAGCTTTTCGCTTGCTTGGGGCATTAGTGACTTCCTCTTGAAAAACTTTTATATTCTTCTATTACGTTGTACTAGGCATCGTTGCACCTGGCTTTAAATGTGTTGGGTGAAATTTTATCCTGGTTGAAAAAGTTATTCTTAAAAGATTTATAAAAAGGGAAAGTAACTTCAATTCTTTTCATTGACTCAATGGACTGACATTGACCTTTGAATTTCAGTGGACTTCACTATTGATACAATGCTTTTTGTAATTATGCGGAATGAGAATAGGAGAGGCTGAAATTTGCTTGTTTTGCAGGATATTGAGAGAGAAAGGAAGAGGAGTGAGAACCCAGAGGCTATGGAGGAGGATGTTGAAGATGAGGTGGCTGAGATCAAGGCTGCTCATTTTGAGGAATCAATGAAGTACGCACGAAGAAGTGTGAGCGACGCCGACATTCGCAAGTACCAGGCATTTGCTCAAACATTGCAGCAGTCGAGAGGGTTTGGGACTGAATTCCGATTCTCCGAGACCAGTGCCGGGGCCACCACTGGATCTGACCCTTTTGCGGCATCCGCTGGTGGGGCTGATGAGGACGACCTTTATAGTTAGGTTTATTTCCCCTGTTGTGTGTTTTATCTTTTGTTGTGTCAAAAACATTTCTTACCATTCAAAAACGTTAACGTAATTGTTGCTTCCCTGTATCACCGGGATAAAGCTTCCATGTGTCAAGGCCCGAGTTGGGTTTTGGGTTGTCCTGCCTCCGGTTTAAAGTGTTGATACTTTCACATAATTCAAATTAATTTTAGTAACTGTGAACTCATGTTTAACGGTATCCCGTTTCTGCCATATTTTCACTTGGTGCTTGCTAAGCTGTTACCTGCGGTGTTCTTGAATGAACTTGTTGAGGCCAAACTGGGTTTAACTGAACTTTTTATCCTTTTGGGAGGACAATACAAGAAGGGGGGAAGTGGGATTCTAACTAGGAACCGGCAGGACGTGGTTTAGCCCATTGGCCATTAGGTCTAAAGCCCCTACCTTCTCCATTCAAGTTATGGGTTTGTTTCGAGGTTATTTGAAGTTTTTTGAGTTATATCCTCTTTTCTCTTAGATGGTGGTGATGGCTCTTTCTAAAGTTTTTCTTACAAATTCTTTATGGCTTATCTTTTATTGCGACCCCAAATGCTGTTGGATGAGTCTTGGTGACATCTGCTTCTGAATTGGGGCTCTTCTATGATTTTATGTAATTGGGTAGTGTTGCAAATACGTTTCTTGATGATTTAAGTTGATTAAAGGTCATACAAGTAAGGGACTTCTGATATAAAGATCCCAATTTGGAGAATTTAGTGGAGCCGCTTTTGAAGTTCTACTGGAGTTCTATAGACAATGCTCCGCTAGAGCACACAGATATATGTATAATATATATGGAAGCATGATATATATACATATATGTGTGTGTGTATACGTAGCTATATGTATGAAGTGAAAGTTGAGGGTTTAGTTTTAAATTCGTATAATATGTTGTAGGATGTGGTTTGGGTGATGTCAGATAGTGTTCTTGATTTATTTTGGTATGTAATGGTATCGGTATGTTGTGGTATTGTGAGGTGTTGGGTCAGAAATTAATGGTTAGGGAGAGGGAAACGGAAATGGAACTGAAACCCAAATTTTTGGGTTTGCTGACTGGAAATCAGTCGTGTGCACGAAAAGCTTGTTTTGTGAGCACGGCAGCAGAGTTGAGAGAGGCGGGCGCATAGGACTTGCTCCCGCGTGCGCACGATCGAGGGTGGGTTAGTATTTTCAGTTAAAAAAGAAAAAAGAAAATTGGTACTAGATTATGTTAAATATTCGAAAGTATTGTGTGACAGCTGAAATTTGTTACGATGGAACTAAATTGTATATGATGAGATGAACAAGATGTTGTGATGTTGGAATGCGAGTTATTGGAGCTGGCGTGGCATGAGTTATTGGAGCTGGCGTGGCATGTGGAACTTTGGTTCTTGTTATATTTATGAGATGATATTTCTGTTGAACAATTAAGTTGGGGGATAAAATATTCCCCTTCTTTATTTTGAGTTGAGAGGTGCTAGAATATAGAGTACATATAGCTATAAGTTGAAAGTGCCTAGACTTGGGTAGGGTTGTTGTTGTTGTTGTTTTTTTTTTTTTTTTTGGAGTGTTTCAATAGGTTATTTCAGTAGGTTATAAAGCGATACAGACATTTAAGATGCATATATTTTTTATTTAGTTAGCATCGAAGATGCGTATGTGCTATGATGGCATATGTTTATTGCCCTAATAATGGATGCAAAACATTAAGGGATGGTGTTGGTGATTGGGCACCATGGTCACAGGTTAATCACACAGAGTACTTACTCATATATGAATGTACGTCTGTATGTACGTCTGTGTATAAGGGTATTCACGATTCGGTTAATTGAACGATGAGTAAAAAAAAAAAAAAAAAAAACTAAACTGAGCAAATTAGTTTTTTTGGAATCAAAATTGAGCCGTTATGAACGGTTAATCGCCCAAATCGGTTTGATTATCCTTTTTTACCATTTTTTTTTATAAAATAATTATCAACCTATAACTAATTAATTATATATTGAAGAACATAAAAATAATAAAAAGTCAAACATAATTTGACAACAATAACAACATATTAATATAATAAATTTAATATATTAATTTATTATTTATCATTTAATTTATATTGATAATAAAATTCAGTCGGTTAACTGAACCGGTGGTTAATGTATATTAAAAATTGAAACTAAATTGAAAATCAAAAATTAAAAAAAAATCAAAATCGAAACAATCAGTTTAGTTAACTATATTTTGTGATTCAGTTTATTCGGTTCAATTCAATTTTTTAATTTATTAGTTTTTTTTTTGCTTACCCCTATCTTTCTCTATATATGTGTGTGTGTGTGTGTGTGTGGACAAGTTGCGGTGATGAGTTGAGGTGATGGTGTATTGTGTTTGCACATGTTGACGAGATATATATTTGATGAGGCAATTGAGAATGATGATAATTGTGATGATTACTTATGATATATTAAAATGTTTAATGATGATATCATGTGATAGTAATTATACATTGTTAAATTAGATTGTGAGATATATAAACAAAACGTTAAATTGGACTGTGAGATGTATAAACACAATAGTAACATGGGTTAGGAGATTTGAAGCGTGATAACTCAAATAAAAATACTAGCTTATAGTTATCTCTAATATAACAATCTTAATAATTCAACAACTAAACAACTAATAATGGATACTTATCCCCACACTCCTAGTTGACTACAACTCCTACTAGCTAGATATTTTAAGTAATCATACCTTATCTCTCTATATTTTCACATATAGTTAGTCTTTCTCTGTCTCTTTTGCATGCATGCATGAATTCTAGTGATATTTGATTGCTTTCCTTTCTTCACGTATGAGCTATGGATCAGTTATCACCATTGTCATTGTCACCTTTCAACCACTTATTGCCATTGCTATTACTGTTATAACTAGATATTATCATAAATTATGACCAAATACTCACGATCATTGCTATTACAACTACAACTAAGCACCTACCCAAAAAAAAAAAAAAAAAAACTATAACTAAGCATTATCTTAATTTACCACCAACTATCAGTGGACGCATGTTGTAGCTAGTAGAGTATTGTCTCTACTCACCTGAAAATTGCACTTAGACCTATTTCTTATTTTTTAGTTGAACAAAAAATTCTTTAGTATTTTGTCATCAAACCCAATGCAGTGCACAGATACAAATTGCAACTCACTGCCAAGTTAAATTTAATTTTTCTTTTTTTTTTTCCTTAAAATTATCTCCATAAATTTTGTTATATTATTGTAATTACCCTTAAAACCAATTTTATTACCAAAAATCATCTTTTCTCTCAATCAACTGATTAAACATAATTTTTGTTTCTACTGATTACAAATCCAAGTTCATCCCACACAGTAACTATAATAAACCAAACCAAACTAAGTATTTTCCCACTAGATGGAGTGTGTTGCATGCAATAATTTAGTAAAATCAGATATGGTTGAATCCATGTTTAGAAACCTACCTTATAAAATTAATTGAATTTAAAAATTAAGTTAAAATATGCTATTTAATTCGAATAAAAATATAAACCTAATGAGCCAAGTAAAAAGTTTGGACAACCTGGTCAAAATGAAGTTATTAGTGGTAACAAGTCATAAAAAACGTACAGGTAAAAAAAAAAAAGTGAAGCTACATTTGGTATATTTATTTCCAACTTTTGTTTCATTTTGTATTTTTTAAAACAACAAAAACAGTTAAATATACATTTAGCCACTCGTACTTTTAAAATTTATTTTAGAAAATAGAAAATAAATTTTCATAAAATACAAAATAACCAAAAGTTTTTTTTGAACCTTTTTGACTCAAAATACAGATAGTTCCAAAACACGAAAAAGAGAAAATAACAATCCAACTGTATTTTCAATATTCTTAAAAATGAATCTCAAAATAAAAAATAAAAATTATAAGATAAAAATGAAAAACGAAAATGTAAACTAAAAGCCACGTAATTACCTAAAAGATTGAGAAAGGAAAAATCTATTTGGGAACTTCAAAAGAACAAACTAAACAGATTCGTGCTGTATCAGTGCATTGTGCACTAGTTCAGTATTGTGCTCATGCGAGGACCATCAAATCTTCTTAAAACAAATCTGACGGCTCTCATTCTTAACCCACAATTTTGAGTTTTCAACATCCCACGCAGCACTTATTTTTCTTTTCTATTCTTTTCTTCTTTTTTTTTTTTTTGAAATAAGACTTAAATGCTATTTTTTATGTGAAAAGTTTTCAGGTGACTTTAATAACTTAACGGCTAAAGAATAACTTAACGGTAAAAGTTATAACAATGGTGAGTTATGCTCTTATGGTTCAGGCAATCCTAAGAGCTTGTAGTATTTTTCTTTTTACAAATTTGATCTAATGGCCAAAAGATAAAGTCGTTATTCCGTTAAGATTATAGTAATTGCAAAGTTATCATGTTGATTAACTATTAAGCTATTCTTTTACTATTTTTTGTCGTTTGTTAGTAAAAATAACAGCAATCGAGAGTTATACTCTAATATTTCAAACAATTTTAATAGTTTAACAGTTAAATAATAACTTAACAATAAAAGTAACAGTAATAGATAGTTATGCTCTTATTGTCTAAGCAGTGGAGACTTAAATGATATTTTTCATTTGTTTATATACTTTCAAATGCAGATTAGTGTTATTCAAAAGAATATATTTTTCTTGAATAATATGACGGTTATTAATGAGAAGAAGTATCTGTATATTGTAAAGAGAATGGACCTCATCAATATATATAGGGTAAAACTTAATCTCATTATATCCTCCCATAAAAATGTCTACACTAATCATCTAATCTCATTATCACTATTAATTGCACATAAACCTAACAATATAAATCGCATCAAAATGACTCTTATGATGTATATTCTTATCTTTAATTTGGTTCTAATATATTTTTGATAAAAATAAAATTAATTAATATATATTCAATATACAAAAAATTTCAACAGGAAATGGTCGAGACATTCTTTGAACTCGTGCGGGATGTTTTTTATTTTATTTTAATTTTTTGGGCTAAGTGTTGCACGGGATATTGAAAACCCAAAATTTTTTATCAAGAATGAGAACCGTTAGATTTGTTTAAGAATATTCAACCGTCCTCACATGAACACCGGATATTGAACCAGTGCACCATTCCCCGGTGCTGCCCCTAACCCAACCAAACAATAAGACCTTAGGATTATGGCACTGATCAGGGGGACAGAGCTAGTGGGCAATTTATGATCTATTTTCATTGAACTATAATGGTAGCTAGCAAGCACATCAAATCATATCATGTCCCATTCAATCATGTCCTATTGGCATACCCTTCTACCCCACCCCCATGACTCCTTTTTCTCCTCTCATTCATTTTATATGAACAGCCCACATTGGGTCCTATTCATCAATCAGCCATAGGCCCCATGCTTTTCAGATCTTTGTCCTCCCTCAGTGTTTTGCTAAACTTGTGATTCTATTTCCACAAATCATTGTTTTTTTTTTTTAATATTTTTACGATTAATTTAATAATAGTTTATGGGTAAGGGTCATAAATATTCTCTTGAAGTCAAGTGCTCTAAATTTTTTTTTTGATTGCTGTGCAAAGATATATATATATATATATATATCTTATTTAGTGTTTGTTTAGAGTGCCCAATTTTGATAAAATAAAATAAAAAAAAGTAAAATTTGAATTGTTAGGCGTTCAATGCGTTTCTCAAAAAATGTAAAAAATTAATAAAAATTAGAGAACACTAGAAAAAATTGATAAAAATTAGAGAAAATTAAAAAAATTAGAGGTGTGGAGAAATTTAGAAGAACTTAAAAAGATTTAAAGGAAATTATAAATTTTTGACTAAATTTAGCACTCCAAACACACACTTAAAAGAAAATTTAGATTACATTTATTTTGGAATATAATAATAGGAAATAATAAATATCATAAAATAATATATAGAATTAAATATAATATGAGATTAATGTTTTAAATAAAATTATTTATTTTAGTGTTTAAGTGAGATATGAGGTGAGATAAAGTATATAATTTCAATAAAAATTTGATGTGAGGTAATTTTACACCACCGAATTTTTGTTTTGGAACTAATACAAATGTAAATGATATACAATAGAATTCCATGTCTGATTCCAACTTAGAATAAACAATTCGTTCTGAATTTCATGTCCCAAATATTTTTACGGGATCAAACACTAAGTAAATAAAATCCCATCTCTCTCTTTAATTTCCTAATCCAACAAAGCCAAATAGAGAAAACACACACACACACACACTTACATATAGTACTTCGAATTGTCAAGAGAATTAGTGTATCAAAAGAAGCTAGAAAGTCGGTTTGCCATACAGTTGGCAAGCACAAATATTGTGAATTGTCACATGAATTTGATGATATGCGAGGTATATATATTTATATATATATAGTCAAACTTTAATAACTTTAATTTAAACCCATGCGATGTCATATATCTTGTTGGGTTGGAAGGGACTGTGATGCTTTTTATACTGTATCAGCTGAAGTATGAAAATTAAAAGTATATATTTATTTTCTAAAAATTTAAACTATTAAATTAATTAAAACCACTGATTTTAATTTTACTCAAGTTAAATCAGAAGCATTAAATGATGTATAGGAACTCAGAATCATTAAAATTAGTATACTTTTATTGTTAGGGTGCAAAAAGTATTGTAATCCCTCGAACTCATGCCTTGTTGTATGGATGCCTCATTTTACATTTTTAACTTTTTATTATTACCTCATGTTTATTTATTGCCATACAAACACGTGTCAACATATTACTCAAATTAATTCTACTAAACATGGTAAGATTACATTAATCATACCATAATTAACTAAAATCTTATATGGGGTGCATGTCATACTAAAATCTTCATCTCATGAACTTATTGCCGGAACTAGTTCAATGTATATATCTAAATCATCTTTATTCGAACTTGAGACAAATAAATTTATCAAGATTACTTTCCCTTGCTAATGATAAGTTTGTGATTTTCCAATCTCGATATTACTATCCTTAATTAATGTAAGGATGTATTTCTTTTATTCTTAAAAATAATAATAATAATAATAATAAGTTAAAACAAAATAGAAAGAATGAATTCACCCATATTATGTAACGCTTTCTTGTTAGATTGACTAAATACAGAAATTTAAAATACTTACACGCTCTATTCTTACGTAATAAGGGTAGTTTGGTACATAAGAATGAAATAAAATAATTATTCTTACATTATTATTTCATTTTAGTCCTTCAAATAAGGTAGCATAATATGAAATAGTTTTTCAAATAAGTGTACCAGACAAAATAATAGAAAACAAGTGTGTAAATAATCATTCCATTCCATTTCTTTGCACAAAATGGGGCCTTGACATGTAATGATATACTTATGGGGCATATTGAGTGGCAAAAAAATTAATAAAAATTGATAAAAGTTATAATTTCGTAATTTGTGCAATAAGATAAAAAGTAAATATTTTAAAAAAATTTTTAACATTTTTTTTATAAAACTTAAGGCTCCAAACACCCTATATTGTACAACATGGGGCCTTGATATGTGTTCACCTGGGTCCCAGGGGACTGAGGTGGATAAATGCATTGCAAAAATTGGAGTGCAAAAATGAAATACGATCTAAATTTTCTTCAAATGATTTAACAGTTTTGATTTCACTTGATTTTCTCAATGATTTAATGATCATTTAATTGTATTAATTTTCTAATAATTTAATGATGTGTATCTTAATCTTTTATTATTATACTACAACTTCTGCAATATATTTATCCACTTGGAACCGTGCTCACCCGTGGGGAAAGTTTTTTTTTTTTTTTTTTTTTGTTCTGGGAAAAAAAAGGGGAAAACATAAGATGTTGAGGCTATTCTTGGACCTCCGAAATTTGTGACATCATATGTTGGTGTGTTTGGAATAAAAAAAATTAAAATAAATTGAGATAAATTAAAAATTTGTAATACGTATAATAAAAGAAAAAAATTGATGTAATATAAAATTAATAGAGATTTATATATTTTTTTTTTTCAAATCAAACCAACCCGGTATGGGGCAATTTCATAATGGAGAGGATAACCCTTAAAAAAAATGGAAAAATGAAAAAAGAGGGGGGGGGCATAGGGCATACGGACGATGCCTTACACAATTGACAGCCTGCTCTCTTTCAGAATTTGCAGACGCTTTTTCTCTGCATGTCCCCACACGTGCGCTTCCACTTAGCCCACAAATGTAGCATCAATATGTCTACGTTTTCAACCCCCTCGTCAGAGTGCACGTGTCAACAATTCATCCGGCCCCTACATTTATTTCTTATCAATTTTTTTAGTTTCTACTATTTTTTTTAATTTTTATCACCCCTATACAATTTTTATTAATTCTTTTACATATTTTTTTAAGAATACATCAAACACCAAAAAGTAAGAAATCTAAAATTTATTTATTTTTTATTTTTTTATAAAAATTTAATACTCTAAACAAGATTAAATAAAGAGATTCTATCGAAAACAATTATAAAAATTATGTAATAAAAATATTATTGAAATTAAAATGCACATCGGGTAAACGGAGTAAGCATTTTTGTTTCAGAGGCTCCAAACTTTTTTGGAATTATATTTAAGTCCAAAAATTATAACTAATACTAAATAAAAAATAAATCAATTTATAAAATCTAATTATTATATAATAATACATCATCAAAAATAAATTATATATATATATATATATATTTACAAATAAAATTCAACTTCATATACATATTCTATAAATTTTATTAATTAAGTGATACTTGGTAACTTTTCATATTACAAAATTTATTCATAATTAAATTTATAATAATTTTTCTCTACAATTTATGTCTTATCTTGTTCTAAAGTTTTGTTTTAATAACACTTAACAGTTAAAAATAGATGCTCTGTAATTGCAGTAAAAATTCATATTTTTATATCTTGCATGAACTAACCTTATTTCTTTTGATTCCTGTTTTTTTTATTTTATTTTTTTAGTTTCTCCAATATATTTTTTTTTAATTTTGGACTGTTCACAGTAGGTTTAAAAATTTAAAATATTTAACTGTGAATACTTTTAAATGCTTAAATTTCCATGGCTATTTAAATTTTAGATTAATTTTGTTTTTTCTTTTTAGTTTTTGTTTGTGTTATAGTAACAATAATCCATGAATTGAATTATGTATGGATGGTGGAATTGGTTAGACTTCTAAATTTTTAGGTTATATGTAGCAAATAAGAAAAATTATTTTAATTTTTATAAATTTTATTTTATAAAAATTCAAAATTAATTAGTAGCATTTTGTTTGTATTTCTTTTTTTTTATTTTTTATTTTCTATTTTATATGTTTGATATTTTGAAAATCTCAAAACACCTGTGGCATTTTTTTTTCGTATTTTAAGATTTTTCTTACTTTGGGTTAAAATTTAAAAATACTGAAAATGATTTTTGAATATTTTACATTTAATATGTAAATTTATTTATTTTTTCAAAAACATAGGTAACTAAATAAATTTTAAATTATTTTTTTATTTTTAAAAATGCAAAATTAAAAAGACTCAAAATTGATATGTCAAATGTTATCTAAATTTTTTAAAACAAGATGGAGTCCACCAATGCGTATCACTGCGTAACCATGCTACTCCAACGGAGAGAAAACGAGCAGTTTCTTTGTGAAATTCCAATGGCGCATAAACATTGAGCTGGATCGAGTTATATATAAAAGTCTTTGTTTCATACATACATACATACAAACACCTATGTATATATATAGCTCATCAACTTTGACATTTCAAGCGAAAGGGCTCACTTCAGAGTTCAGACCTTTTTTGGATGCATAGAATTAAGATCGATGACCATTTGGCTGACAGTTTTTTTTTTTTTTTTTCCAATAAAATTACAGTGCCTTTACAGGTAGATTCACATCACTGGACTTTCTCTCTGGTTTTACGAGAAAGTCCAAGTCAGTCCGTGGGTCCTAATTAATTGATGAAGCCATTGGACCAAAATGATATATTATTGGTGCCTTGGTGTAAAAAATTGTTTATTTGGTAAAAATTTGTAAAAATTTAAAAAAGTTAGAAAATATTGGAAAAAAGTTAGAAAAAATTGGTAATAGTGAAAAAAAAATTTAGAGAAAGAAATATGTTTAGTAAATTTTAGTGGAAAAAGTTGAAAAAAATTAAAAAAATTAATAAAAGTTTGTAAAATTTTCTAATAACCAAACTGATTCTATGTTAAAAGTATATTAGTGAATTAATTAAATATATTATGCATAAGTTTAAATTAAAATTAAGATTTTAAATTTTCTATTTATTCTCACCAAAAGTTACTATACCACTTCAAATTAAACTTTTTAAAATACATATTTCGTGTACATTTTATTAATTTGTTGTACCATTGCTATTGTGTAATCTTAACTATGGGAGGCGTTTGGAGTGTCAAATATCTCCCACAAATTTTAGTATTTTATTTTTAACTTTTTTATACTAAAAATCTCTAATTTTTCTAATTTTTTTTTTCATTGTGACCACGTTTCTCTAATTTTTTTTAACTTTTATCAAAATTTTTAAATTTTCTATAACTTTTTGAAAAACACATCAAATGCTAAGCCATGAAAATTTTGACGACTTTATTTTTATTTATTTTTATGCTTTTTGACGCATCAAACAGTGCCTATATTAGCACACAAGTGGACACCATTGCGCTTTAACATTTTATTTAGAGTGGGGATATTGGCACTACTTTAAAAATTTCTTACACTCCTGTCATTTTTTTATTCCCACAAAATTATAAATCTAACCTTGTAGTGGAAGTTAATTAATATAAAACAAACCAAATACCATAATTATCATGCATTTTTATTTATTATTATGAAACTAACACCCTCCATTTTCACTTTTTTATAGCATTCTTCACTTTTATTAATTTGTATGTTAAATTAAAATTTTACTGTTAATTATAATTTCATGAAGATGCGTGAGAGAGCTTTTTAAATATTTATTTTTTTAAATTAGCTTTGTAAATTTATCTTTTAAATTTTTCTATCAAGAATCAAAGAAAAAATAAAAAAATTGTTGTTTTTAATTGATACAAAGAAAAATATTATAATCATTGATCAAATCATACATTAATAAAAATAACTGAAATAAAGATAAATTAAATTGAAATTGAAATTCTAATATTCATCCCCAAAACCCTCCACCATTAAATAAAAATAATATCGCACTCTTCAAAATAATTTAATAATTACCAAACAAAATAAATAAAAAGTATTACAAATAGGGACTGTAAAAAAAAAACTAACTTAATATGGAAAAAAGCTCTAATAATGTAATAGCATATATACTAACAAAAATAAAAAATAAAGAAATATTATATACAATTTGTTCAATATTCTTCTACCAATAAATCAAATACATGAAAGGAAAAAATTAAAAAAGATTAATAGTTACTCTACTATTTGAGGAATTCGATAATTCATAGGCTCTGTTTAGCGTAAGAAAAAAAAGATAAATTGAGATAAAATGTGGTTTGGAGTTAATTTTGGCGCTCTTTTTTTCTTAAAAATAGCAAACTGTGGGAACGGATTTAGAAAACTGTTCCCACGGATTTAAAAAAATTCACAAAAAATAGCGACAATGGTACTCATTTGAAAGTTTTTGACATGAAAAATATGATTGTATAAAAAATTTATATATTCGGTTAACCTACTTTCAAATTTTTTTAGCGAAATATTGAAATTTTTTGAAATTAGTGATGGCGGGAAAATTAGAAGTAGATAGGTTGTTAGAGATTTATAAAGTTTTATAAAGGAAATTAGTATGCCAAACGGGGCCATAATAGTATTAAATTTGCTTCATGTTACTTGTATAAAAAAATTAATCATATTTAAAAGTTCCGATTTAACAGAATTCTCTTTCATGATGTTTTGTTTAAAGTTTAATGAACTAAAGAGAGATATATGGGAAAAGTATACATAAAATTATGAAAAATGTAATTAGAGAAAAGTAAAAAAGTGGTGCTATTGTAAAGTGAAAATGAGAGAATATTAGTTTATAATAATAAATGAAAAGGGAGGGTAATTATAGTATTTAAGATATTTTATATTAATTGTCTTCTATTAATTATACGTTTAATTTTGTAATTTTATAAAATAAAAAATTATAAGAAGAGAAATTTTTTTTAAAAAATTCAATATTTTCACCCTTTTTCTTAACCATTTTTTTTTTTTTTTTAAAGAGTTAAGAAGACAATCTTGCTATATATCTGTATATACACATACGCGGCCGCCCGGGGTGGCTGATTTCAGATACTTTTCAGCAGTAAAAGTGAAAAAGGAGAGGCAGACATCAATTCTGTGGTTAATATAAATATCGTTAAATTAAAATTTAATAGATATATTTATATTATTTTAATTAAAAAATTGTAAATATATTAAATTTTAAAACAATTATAATCATAAGTTACCGAAGCCTCAAATTCGTAAAAGTGGAGGGAGAAGAGAGCTTGGAATGGGATAGCTAAGGAGGATGAGCTGACGACGAAGCTGCCTAGAGCTGAAGGAATGGACCAACTTGTTCCAATCTTCACGTTCACCTAAGGATTCTTGCTGTCGGCTCAGAACTATTGACCCTCTCCTACCCCACCCCCATGACCCATTTCCCTCACTCTCCCCCAACACAGTGACATACGTATACACAGACATAAGTTCGTACATTACGGATATATATAATAATGAAAGGATTGCCGTACCAAAATTTAGGAGCTATTTGGACTTGAAAAAAATACTAAAAATTATCAAAAGTTACCAAAAAAAATTATCAATTTTTTTTTAATTTTTTAATTAAATTTCGTCACATATTATTTTTACATCAATTTTTTTTATATTCTTTTTATATTTTTTTGTCATCCAAGCTACCACTTAATGTTTTATAGTAACCTTTAGATGTAATATTACATGTATATAATTACAAGGTTGACAACTTTAATTACTAGGAAGTTAAAGTTAGCTAAGCTAGTTAGTTTTAGTTAGTGTGTGTTTGTTTAGACCCCGTTTGGTAACGTTTCCATTTTCTATTTTTCTGTTTTTATTTTCAAAATTTTGTAAACTCGCAACAGAAACATATTTGATAAATCTGTTTACTTTTTTTTGTTTTAAAAAAAATGAAAACATAAACAGAAAAACGTAAATAGAAAAAAAGTGTTTTCACACTGATTTTCTTCTCTGTTACCAATATTTTGTCAATTTTAAAACTTTATCTATTTTTGTTGCATTGCATAAAAATAAATTATTTTATTCAAATATTTTATTAAAATAAGTTATTTTAATAAACAATATAATTAAATTCAATAAATTAAATTAATTATATAAATTATTTTTAATAAATAGTAAAACTAAATTAATTAATTTAATTTAATAATTAATTATTGTTAAATTATCTAAAATAAATATCATAATTAATTTATTTAATTTAATAATTAAATTAATTTATATAAAATAATTAATAATAAATAATTAAATTACATTAATTTTTAATTTAATTTAATTTAATAATTATTATTAAATTATTTTAAATAAATATCATAATTAAATTAAATTATTTACTATTTAATTAATTTAATTTATATAAAATATATTTTAATAAATAATTAAATGAATTTAATTAATTTAAAAATAAATAATTTAATTTAATAATTAATCTAATTTCATTATTTATTTAATATGAAATATATTTTATTAAATTATTTCTAATAAATAATATAATTTAATATATTTTATATTTATCGAATTAAATGATTTTAATAAATAATTTACTGTATTAATTTAATTAATTATATTAATTAAATTAAATTAATATAAAATATATTTTATTAAATTCTATTAATTTTTTAAAAATAATAAAATTAAATATTTTCTAAAATAAAAAATTAATAATTATAAACAAACTTGTATTTTCAAACGCGATTTCAGTTGTCATCTCAAAAAAAATAAATGGCAACCGAAAACAAAAAATAAAAAATGGTAACAAAAAAACAACAATAAAAAAAGACAGCATTGTCAAACGGGCCCTTTCTATAGCTAGTTACTTAATTTTTTGGCTTTTTTTTTAATGATCATATTTAACTTCTTATATTTTTAATTTCTTTTAAATCATGAAGGATAAATATCAAATTAATAAAAAGTTAAAAAGATAACTATTAAAAAAACTAATTTTTTTTTCTTTAAGTTAACATTTTTACTTTCCAAACTCAGCCTTAGAAGGGCTGTGAAGGAAACTAAAACGGGTTGAATTTTTTTTTTTTTGATTTGTTTAGTGGAGGAAAAGTAAAATATCTGTTATGAGGGTATACTTAAAATTTATTAATGAGTAATTGAAATTAATCCTCTTGGGAATAAAAAAGATGATACGTAATTTAGTTATACATATTTCATTTCTTAATATATATTATATTGTATATTATATATATATATATATATATAAATCTTCATAATTTATAGGTTCTGAACTCTAGGCTGTGTTTGGCAGAGTTTTAAAATATACATATATATACAATCTTCATAAATTATGGAGTTGCAAGAAAAAAAATTTAAATTTGGAATCTTGTCTTATTAGTTATTATTGAAAACTAAGTTAAAAAAAAGAACCAATTTAAAGAAACACCATACAATCATTTTTTGCTCTATTACTTGTTTGTTTGTTTATTTATCTATTTATTTTTGCTCTAACTTAGTTTGGTAATATAAAATAAGGGGGTTTTTTTTTTTTGGTTTTTCAATTTATATTACTTTTTTCACTTAAATTTAATTCTTATGTTACTTTTACAGGTTTTTAGAAATATAAAAAAACTACAAGAAAAAAAATACTTTCAAATAGGAGAATTGACGTGTTGGCAAAAATTAATTTTTTTTTCATTTATGCATGCATTATTCTATTTTTAATTTTTTTTGCAATTTTTTTCAACAATATGAATGAAATACCTAAACACTACCAAAAATAAGAAGAATATGGCGGAGCCTTGGTATTAATAAAAACAATGATTTCTCAAATGTTACCAAATAAAGTCTTAATGGAAAATGTTGGCTCCTTCAATGCTACTAAAGAAAGCTTTAGTATCACTAAGGAAAAAAAAAAAAAAAAAACTACAAACTAATTCACTTTCGTTACATATGATTTGGAAAATTAATTGATTGGGACATTTAGCTTTTTTGGTTGCAGAATAAGAAACACAAATTTGGTCAAGTGGTGGGATTGGGGATGCAAGACATGTACATATATATATATATATGTATTGTATATATATGAAGTGTTCGAAGTGGGAGTGGAAATCCAAATGAAAATAATTCATACTGCTGTCTGATGTTCTGGAGGCACAAGTCCTTGTGATTTGGTTGTCTGAATTGACAAATCAAGTACAATTTGTGGGTGTGGGGGAGAATGATAATTAGTGCGTTGTGTGAGTATTATACTATTTTCATATTTTACCATTCGAACAATTCTTTGCTTTGTTTGGCATGCCTGAGTAGCAAGCTTTTTACTCACCTAAAAAGGAAAAAAAAAAAAAAAAAAAAAACCTATCATGATATAAGCCAGAATATACTTTCTATTCCTTCTTAGTTTCCCTTTGGCAAATAAAAACTTTTTCCCTTCCTAGAACAAAATTATATTTCTTTGAATTAATAAAAAAAAGATTGAATAAATACGATCACATGAAAAATTATTTTATGAAATAGTTAATGAAAAATGATTCAGACTATCATTCTAATAGTATGAAATTGTATGACTCACCAACTTTTATTAAAAAAAAAAAACTAATTTTTATTAATATTGTTCAACTTTTTTTTTCAGCAAATACATTTTTAATTTTTATAAATTTTTCTAATTTTTTTCAAAATTTTTTTAATTTTTACCAACTTTTTCTAATTTTTTAACTTATTACAAATTTTTAACAAATACCCAATTAATTTTCAAAATAACACTTGTCAATATATAGTGTACATTTATTTATTATTTATTTATTTATTTTTGTTGTGGCAAACGGCCTCTATATATACTTAAATTACAGGAACAAAGTATTCTATACTCTCCAATTACGTTGTTAATTGGAAAAAAAAAAAAAGAATTAACGTATGGTAATTAACTTACACCCAAAAAGGGGGAGGGGGGGAAAAGAAAGAAACTTGAGTAAGGGTTTGTGATTGTACAATCACTCAAGAGTCAAGACCCTTGAAATTAAGGAAAGTTTGTCTCAACCTTATTGATCAGCTACTGGTAGATGATACATACTAACCAATATATAGGGATAATATCATAAGTGAAATCCGTTTGGTTGCTGAGAAAATGAAGTTAGAAAAAGGAAAAAAAAAAAAAAAGACATGCAAGGATCCACCCAAAACCCAGATCTAGAGAATAAAAGTGAAGAGCTAAATTCATTAATAGTTCACAAATTGCAACTTGTCTTATGAGTAAAACTACATTCTCTAGTCTCTACAATATCAAAACACTCCTGTTACTCACAAAACTATATTTAATTAATATGTATATATAGAGAGGGAGAGAGAGAGAGAGAGAGATAAACATGGATGAATAATCAAGGATCACTGCGCTCGTGCCAGCAGACTAACATTGCTATGCAACGCCTGAGAATGTAGAACTTCGCCCGCTGCTTCTTCGCCACGTGGCTGCATCTCTCCCCAAACGATCTGCACGACTCTCCCCTGTGTTCATGATGATGATGACTGCTATTGAAGCCTTTGTTTTTTTTCTCCACTTCCATTAATGAGTTCTAGCAGCTTCTTCTTCTGCAACTACTTGTTTGCTTGCTGTTGCTGCTGCTGCTGCTGCTGCTGCTGCTATTACCAGAAGCTCTTATTAGCTATTTATGGCAAGACCGTGTGAGGCTGCTCTATATATAATATATTTATATGGAAATTAAATACTGTTCACTGTACATATAGTTTTATATCTGAATATATCATACCACCAAAATGATGTGCCTTGACTAATTATAAGGCTTCCGCCTTTTCATAAAAGTTGTTTTGTAGTGTAACATTAGCCCTAATTTTAAAATTTTCAATCAAATCAAGGGGGCAACCAAACCGCCCAACTTTTCATATTTTTTTTTAATCAGATTTTACTACATATCATTTTTACATCAAATCTTTATATTTTTACAATACTTTTTGGTCAATTTTTTTTTTTCAATCAAACACCGTCCCAAGTATCATGCACACTTGAACACTATGTTTGATCAAAAAATTAGAAGACAAACTGAATGATATAGGGTAAATAGTACCATGAAAAAATATATAGAATTAGATATAAATGGATTTAATTTTTATGTAAGATTATTTTATTGATATTTGATTGATGTGATACATAAAATAGAATAAAAGTTACAATTTGAAAAGAGATGTGACCGTAAATAATTTTAGATAATTAGATTTTGGCAAGAATCAAATTTAGGATTGGATTATATACAATTCCACAAATAGTATTTTCAATCTAACATTTTGAGTGATATGCCATCTCACCCTTATGATATTTCTTATTTCACATTTTGAGAGATTAGCGATCCAAAATTATTGCTAATTTCTTCTCTTTTTCAGTTATCAATTATGGGATTTAATTTGTAAGACGTTTAAATGACAAATTTAATCCAAAGTCTCACATCCCCCAAAAAAAATAATAATAACAAACTTTACCGCACTTCATTATGTATGGTGAAAAATCAGGGACTTGTACAGTAATAGATATTCGTGCCACACCAAGAATTTATCACAATTCAACAAGGTAAGGACTACCTTAGGAAGTACCAATCAGGATTCGAATCTTTGAAGAATGAAATTGAAAAATTATGAACAATGTGATGTCATTAAAAGTTTAGAAAAATATTTTAGAGACAAGCCTTAAGAGATATTCAAAAATTTTATTAAAATTTCATTGAATCTTAATTTTATTTATTTTCTTTTTTTTTTTTTGAAAATTTGAATCCCTAGTTGCTCCTTCTTAGGGCTTGTTTGGAGGCTCAAAAACTAGTAAAAAAGTATCAAAAGTTACATTTTGTAATTTTTGATGTGTTTGGTAGAACCGCAATTATTTCCACTTTTTTGATTTTGTTACAATAAAAAATAAAACAAAAAGTTATCACTTTTTTATTTGCTACAATAAAAAATATACCAAACACACAAAAAGTTATCATTTTTTATTTGCTAAAGTAAAAAGTTCACCAAACACCTAATATTGTAAAAAATATTAAAAAATACACTTTGTTTCACCAAACACATAAAAAAATATAACTAAAAAAATACACAAAAAATTACAAAAATTTCACTTTTTTTTCTTGTTTTTGAACCTCCAAACCGCCTATAATCTTAACGTGTTTATTGTGATTAGAAAAGTTCTAATCTACGTGACCTCTCAGGGAAAAAAAGAAAAAAAAAAAGAAAAGAAAGAAGGCTAATCCAACATAACGTTCATCGAGGAGTTTGGGCCCAGTTGATGCAATTAGCACCGGTAGAGGATTAGTATTGTTTTTAATCATTAATTTTGAAACGAGACATAATTACCTAAAAGTTTTATTAATTATAATAAATTACATCTGTTCTTATTTGTAGTGACCAATTAAAAAAATACACTTATGCACGGAACGGAACATGCACCGGTGCTTGGGCCCCGAACTTTTCATTGAGAGCGATGGGCACGGAAAGAAATAGTGCGGCACTCAATGTCCGCACAGTGAGGCTACTAAATTGACATGGGATTCGATGCTTGGTTTAGGCATCATGGTCTCTTTATCAATGTTTTGAATTTCCTTTTTGCGATTGGTACGACCAGCCAGCCATTGCTATCCACACAAAGCAGTCACACAAACACATGTATTTATTTTATGGTTATGTTTGGTTTGTTTAAAAATTTTAAAAATTTTTAAAAATTATGTACTTTTTATTTTGTTATATAAATTACGAATATATAATTTATCTCATTTTATTTTATTTTTTTTTATTTTATACACACTTAACATGTATATATATATATATATATGTTGCTGCACTCAATTGCAAAGAATGACCCTCCTCTTTGTTAAAAATTACATGAACATGATTCTTGTGATGCTTATATAATTGATATATTTGGCTAGCTAGTTGCATACCTTGCAGCAACAATATTATTGTGAATGGCAGAAATGACAGGCTATTGTATGGGATGGTTGACTTGCATGCACTATGTTTGGATGCAAGGAGAACAATACATGTGTGTGTTTATGTATAATACATACGTATGTATATACAAATCATTTTATAAAAAAAAAATACATATAAAAAAAAGAAAAGAGTAAAATTAAGAAAAAGGGTTAATTTTCCTTCTGTTGGGATAATTACAGGAGAAAATAAATAGAAAGAGAGGCAGTTACATTGTAAATTAATAATTTAATTTTTTTTGAGTTGTTTTCTTTTCGCAGATTCGTGTTACAAATGCATCATTAGGTACCATTTGACACCCAAAAAAAAAAATCGGCATTAATTTATTTAATTTTCAACATAAATCTATCAATTTTTATAAAATAAATTATCCAAAAAAAAATTTTATAAAAAAAAAAGTCAAAAATTATTAAAAATTGAACTTTCACATTCCGTTAGTCTTTACTGCAGAAGAAAGCATATTTGGAATTAGAAGTGGGAAAAATTAGAGTTGCATTTGGTATATAAAAAGGTAGAAGGTTTTGCAATTTTTGTTCTGATGTTATGTGTCACTCTTAGAAAAAAGTTGTGTATTTGATAAAAATTTGTAAAAAGTAGAAAAAAAAGTTCACAAAAATTAGAAAAATTGATAAAAATTAAAGAACGTTAGAGAAAATTGGTAAAAATTAGAGAATGTGTTTAGTGAATTTTAGTGAAAAAGATAAAAATTTTGATAACTATTAATAATTAATGAAAAATTAGGAAAAATTAGTGTTGCCAAAGTCCTAGATCACCGATTAATCCCCTTCCACGTTGGCATTTTAGAGGTGAACAAAAAGTGAAGTAAAAGTTGTTTGACTGTCCTTGTATGACTCCTCTCCTACTTATTAAACACAATGCAAGGGGCCATGCATGTTTGGAGCCTCAAATTTTGTCAAAATAAAATAAAATAAAATGTTGTTATATCTATATTACCATAGGGCAAATTCATAAATTTGATTGAAACTTTTTTTTTTTTCGGTGGACGTCTTTTTTTGGCAATACTTTATTTATTTGTTTTTTTATTAATAACTCTTAATCACCAATAACTACTCATAATTTGAAAAACGGTGTATAAATAATTTTTTAACTTTTATAAGTTATTTAAGTAATTTTACCCTTTTATTTTTTTATTTTCTTAAAATACCTTTTAACTACCAACTACTCTTGTAATATTTTTTTTATTTTATTTAAATGCCGGTTAATTACTTACAATTTATTTAAATACCTTTAATTAATAATTAGTCATTATTTATTGTTTGAGAAAATTTTTTAGATGAAATAAGAAATTAATTAATGATACACACATAGTTTTTAAATAAAAATTTGATAAAAATTCATGTGCATCACATGTGCGCAAGTATTTTTTTTAATTTTTTAAATGAAATAACAAATTAACTAATGATACATACATAGTTTTAAAATAAAAATTCATGTACATCGCGTGTGTACCAGTGTAAAATTAAGTAAAATAAAATAAAAATAAAAATTCTCACACGTTGTTTCAATAGGTTGATTAAAATTTAATAGAAAATTAAATAAATATTCATAATTGCAAAATTAAAATATTTTTATTGATTATTAAGATAGAAAATAAATTAACACTCACCGCGTGTGCACCGATGTCTAGTTTTTAAATTATTAGATGTTTGGTATATTTATTGAAAATTGAAAAGTGTAAAAAAGTTAAAAAAAATTGATAAAAATTAGAGAAGGTTAAAATTTTTTAGTGTGAAAAAAAAGTTAAAAAAATGAAAAAATTAAAAAAAAAAAGTTAGAGATTTTAAAAAAATTTTGGCACTTCAAAAACACACTAAGGACCGTCTATTTTCTTTCACTTTCTCAAACTTCTTCTGTGGGTCGGGAAAAAACTCGCAGTCGCTACCCGAAAGTGCGCACTGGGTGAAAAAATAAATTATATTGTTGTTTAATTATCTGTAAAAGGGTTTAAACTCAATATATTAATTTGGAACTCTCCATTCATGTCTCTTAGACCAACTCCAAATGACTTGACGGGCAATTTGAGGGTGTTTGATTATTAAATAGACTGTGGCTTACAGAGAGACTTCAATTCATGGAACAAACTCTGGTGAGTGGGTTAGGACAGATTGTAATTGGGTAAGCCGGCATTGGGTCTTAGTTGGAGGCCAACCCATTTTGGGTGGATCTAGGTCAACCTTAGTGGCCTTACAGATTTCCTTCATGCCTTGCTCATACGCACATAATTTGTAGCCATCCGTATGACGAGAATAACTAATTTAACAATTTAATTAAATATATATATATATATATATGTGTGTGTGTATGCATGTATAATAATTGTAGGTTGACTATCAGCATAAAACATATAATTTTTTATGAAAATGAATAATTCATATACAAAAAATGACTTATACAACTGACCATAACTAATTTGTTAGATAATGCATATAAAAAAAATAAAATATACAAAAATGTCTTATCATATATGCTGACATCATGACATACAACAACATCTATATAATTAGTCACATATGATTTTAGTTACTCTATGATTAACTTACAATCAATGCATGTGTCAAATATAAGCACAATACAAACATTATCTAATTAATCATAAAATTAAAAATTTTCACTTATACATTATATTAAATAGCACCTTTCATAATTTCAATTAGCATCTATTACAATAATGACCAACATCTTATTTAGCTCTCATTAGTACTTCCTGATCTCCATAATTAATGGGAGAACCCCTAATGGCTCTTGGATCAATACATCCATAGCTTCAAAAAGCGTCGACAATTGCAAAGATTTTATTCGTTTATTATAGGGGGCTGTTTGAAGCGAAAGAAAAAAAAAAAAAGAAAGTGAAATTTTTTAAAATTTAGAGTGTAAAAAATTATTTTAAAATGATAGTTAAATATTTGTATTTGATTTAATATAAAGTTGTTAAAAATTATATAAAGTGACATGTAACAAATTTTTAGCAAAAAACCTTGAAAATTTTTGAAATGTTTTGAAATTTTTTGGTATA
Source organism: Vitellaria paradoxa (assembly GCA_019916065.1). Lineage (NCBI taxonomy): Eukaryota > Viridiplantae > Streptophyta > Magnoliopsida > Ericales > Sapotaceae > Vitellaria > Vitellaria paradoxa. Next base: position 5,405,319 of record CM034241.1, on the reverse strand, counting down.
AATATCAGTTCAACCTTTTTACAGATTTGGTAAAATCTGTTGAAACGCACTATAATAGTATGCTTCAATGAATTTTGACAATTTTTTAAAAACGTTGAAATTTTTTAAAGTTTGAAAAGTTATAACTTTTAAAATTTTTGGAATTTGGTTGGAGCTCTAAATGATCCCATAATTACCATACATTACGAGAGAGGCCATGAGAGAGAGAGAGAGAGAGAGAACGGAAGATGAAGTTTACCATGGTAAATGTCAGTCTATTTTTATAAAAAGTTATATCAATCATGATTTTGACTAAACTTGTAAAATTAACTAAATCTATTAATTTAATTGGATTACTATTTCATAGGTCAATTAATTAGGAGAAAAAAAATTTCACAAGAACAAATACGTAAAATAAATTTTGACCTATTTATGTTAAAATAAAAATTATTTATTTTTTAAAGCAGCTTAATTTATCTATTTTTTAAATCATACATGTTTTTTGAGTGGCGACGTATAAATCTATACAGTATATGTAACATAAATTTAATTAAGTGTAATATTTTTTAATAATTTTATATTTTAATTCAAATCATGAAGAGATTATGTATTAATTTTAATATAAAGGAGGTCATATATATATATTTTTTTGCTCCAAACATAGGTAAAGTATATGTTCCGGGCGCAAGTCCATTTACGGGTAAAAATTATTTATCTATTTATTTATTTTTTATGAAAAAACTTTTCCGCATATTCTCGCGTTGGGACAGGTTTTTGCCGTACGATACAAATTTGTACTATGTATATCAAAATGGAAGGGAGTAAGGAGAACGTGCCACGTGGCCACTTTTGTGATTTGTTTATTTTGATTTATGTTTATTATAAAAAAATTATTAAATGTGTTTTAAAACCAGTTGGCCTATTAGGTTGGTTGGCTAGAGTGTCTTGCCAATATTTTTTTTTCCCCTAGAACTTGTTTTTTTAGTAATCTATACTAATATATTAAAATTTGTTTTATTTTTTTTATTTTTTCCCAACTATTATTATAAATATTTTGTTTAAATTGTCTAGCAAATATATTAAAATTTATTTATTTTGTATTTTTCCCAACTATTTTGTTTAATTTGTCTAGTAGGTTAGTTTCAAGAGACGTTTGTCCTTTTTTTTTTTTTTCCTATAATTTTTTTCCTATACTAATATTAAATTTTGTTTTATTTTGTATTTTTCCCAACTATAGTTGTATAAATTTTTGTATTATTTTACATTTTGTATATATATATATATTTTTATCATCTACTATAGAATTGAATATATCATAAAAATTTATAGAAAACCATGAATATTTTGCTAATATAAAATAATAAAATAGTGTAAAAGAGAATTGTACCAAAGTAACACATGAATTTAGCATAAGTTGACGCATGTATATATATATATATATATATTTTATGTTTTAAGTTCTTTTGCTTATATATTAATGTTATTTTTATATTAAAAATTTTGATGATTATTAGCAATTCAATATGTATTTTATTTTTTTTATAAGTCTGTAATAATTATCTTATTATTGTTAAAAGTAATTAAAAACCTTCTTGTTATTTGAATGAAGCGCGTTGTATTTTTGTTTTTGTACGTGTTTTATTTTTTGTTTAGAATGCTAACATATATCATTTTTTTTAAGTTTATAGTGAATTATTTTATTATAAATTAGGTATTTAAAATTTTTAAATATTTGAACGTTACATATTTATTACATTAAATATTTTTTGTACCACTGTTTAATTTGTCATAAATTTCTGAAAATCTCTAAAAGTTATTCATTTTTTATTTCACTGTACAAATTATAAACTCGCAACTTATCTCATTTTATCTCACTTTTTAGCATTCATAAACACCCATATGTATTTATATTTTGTATATATAAAATTAAATATACTATCAAAACCCGCAACAGTGCGCGGGTGATTCTGCTAGTTGTAGTTATTGTTGCGGTACAACAGATCACGCCGCTGTTATCTCCGAAGATGCCATCAGAAAGATTCTTCAAAACCGTGAAGAAAGTCTTTCCCACCGAACGCACTTCAAAATCAAATCAAGAAATCGCCAATTTGATCTCTAATAACCTAATCAACTCCAGCTCGAAGCCCCTCCAAATCGCTCCATCTCTCATTTCCAATCTCAATTCCCACATTACCCGCCGTGTTCTCTTAAACCCACAACTCACAATTCAATCTTGCTTACACTTCTTCAAGTTCCTTCAAGCAAGACCCTCTCTGACTCCTTATAAACTCGACCTCCAAGCCCACGTAACCCTTGTTTGCCGCTTAATCAAAGCCCGGAAATTCATCGAAGCCAAGAATGTATTGAAAAGTGCCGCTCTTGATGATGATCTGAGACACCCAGTTTCGGATATTGCGTCTTTAGTGGCACAAGATTGCGAAGAGACCAAGATCGTTGCGAAGCTATTTGACATGCTCTTTAGAGTTTATGCTGATAATCAAAGGTTTAAAGAGGGTTTAGAGGTGTTTGAGTACATGAAAAGTAATGGGTTTGAGATAGATGAGAGGTCTTGCATGGTTTATTTACTTGCATTGAAGAGACATGATCAGTTGGAGTTTTTGTGTGATTTTTTTCGTCAAATGGTTGAGTCTGGTGTGAGGATAACGGTTTACTCAATGACGATGGTGATTGACTCTATGTGTAAGCTAGGAAAGGTTGATAGGGCTGGGGAACTGATGAACGAAATGGTTGATCGAGGGGTCAAACCAAATGCTTACACCTATAATACATTGTTAGATGTATACGTAAAGAAATTGGATTTTGCAGGCGTTGAGAAGATTTTGAGTGCAATGGAGAAGGAAGGAGTGGCTTACAATGCGGCGACCTATACCGTTTTGATTCAAGCGTGGTCGAGTTTGGGTAAGATTGAAGAGGCAGAGAGGATGTTTGAGGAAATGCGTAAGAAGGGTGTGGAGGGTGATGTTCACGTTTACACATCTTTATTGAGTGGGCATAGTCGGTTGGGCAATATGAAGAGGGCATTTGCGCTGTTCGATGAATTGACTGCGAGAGGCTTTGTTCCGAATGCTCACACTTATGGAGCTTTGATTAATGGTTTGTGCAAGGCTGGCCAGATGGAGGCTGTGGAAATTCTGTTGAGTGAGATGCAAAGCAAGGGAATTGATGTGAATCAAGTGATTTTTAATACCATGTTGGACGGGTTCTGTAAGAAGGGGATGATAGACGAAGCATTTAGGCTGAAGGTTGTAATGGAGAAGAAGGGGGTGGAGGCTGATGTGTTTACGTATAACATAATTGCTACTGGGCTATGTAAATTGAACCAGCACGAGGAAGCAAAGAGGTTGTTGTGTGCAATGGTAGATAAGGGGGTGGCTCCCAACACAGTGACTTTCACCACATTGATTGATATATATTGCAAGGAGGGAAATTTTGTTGAAGCTCAGAGGCTGCTTAGGGAGATGAAGAATCAAGGTTCTGTACCTAATACAGTGACGTACAATGCTTTGATAGATGGGTATAGCAAGAAGGGGAAGATGAAAGAAGCACATAAGCTAAGAGACGAGATGAAGGGGCAGAGGTTGGTGCCAGATGTTTATACATACACATCGCTTATACATGGAGAATGTATATGTGGAAAGGTTGATGAGGCATTGAAATTGTTCAACGAAATGCACATGAAGGGGTTGGATCCAAACCTAGTGACTTACACAGCAATGATTTCAGGCTTGTCGAAGGTGGGGAGATCAGATGAAGCTTTTAGATTGTATGATGAAATGAAAGAGGCAGGCCTTGTACCTGATGACACTGTATATTCTGCACTTGTGAGCAGCCTTCATACAGTCAATTCTTAACTTCCTTTTTTTTTTTCTTTGCACTTCCAATGGCAAAGGTACTAAATCTAAACTTGATTTTGGCCTAATATATATATATATACACACACACACACACACACACACACACACGTATACCCATTTGGTTAAGTTGTGGTGGTTCACCCATACATATAGAAGTCATATTCCAGCGTGGGTTCCCGGCTTGAAATATTGTTGCTGGGTCAAGGCAGCGCAAGTCTGTGTGAAGAAAATGAGAAATGGGATGACGACGACAATGCAGCCACATAAAATGAGCCCAGGGGAAACTGAGATGCTCTTGAAAGCAACCATAACTCTCATATTTAAAAAGCCAAGATATTTACCAATACATATCTAAAGAAATAAGTTGAAGGGTTCTGAACTTGGAACACCGATAAGATCCAAGATTTCCATTTGTTGTTGACACTTTGGAACAGAGAGTAAATTCCTCGTTGAATTCGTCTTTTCTTGTTATTTTCTTTCTTATCTCTATATGTCACAGCACATTCAATTAATTCCCTAGTAAGAAATGCAAATTCACAAGGGATGAACCCAAAATTACATACAAAAATAGCATTGCAAGAGTACTTCAAAAATCTAAATGAGCAAATCTGCATAGGCACCAAGTCCTTGGTTGCTGAGACTCTGCTTCAGCTTGCAGAGTGATCGGCTCTCCAGCTGCCGAACTCTCTCCCTGGATAACCCGATAATAGCACCGATTTCAGAAAGGGTTCTTGGTTTGGAACCCTTGATTCCGTATCTCAACCTCATTATTTTCCTCTCTTTTGGACTGAGAATGTTGAGGAGGTTACGAATGTGCTGCCTCATAAGCTGCTTTCCCACACTCATATCTGGGATCTCAATTGCAGTGTCAGCTGTAATTTCCTGCCAAAAATATATATATATTTATATATTGCAGCTCTCCAATAAATACACAAAGCAATGTTTATAATGGCCCAAGGTTTTACCAAAACATTCAGCAGAGAATAGCCCATTTTTTACTATCATATTACCAGTGATTTTACAGCTATGCAGCGGACCGGGTTGGCAACAATTTGTAAAATTTAGTAAAAGTTTGTAAAATTTAGAGTTTTAAAATAAACACACGAAAAACGAGAATGTAAAATAGTTGGTAAAAGTTTGTAACTTCCTAAAATTTGGGCTCCCAAACACCCCTAAGTTAAACACAAACTTCATAAATAGTGAGAATAATAGACATCCTGGACATATAGTCCCCGCATTGGAATTCAGTGAGGATTCGATCGGTTTTCACACATAATGCTCCAGAATATGAAATAGTGGACGTAGCTCAAAGAAGGAAAATAGAACTCCTCAAGTCTGGCCATTATGGTTATCTATAATTCCAATCCGTAGGTATTCTATTTCAATAATGCCCAAAATGTGATTTCTAGGCTATTTGAAGTCAACAATTATCCTCAATACAGCAAAAAAATATTTAGCCTGTACCCACAAGGGCAGACCAAAACTTTCTAATAAGTTAAACAGCAAAGTTACTAACAGTTGAATGATAGAGAGAGAACAAAAAGATATTTTTGTAATAAAATTAATTCTTAAAGATGCTTATGATAATGCAATAAACTTTATGAAATTATGAGGATTTATTTATTTATTTTTGTACAAGCTAACTTTAATGGCCTAGCTCTCATGAGAAAATATTTAATGCGCGTAACCTACCACATCATCAGCTCATGTAATAGGCAGTTCCCAATGATCTTGTTCCAACTATAAATACGTTTAACAAATTTATCAGTATTCAAATTTAAAAAGTTTGCCTAATTTTAAATAGATTATATTTGCTGATGAAATGACACATGAACTTGTACGATATGAATCTTTTAATCTAATTGACATGATATTATTGGGAGTTGCATAAGCTGATGAAGTGGTAGGTTACGCTCACTAAATTTTTTTTCTGTTATGTAGCATCTTCACTTGTGGCAATCAATAACATTATTCCCTCTTATACTCCACACTCAAGACTTCCAACAACCAACCCAAGTAATACCATATGGAAATCACGTCCAACTCAAAAGGGATACCTGAAAAGTTGTATCTTGGTCTGTCCATACAGGCTGCTGCATTGAAAGAGGCATCCTTGCAGAAAATAGCAATCTTTCCAACTTCTCAACTGTAATTCCAACTCGTGCTGCAATTTCCTCTTTTGTTGGTTGATGATTCCCTTCTTGAATGCATAACCTCTTGGCTTCCTTCACCTTGGAAAGAAGGCCATATACATTGTCCTACAACATCAAATTTGATTCAACCTGTTCAAATTTTCCAACATCTTCTAATGACTATAGAGGAAAACTGAAACCACTGTCTCCTAACTACTTAAAAAGGGGGGGTGGGGGTGGGGGATGAATTGCATAAAACAGTCAATGCATAAAATTGAATTGAAAATAGGGAACAGTAAATCAAGAAGAGGCTTAATTACTGGCAGACGAATTGTCCTAGAATGCTGAAAAATGGCTTTCCCAATTGCTTGCCTTATCCACCAGTAAGCATAAGTAGCAAGTCGGCAGCCAGCCTGGGGCTTGAATTTCTCAACACTTCTTATGAGACCAATGCTTCCCTCCTACAAGAGACAAGTCAATGTATCAATAAAGAATCAACAAATTTTACCGGTGATCAGTATCATAATGCTATGCTTGGTTGCCCATATGCTTTAAAAGTTAGAATAGAAATTTCCTTATTTTATTGTTCTTTCACCAAGGAACCAAAATGGTCCTCTTCCCCGATTTGCAGAATACAAAATTTTGGAGTCTAAAATGATCTTGAAACTTCTGCAAATAGCGAAACTCTTTATAAGAGATGGATTGACAAAGTTACCCTATTATTTAATTATTTTTCTAAAAGAAACCGCTAATTTACTCTTTCAACTCGCATTCTCATTCCATTCCTTAATGCATTCATACATGCCAAATACCAGCAAGAAGAATTCCCATTCTAATTTCTTAACGCACCAAGCGTTGGATTCCTACCATTCTTCCCGTTCCCATTGACAAACAAACATAGCATAATCATTTATTTTGCAGCCCCATTTGATTGCCAAGGGAATAAGAGAGAACTTGATTATATATTTGCGACTCCAAGCACTAGTACGAAACTAAATTTTTGTTTACAATTGTCATTCTAATCCAAATTCAAACATAGAACCAGCGTATATAAAACAAAAGGTTATAACCATTGGAAACTAGCAACAATTTGTGCAAAAAGCATCAACAGCCAACATTAAGGAGACCCCCCTGGAAATAGTTGACTGGATGATTAGGTCAAAGAGGCTTGAGCTTTGGAAACGTTCTGTAACTGGGTGTCATGCGAAAGAAAACCCTAAATGAGAAGTCTTTTTGATATTATTTTTTGCAAAGCAAGAGGGTATAGAAAAAATATTCACATTCAAAATTTGATCAATTCTCTGTTGCTGGAAATACATTTGACCCTCTCCAGACCACACAATTCGGAAGCCTTGAGCACTGGGGATTTTTCTTTTTTTTTTTTTTTTTTTTCCCTCTTTTGCAAGTAATACATTCTCTTAAGCATATCTTTTGAACAAAAATGTATGCACGTCTTTGGAATAACACCTTTTTTTTTTTTTTACCTGCAATAAATCCTGAAGGCTAAGACCACGCCCCTGATATTGTTTAGCAATATGAACCACCAAACGAAAATTGGCACAAATTAACTTCTCCCGGCTGCTGTTACCATAGTGAAGTTGCAATTTCAAGTCCCAACAACTAAGCCCAATGGCTGCAGCCCACTCATCAAGTGTTGGTTCTCGGTCAAACTGAGACTGAAGCCTACTCTTAACTTCCTCTATCCTCATCAGATCCTAAGATATATTAGAACCGCAAGCATCAGTCTTCCCATCAATCAAAATTTCCTTCCATTTTTGGAAAAATTAAAAAAGTTGCAAATTGACCTGTATACGAATAATCAACTCAGATTCTTCTTTTGCAGTTAAAAGTGTCCGAGTTTCTGTGCCCCGCAGGAAAAGTCGAAGGGGATCATTTGTATCAAATGATTCAGTTACTTTTCTTCGTAGATCTTTCTTTCCTGGGTTGCAAGTCTCCTGAGCCATAACTTTTGGTTTTGGCACCCTCCTTTTCTTAGATTGCCTCTCCAGAATCCGCGTTGACCTCACAATTTTCTCCCCCTCAGGTGGAAAATTTGTGGAACTTGTAGATCTTGAACTAAACACAAGTTCAAACAACCAAAACTTGTAACAGGAACATAATAATATGAGTGGAAATGTTAAAACAAACTGCAGTTAACAAGAAACTGACATAGGTGTAAGGGATTCAGCAACATCAGCTCCACATAGCTCGGAATTCTTAGCTAACAAAGTCGCTTCCTTCGAGGCTGACAAGGCTTTCTTAGCAATGGAAACCACACTATGTGGTTCAACTTCAATAAGCTTGTCTGTTTTACTTGGAACGGAAAGCATAGTAAAGGATGGTAATTCCCCAGACTGCAAGGATCGCAATCTGCAACAGATGGCGGACACAAAATTAATAACCGATAAAAGTTAAGAGGCTCGTTGTATAAGCATGATGGGTACCAACGAACAAAATGTCGTTTCTTTTCCCCAAAACAATTGAAATGTTTCCATTTCCTAGGAGACTGAAATGAAACACCAGTAAAATAATAATTCTGATGCTTCCATTAAAATATAGTAAAATACAACATATACTAAAACAATATGTTGTTTAATTAATTTATTATTAGTTCTTAACAAATATAGACATATTTCAATTTATGATCTTAAATATTTTCATATACTTTCATATTTTTATGCCACTTCCGAAAATCTTCCAAAATATTTTTGTTTCCATGCTAACCGAAACACCCTACCAAAACAAAATTTTGATCCTTGGATGGGACACAAAAAATTGTGAACCTTCTATAGCAGACAAAATAATAAATTAATACATGTAGCAGGGTAATAAGCTTGATTGATCTTACAAATACCATATACCAGACCAATTAGGCATCTGATGCTGAAAATCCTTGATGTGTTGATCAGAATCGGTATCATTGTTCTTTTCATCTTCCGACAACCCACTTGCCATTTGCATCCTATCCAGTGTTACCTTTAAGAGAATCAAGAAGATTATCAATGGTAATTATATTTCATCTGAAAGAAAGAGCACTGCAAGATAAAGTCAAAATTTTCACTTCTAAGTTTGCAGCTGATGGTGGCATTTCACAGAATGTTTGATCATGTACGATGATTTGTTTTACTCTAACCCCAGAAATTAAAAGATATATTATGAAAAGATCAACGAGGACTGCTAATAGAAGACATTGAAATGTCTTAAACAAAAAGTACACTGTACACTTTTGTTAAGGGTTCTTAGAAATGTACAGTCAATGCCCCAAGAGTTTCACCTGGGATGGTTTTTCGTCCTTCAATTTGTTCAAGTATTGCTTACTCTCATCACGCTGCTCTTGTAGAACTGAGGTTGGAAAATGAAGTGCTAAAGAAGTAGTAGGCATAAAGGCAGGTGCATGAGCTGCTTGCTCAGAAAGCATTGAAACTGCAAAAGAAACAGTGTAACATAAGCTCAATTTTTGAAAAAAGTCAGCAGAAAAACAAAATTGTTTTCTGCGTAGATGGCAGTCTACCAGCATCAAAACAATGAAATAGTGGATTTATTTATTCTCTCTTTAAGAAAAGACTATGCAAGAAGATGATTTAGACATAATATTCAGGAGGTCAGTCTATCAGATCCCACGAATGGTGATGTTCATTTTTGAGGCATCATAAAGACAATGAAAGGCTTTAAATGCCATGCGATGAGATTGTATTCAATAAAATATGGAAATCAAATTTTAACAAAATGTCTGGAACTTGCAGAATGGTAGTACATAACATGTGTTTCCAACCTCAAAAGTAATTAGAAGACAAGTCCACACAAACAAAAGAGGTTAGCATTCATTAAAGCAGCACATAAATACAGGGCAATGGCCATAAGGGATTCGTACAACCAACTCCAAATGGGTGGATCAAGGAACATATAAACAAGGTCTTCAAGGATTCCCAAGGAGATCAGAACAAAAATTAGTCATCTAAATTGTATACCTCAATTCTAATCGTAACTACTACTAGAAATGAAGCCACCAATTATCATGTTTGCGATTAGAGTTCCATGAGCCTTGATTGCCCTTTGATCAGCATCATTTTAACGGTGTACCATCCTAACAAAACTAAAATTAAAAAAATTTAGGCACTGATGACCCCTAAAACTAGTTGAAAATTCAAATTAGATACGGGACGCGAATGGAAATAGACAAAAGGAAATATATCTGAATTTGAAAAACAATTATTTTCAAACATAAAAGGTCCCCATATACTCAAAACCACATTCAACTTCTAAGAACTTTTATGCTTTCTCAGAGAAAATTAGAAATGAGAACTATTCGCTACAATTTTTGTGTAATTAACTTCAATCATTCGTAAAATAACTACTTTTCCATTATTATTTCAAATCCTCATTATACATCATATCCATTATTTCAGTTTCAAATCAAAATTCACATCGAATCTATAATTGAGTTAAGTCTCCACAAATGGTCAGTGAGAAATCCCTTCTGTTTCTAATCCATAAATACAATCGCAACCTTACATTCCAAAATTGTTTTTTTTTTTCTTGAAGTAATTAATGGAAACAGCCTTGACCAGAAAATGAAGCTAGCTACTACTGCTTGAACAAACAAATTCAATGTGAACTCAATAGCAAAGTCGGTGAAGACTAAGCCAAAAACAACCAAAACTGAATATATCCATTTGCCCCTTTCACCTTAACGTCCACATTTGAAATTCAAAATATCCACCCATCATTCCCAATAAACTCGAAAAAAGAAAAACATTTACCTGAAGAAGAAGGGCAGTTCTTAAGATGGGTTCGAGGAGGGATTCGTGGAGACGAAGCAAGCAAGTTCTTCCCCGCCTTCATTGATGAATATACGTATATAGCGGTATGCACATGCTCTAAAAGTGTCTTCTCTCAATTGGGTATTCTTCGATGCTGCATGAATTTCTTATTGTCCAGTGCATTTGTGGATAAAACCAATGACAGAGGGAAGGGTCCGTACTACTGCTGTCCTGAGGCTCTTGCTTGCCTCAAAATTGATAAACCCATCTGAAAGGATTAGATTTTTCTAAAATCTCGTGTCTGCTTTGCAATAGTACCCCTAAACTTTCTCTTTATTCTCTCTCTCTCTCTCTCTCTTATTTATTTATTGCGATAGGTATCTTATTATTGTCTCTTTAACCATCTTTCGCATTTGTTTAAGAAGGGTAAAATTAGAAGTGTGCAAAAATAATCAAATAACTTAAAAATTAAAAATTTCATTATTTTAGTTCAGATTTGTTGGAGCACATATTAAAATTAATTAACTTCTGAGTTATAAAATTAACAATTCAATATTTTTAATTCGTTTCTCTGATTAATAAATAAAAAATTGATTCAAATCAAATATAACCAAATTTGAATCACTCTAAAACCAACTCAAAAAATAGTTATAAAATTATAGAGCAGAAGTAGTATGCTTGGGTTTTAAACTTATTTAAATTTTTGGCATTATTTATTTGAATGTCTAGTAATTGAAAATAAGTAAGCCGGTTCATCTCAAAAAATGAATCAACCCAATCCTATTTGAACTAAACTAAAAACTAAACTGCCTTAAATTAGGCTAACCCAAAAATTAAATTGACCAAACTTTATTTTTTTCAATTTTGAATTAAATATGAACTTAAATTGAATCAAATTGATTTATGCACACCCTTAGGTAGCACTAGGGATGGTAGAAAATTTTATTTTTTACAAAATATTTGACTATAGTAATTTTATTCAATGTTTGATTGTGTAAAAAATATTTTAGATATAGAGTTCAAAGTCGATTGTTTATCTCCTAAAGAAGATGATGGTATTATATATTTCCCATGTTTGAAATAATTTTTGCACTAAGGTTCAAAATTTCAGAAATATCTCCTATCAAATCTCGTCTCACAATGACATCCCTAACTTTTAATGTAAAAATATTCATAATATTTGATGTTTAGGTGGATATATTAGATTCAAAGGTAGAATATAATTAAAGCAAATAAGATATTTATGTTTCTAAATTATTAATTATCTGCTTTTGATAAGTAATTGTAACAATTGTACGAAATGGTTATTATCCATAATTGTGATTATTTGTGAATTAATTATTACCGTGGTAGTGAATTATGATTATAAATAAGATGATGGATATGAGAATTAAAAATTGCATTTCATACAATATTATTATTGATATTATAAATAAGTATGGATTGTATGTATTATATTTACATCATAACCTGGGAAAAAAAATTAAAATCAGGTCTTTTAGGGTCACAAATATATATATATATATATATAATGAGGCTGAATGGGGTTGGACTAGATGAGGCGGATAGGACTAAGAAAAAGTTATTTGGCAAATAATTTTTTGTGTATGCATTTTATGCCATTAACAATAATTAATAAATAGCCAGTACCAAGAAAAAAATTAAATAATTTTAAATAATACATAAAAAATACTTCTCTAATATAAGCAGTTGTTAAAAAGATATGGTAATAACATTTTGAAATTAAATTGTCTCAATTGAAGTTTTCATTAAACTCGTTGCTTGGAAAGATCCCTTCTCCCTTACGTCTCTTGTGTTAATCTCCCCTTCTAAACTATTTACTATTATTTATAAGATAGTTGTAACTCTTAATCATCTTTAATATGCTCTTTACTTTCTCTAAAAAATAAAATTATTAAAGTTTTCATTTAAAAATGATAGATCGACTAAGTGTTCATATTTTTCTATTAATTTTTTTTTTCATAATATAGCATAACACCTATTTATAAATATAAAAACTACCACCAATTAATTAATAAGACTATATTTTGAATAATATCTATACATAATATCTATAGATATATCTATATATAATGTATTGATAATACGAAATTTTAAAATAGAAAACTTTTAATATACCTATCAGAATATCACTACCCATCATTTTGGTATAAATTAAATTCTATCCACTTTTTTTTTTTTTTTTTCTAAAAAAAGCAAATTAGCGTTAGACTATTTTAGGTCCTAATACAGCTGCATTTTTCCCATTTTTTCTAACACACCAAAAAGCTTAACTGGAGTATGGTCAAGTCAATAAGCCAAATGACAGAACATGCAAGGGCTTGACCACCATGCAATTCTCTCCTCTTTCTCTTCTCTTTTCATGCAAACCCTCTAATATATTTATTAGTCTGTACGTATTTCTCCTTCCTCCTTCCTTCCTTCCTTCAACCTCCCCTCATTTCCACGTTCCCATCTTTGAGGATCTGCAATTTTAAATTTCCCTCTCCTCTCTTTTCTTCTCTTTTCCACCTTCGTGGGTTGTAGGGCAATCCCGGTCTTTACAACTTCAAGACAAAAGAGAGGAAAAAAAAAAAAAAAAAAAAAGAATGGCTCAAAACCATGGCTCTACCGAGCTGGATTTGCCTTTTAGTATGTCCATTTTCAACGTGCCTTTCAACTGTGAATATCAAGGTGGGTCAGTGAGCTCTAGGGGTTTGTTTCGAGGAGATGATCCATTGAAGCACCCTCTTCCGCTCATCATGTTGCAGCTTGGCTCTGCCGTTCTCTTGACGGCCCTCTTTCGCTTCATTCTCAGACCTCTCAACCAACCTAGATTCGTTGCAGAGATGTTGGTAAGCTCTCTCCTCTCCTCCTTCCCGCAACACCAACATGAATGTGTGTATATTATGTGTATACATATACATATTTTGAAAATATTTTAAAATTTAATGTATATTTAAAATTTTCTGATTAATTAATATTTCTAGTCCATTTCAAAATGAGTTGTGACTTGATTTCTCCAAAATATTTTTGAAAATCTTCAAGCCAAATTCAAATAAGAATTAATCTTAAAAAAAAAGTAAACAAGTGTCAAATTGTCTTAAATTTAACTTGACCTCGTACTGAGCTGCCAAGTTCGAACGAGTTTTTTTAATTAGCACGAGTTGTTTATTTGTTATTACGATCCAAGATAATGGTACGTGCTTACAGAAGAGAGGAAGCAATTAATTGTTTATTAAGGACTTATTCGGTAATCCTATCATTTTTTTATTTATGATTATATATTTATGTTATTTTTTTGGTTATTTTTTTAAATTAAAACTAAAACTGTATTTAGAAATACAATTTTATTTATAATTATTAATTTTTTATTTTCATAAAATATTTTATTTTATTAGTTTTTTAAAAATTAATTGAATTTGACAAAAATATTTTATATTAATTTAATTTAATTATATTATTTATTAAAAATAATTGAATAAAATATAATTATTATATCATTTAATCCAGTAAATATAAAATATATTAATTATAATTTAATTATATTATTTACTAAAAATAATTGAATAAAATATATATCATAATAATTTAAATGATTTAATTACCATATTTATTAAAAATAATTTAATAAAATATAATTCATATTAAATAAATAAATTAAATTAAATTAATTATTAAATTTTAATTATGATATCTATTAAAAATAATTTAATAAAATATATTTAATAATATTTAAATTAATTATTTTAAATTAATTATTAAATTAAATATAATATTTATTAAAAATAATTAAATAAAATACATTTATATTAATTAAAGTATTTATTAAATTAAATTAATATATTTCATTTTATTATTTATTAAAAAAATTAAATAATATATTTTTTATTAATTAAATTAACTAATTTAATTTAATTATTTATCAGAAATAAATTAATAATAGATATTACATATTAGTCTAATTAATTTAATTTAATTATATTATTTGTAAAAAATAATTTTAATTTAATAAAATAATTTATTTTAATATGATAAAGCAAATATGGATAAAGTATTATAATTGAGAAAATGTTTGCAATAGAAAAAAAAATAGTGTGAAAATACATTTTTTCTGTTTACATTTTTCTGTTTAAGTTTTTATTTTTTTAGAAACATATAAAATGTAAACAGATTTAACAAACATGTTTCTGTTGTTAGTTTACAAAATTTTTAAGACACAAATAAAAAAACAGAAAACAAAAACGTTATTAAACGAGATCCAAGTAATGTTATCCAATCAAAACTTTTAACAGTTTTTTTTTGTTTATGAGAATGATGTGATTAAAGTTTGAGTCAAGCATTTTAAAATTAAATAACCTTATAAGCACTCTATTATGGTAGCATTTGGAGTGGTAAAAAATAAGGAAAAAAAATGTAGTTTGGGATAATTTTTTATGTTTGGTATTTCTAATCCAAACCACATTGTTTGGAGATAAATAATGTAACTTTTGAATTTTTGTGGTAAGAAGTTGGGGAGAAAAATTATGAGAACAGTTTTTTAGGTTCGTTCCCATGGATTTATGTCAGAATTTTTTTTTAAATTGTTAAACTTTTTGACTTCTGTGTGAAAGAGTTGGAGAAATAAGTCATGAAAATGTTTTTTTGATCCGTTCCCATAAATTTATTCAAATTTGTTGAAAAATTATTAGGATTTGTGAAAAAATTATTGAAGCTTATAAAAAAATATTGAGATTTGTAAAAATTTATCGAAATATGTAGATATATATAGAAATTTATAAAAATTTCACGAAGTACGAGCTTAGCAAAATGTGTTAGAAAACTTTTGAATTTTTCAAAAATTTTTAGGAATTTTTTGTTAATTTTTAATAAATCAAACAGTACCTATGCTTATGTCATTATGTTACTGTCATTGCACATGGATCATTTTGATTGAAAAATCTAATTGAGTAGTACACAAAACACTATTGGACTAAAAAAATATACAAAAAAGTATACCAAAATGACATATATAGGATTAAATCACCCCAATCTGATTTTTTTTTTTGGTTTTAATCGTGCGCCATTACTCGTAGCATATTCCGTTCTCCATCATTAATTGCTTGGTGTTTGCAAATTATTTTCTTTACAAGAAATTAATATCATATATACCATCATAATTGTTTTTCAGTATTTTAAACTAAAATGACGTCGAGTTATTCTTATAAAGGAAGCAAATCCATTGTAATACATTTTATTTGTTTTCATTTCAGTTAATTAATGTAATACAATTAATTATTTTTTAATATTTCAAACTAAAATGATGAGATATAATTGTGAAATTATTATTATTATAAGAGGAACAAATTCATCATAATACACTTTTTTTTAATGCCGGCCCGACAGAGAAGATCTCATTTTCTTGTAAGGAAGTTGTGGGTTAATATATAATTTTTTTTCTGTTTACATTTATAATATTTAATTGTATTTATCGTTAATTGTTTGTGCGCCGTAATTGTTTTCTATACAAGTAATTAATTACTTTTTAAGTATTTCAAACTAAAATGATGTAAACTTATCATTATAAAAGAAACAGCTCCATCATAATCTAGTTAATATTACACAATCATTATTTTTTCAGTATTTTAAATTAAAATCCAGAGCTATAATCATGGAATTATCAAAGAAACAAACCCATCATAATTCACTTTTATTAGGCATGGTTTGGGAAACTCAGCTATTAGTCGACTTTTTTTTTAGTTTTAACAGTGATTAGTCGAATTTACTCCCTTACATTTTAATTTTCTTTTAAGCTTTCAAGGTTAAAATGTCAAATTAACAAAAATTAAAAATTCACCTAAAAAAAAGCCACTTTTTTTCTTTTCTAAATGTAAAAATAAGTCAACAAAATTTCTTTCCAAACCAAGCCTTAACGTTACTGTAATTCCATTATTATCTTATTTTCTTGTAAAAGGAAGTTGTGGGTTAATATATATTTTATTTGTCCACATTTATAATATTTAGGCGTTTGATTACCAAACTTGATTCTAACCTTTTTTTTTTTTTGTAATTTTTTTATTTTATATGATTTTTTTATTAAAATTTAATTTTTTTTTCAAAAACTAGAGGTTTTAAGCATGTTAATCTTATTTGTAAAAAAAAAATTGAAAAATTCATGTCTAATTGGATAAAACTACCCGTTTTGGTAAAAAAGTAACAAAAAAAAATTAATTTTTTTTTAACTTTTACCAAATAGAAGTGAATTTTTCATTTTTCATTTTTTTTACAAATAAAATTAACATTCGTAAAAGTTAAAATTTGTTTTTGATGAAAAAAATTATATAACACGAATAAAAAGTAAAACAAAAAAAAAATAAAACCAATTTTGTAATCAAACAGAGCCTTAATTGCATTCATCAACGATATATGCAGGCCGGAATACTACTAGGCCCTTCAATCTACGAGGTTATGGGAATGGGACAATTCTACGAAAAGTTCTTCACCTTCAAGCAAATTGGGATATGGAACTTCCTCGAGTTCCTGAGCCTGTCCATGTACGAATTCCTCGTGGGAGTTCAGGTGGACGTGACGGTGGTCAAGAGATCCGGAAAGCTGGCATGGATCATAGGAATCGCCATCTTCGTCTTCCCATTAGGACTATCCAAACTCATGGCAGTACTACTCGGGTCAACCCGAACCAACCCCTACGACAAAGGCCTCCTCCTCAACCTCAGCCCCCTCGCCGCCTCCATCTCCTTCCACGTCACCTCCCTCCTCCTCGAAGACCTCAACCTCCTCAACTCCGAGCTGGGTCGACTCGCGCTCTCCTCGTCGTTGATCGGAAGCCTCTGCTTCTGGCTCCACCAAATCATCCAGGGTTTCCTTCTCCAAGCCCAGTTCCTGCAGTTGACTTTCTGGTTCTCGGTCAAAACCCAGATTATCCCCAGAATCCTATTGGTGCTCTTCATAGTATTCGGCCTTCGCAGGTAGGCGTGACCACCGATTGGTATTATTCAGAAATTATAATTTTTATAACTGAACTGATTAATTTTAAAAATTAAAAATAATAATCAAATTGATTAAATAATATATATTAATTAAACATTAACTAAATCGAATTATATCAATTTATCTACGGTCAGTTCAATTATAAAAATTCATAAATTTAAATGTAAATAAAATATTAATTTTTATATGATTTACTTAAAACTTAGAATGTATAATTAATATTATAATAATCTGTTGATTTCTTATACCCTTTGAGTTTTCTAAAAATAAAACTATTGATATGAGTTGATATTTAGAATACTTATAAATATATACATTAAATATATATATATATATATATATATATATATATATATTAAATATTAAGTAAATTTAACTCGATTATTTCAATTTATTTGATTTTAAAATTATGACCAAAATCGATGACTATTATTTTTATAAAAAAAGAATCAAACCAACCATTATTAAATAAATAATTAAACCAAGCATATTAAATTTAATTGATATAATTCAAAAAATAAAATTTTAACCAAAATGTGCACATCCTATTCGCAGGTTTATGTTGTGGTTGATTAAGAAAATCCCAGAAGGGAAGGACATCAAGCAATCTCACTTCATGATTATCATGTTTTTGCTCTTTGGAACCGCTCTTTCGAGCGAGGTTATGGGGTATTCTGCTTACTTCGGGGCCATGGTTTTCGGGTTGTCTGTGCCCACGGGTCCTCCTCTGGGGTCCGGGATTGTGGAGAAGCTGGGTTTATTTGTTTCGCTGGTGATGGTTCCTTCGTACGTTATCAGTGCTGGTCATTATGTGGATGCTTTTATGATAGACACCACGAATTTGGCGCTGGTTCAGGCGATCGTCGCTGTCGCCATTTTGTGCAAAGTTGGTGCGGCTATGGCGGCTTTGAGGTTCTTCAAGATGCCCACCAAGGACGCTTTCACCCTTGCCCTCATCTTGAACTCACAGGGGTTCTTCGATGTTCTCTTCTTCAAACGCTGCTTGGCTTATTCGGTAAGTAGGGTAACTCTTTGCACAACATGGTATATTTTTATTATCTATTAAAGTGCGGTTTGGAAGCTCAATGTTTACAAATTTTTATAAATTTGCATCGCCTTTTGATTATTTTTATTTTTTATTTTCAAACGCTAAAATTTATAAATTTTTACTAACTTTTGTTGACTTTTATTAATTTTTATTAATTTTCTAACAACTTTTTGATCAAAATTATTCAAACAAAATGGTGAGATGACATTTAAATGATCTAGTTAGAAATTTTAAATTATACTAATCAAACACCTTAGATTATGCCAACTAAGCACTAAAAAATGATAAATGATTGAGAACTCGCTTTTTCTATTATTTGCCTTTCAATAATGTGACTTATTTTGGACAAAATGACTCATTGTAATATATAGATTAGTTAACTTACTAAATTAGCAATGTCTCATGTTTAATTAAATAGAATAAAACACCAGATAAATCTTTTTAATATATATATATATATATATATATATATTCTTTTACAAACCTCCTGAGTAGATTAATTAAGAAAAATGAAGATTATACCCTCACATTTTTAATTATTTTCTAAAAACTTTTATTCGCAACTTTTTGACTATTACAAGTTTAAAGATGTTCTAAGATTAATTTATAATTTAAACTATAAGTTAATAAAATTATATGATATAAAACTATAATTAAGATAATTATTAAAAGTATATAATTCTTGGATTGACTAAAAATGAAATTAAAATGACTATAGTTATTTTAGAAGTCTATAAATATAAATTTAATAAAATTAATAGAATTATTTATTGTAAAATTTATTTATTAAATAAATAAATTATTCTAAAATTTATTATAAAAAAATTATTAGTAAAATATGTAAATATATTTTAAAATGTACTAAACTGGAATTATATATATATATATATATATATGTTCTTTTTCACAACATGCAGCAAATCAATGAAGAGTACTTCTCCATCGTCACCATACTGGCAGTGTTCAACGCCGCGATCACCACTCCTCTAATCAGACACCTCTACGATCCATCACAGAGATACATCAACTACAAAAGGAGGACCATCCATCATGCGGCGCCGGAGCACGAGCTCCGGATCCTCGCATGCCTCCACGAAGAAGACGACGCCTTAAGCATAATGGACATCCTCAAATCCTCCCACCCGACCCGGAAAAGACCCATCGGAGTTTACGTCCTCGACCTCATGGAGCTCGCCGGCCAGAGCCAGCCGGTTTTCATAAACCACCAATTTCACAAGAAGTACCGCTCCTCCATGCTGACGAGAACGGACCGAATCATCAGTTACTTCCATCAATTTGAAGAAAATTACGAAGGTATTAACATATATCTACTACGATTATACGAGATATCTCTACTTAAGGTGTAATTTTTAATTAGATTGCAGGTAAATTAAAATTTGATTAGAAAGGCATTAGCAGTAACTTGTGCCTACGATTTTTTGAACAAAATTAGTATTAACTTTTTTAAATAATTAAAATTTTTAACAAAAACTTCAGATCGAAAAAATTATGGTAAGAAAAAATATTTTTTAGTTGTTGAATATTAGTTTGTTATAAGAGTATTTCTAAAAACTGTTCTATTTTATTATATAGATATAAAATTTATGTTTTATTTAATTTCTCATTCTCAGAGTTGATTTTTCTTTACAATAAGGGTTTATTTCACTTATACTTTTTATAGTTTTGCTTTTGTACACATAAATCTCACAATTTTATTAATGTGCACCTAAATCCTGTAAGATTTGTATTACGTTCACTCGAAGGTTGCAGTAAAAAAATCTATTGTAAATGTTGTGGTGAAAAATGAAAGATTAAAATTTCTTTACACTTAATTCAATAGTTTCAATTTATTTTAATTAAATTTATTTTCAAAATAAAAATAAAAGTCTAAAAAATCTGATTGGAACACAATTAATACGGAATGCCAAAGATTACATGTCATTAAAGAGTAAAGAAATCTCAACTGTTCATTTTTTCATTACAGCCCTATAGTTAATTTTTTTACTGCAACTCTCTTGAACCCGTTCACTTGAACCTTTTTATTAGATTTTCAATTCAAAAAGTAATATTTGATTCATTTAATGCTATGCGATTATCTTTATATTTTTACTATTAATATAAAAAAGCATTAAAAAACTGAAAGTAAGATTCCTTCGTTATTATTTGATACTAATGGAAAGGAAGTGAAAGAAATTGAGAAATTAAAATTTTTTCTCCCGTGTTTAATTTATTAGATTTATTATATATAATTACTTATTTAATATAATATAAATTTAAAATATTAATAAGCATAATAATTTAAAGTACTAATATAAAAAAGGTTCAAAAAAAACTTAATAAATTAGTTATAAAGTAATTTTATATAGAAAAAATACATCATATCATAATATAAATATTTTCTATTAATATTAAGAATATAAAGATAATTTTATAATATTAAATAAGTTAAAAATTACTTGTTGAATAAAAAATTTTAACAGAATGATTTTAAATGAATGTAATAAAAATCTAAGAAAATTTAGATGTATATTTATAAATTTTGATTTTAAATATACAAAAATAAAACGATAAGAGTGAAGTAAAACCTCGGAATAATATATACAGAGAAATACATAAATATTTTCCCCGTGTAAATTTCTGTCTTTTCCTTCTTTCATCCATCAGAAGGAATTAAACACCAGCACTTCACGGCCGTCGCTCCTTACGCTTCGATGCACGACGAGATTTGCATGTTGGCGCTTGAAAAGAATGCTTCTTTATTGATCATCCCGTTTAACAAGTCGGAGATTCACCAACTCAGGGGAGTGAAGAGGAATGTTCTCGAGAAAGCTCCTTGCTCCGTTGGGATTCTCGTGAACAAGAGGATTATTCACTGGAGAGCTCATTTGGACAAGGAATCGATCGTCCACATCTGCGTCGTCTTCCTGGGAGGTCCGGACTCCCGGGAGGCGCTGTCGCTGGGGACGCGGATGGTTGAGAATCCGGCGGCGAAGCTGACCGTGATTCGGCTGATCGCGGAGGACGATTTCATCGCGGATTTCTTGGAGACGAAGTTTGACGTTGGGATGATCAGTGGCCTGAGGAGTATGTATGAAGAAGATGGGGGAGATTATAATGGGAGGATTGAGTACAGAGAAGTGATGGTGAGAGATGGAGTGAAGACGACGGAGGTTCTTCAGTCTCTTGAGAATGAGTACGACCTTATTTTGGTGGGGAGGAGAGTTGATGAAGAGTCTCCGATGGTGGCCGGACTGACGGCGTGGAACTCTGCGCCGGAGCTGGGAATTGTTGGGGAGATACTCGCGTCGACGGACATGAAGAGCAATGCGCCCGTGCTGGTTTTGCAGCAGCAATCCACTGTGGAAGATTTGCTGCGGATCAAGAAATGAGGCGGGAGATAGATGGGGGAAAAGGGTTTCGAGGCTTGGAGTTCTAAGGCCTCGTCTAGTTATAAGAAAAAAAAAAAGTATTTTAATTATTTTTTTCATTATTTTTTTAGTTTTATTGGTGTTATATGATTTTAACCAATTAGATTAACTGATCAGATCTTGAATTTACTTGCAAGTGGTCATGGACTTGTTTTACAAAAAAAAAAAAAGAGTGTTATATAATTTTTTTTACTAAAATCTTTTTTTTTTTTTAGAGATGGCAACTTTTAAGTGTGTTAATTATATTTATAAAAAAATTAAAAAATTCACACCTTTAAATAAAAATTAAAAATTAAAAATTAAAAAATTTAACTTTTTTGTTACTATGATTTGAGTACTTGTTACTCAAATAGATAAATTTTACTAAAGCGGACGTGAATTTTTCGATAGATGCGATTAATATGCATAAAATTTATACTCTCTAAAAAAATTAAATTTTAATAAAAAGAGAAGAAAAAATTAAAAAAATAAATACTTTTTAATTTTTTATAACCAAACGAAGCCGAAGTTCTAACCTTGTTTTGATGGCTCGACTAACTTTGCATTATGTCTGTGTGCTAAGAAACTACAAGTTTTTGCTGTATTCAAATAACATGCGTTGGTTTGGGAATCACTATGGTAAATTTTTTTATATGATTTTCTATTAAATTTTAATTTTTTTATAAACTTTAGACATGTTATTTATATTTATAAAAAAATTATAAAAATAAAAAAAATTGTTCGTAATAACAAAAATTCAGTACGTATGAAAAACATTAATTAATATATATATATACACACACACCTTTTCTTCATTTTTCAAGTGAAAATTCTAATTGATCCGTTTGAAATAACCCAAAAACTCTGGAATTTTTTTTTCTCAATTCTTTTTTAATTATTAAAAATTAATACTAAACAGACTCAAAGATATATAAATTTGATTGGCAGATATATACATTGTAGAAGAAATTCATATCCTTGCATTGTTTCATCACTCTATACCAGTCATTATTAAGAATAAGAGTGGAGAAACGTTGTGTTCTATTAAATTTTTTATTTTTTCTAAGAGAGGAAAAACATAATTAACTTTGGTTGTCTTTTAACTTACATCAAATATTTATAACGTATCTGATTAAGGGAATAATTACCAACTGTCAATAACTGTTAACAACTACCATACCTATAGGTGGATTTTGGCTCGATAACACATAAGCGCTCCAAATCTAATTTGGTTTGACCCGGTCCAATAATTAACCAACATGTCCAACTCATACATGAGTTACATAACAAAATTGATCGATCAATACATAAAATCCATTAAAATGTGAACTTATATATTAAATGAACCGTGTGACCACCAAGTACATTGGTATCACAACTTGATATATTAAGAGAACGTTTAAAATGACAAAAAGTGAAATAATTTGATATAATTTGTAGGTTCGTAATTTATACAGTGAGATAAAAATAAATAATTTTTAAAAATTTTTAGAATCTTTTAGATTTTTTTAATTTTTTTTAGTGCGTCAAACACACCTTAAGTATAAAATTAGCTATACTTAACCACAAATAGAATATCTCGCATACCTCAAAAGGATCCAACTATATTGATATAGGTATCTCTATACACTTGGAAAACATGTTTAATACCCAAATGTCATCTCTATCTTCAACATATCCTAATTTCAACATATCCAAACGCTAGATGAATATTTCTAGAAAGTGTGTGTATATATATATATATATATAAGAGGATCCGAGGTGAAGGGGCGTGATATTTTTCGAATTAAATTGATAAATAGCAAATGAATTACTAGGAAATGCTAAAGCAATCTTTCACATATCACATAATAGAAGAATCAGGCTAATGTTAAGCTCAACAAAACTAGGTTACCATCAGTTAAGAGGCGCTTAACCTGTTAAACTAACTGAATCTCCCTCACCGCAGTCAAAAACCTCTACATCTTTGTCAAAACTATATACCATACTTAGCCTGCATGAGATTTATCTCAAATTCGAAGCAAGACTTGAGAACATCCTCTTCCAAAGAATCTTTCACTCATGAGCACTGTTGAGCCAAGAATATCATGATCGTGAGATCATTGGAGCTAATGTTTAGTGATTAAAGTTCGGGAATTGTCAAAATTCCTTAGATTGGTCTAGAGAGAGATTTTATAAAAGAAATGTAACTTCAACATTTTTGCTCGAATAAATGAATACTTGCCATGTCCAAAATGTGTGATAGATAATGTCACCATTCACTTAGTCACAATTATATTCTCTCTCTCTCTCTCCAACTCTCTCCAACTCTACTCACCTCTGACGACTCTCGTCGTTAAAAATGGTAAGTATTATTCGTACACAATCGAAACCTTCATGCTCGACCATCCACGTTAAGAAATACGAGCGTGATTTTTAATTTGTTTGACACATGACAAAGTCTAGCCCTCATTCTCACATAAACTAGGAAATAAACGATAGCTCTTTGCAACTAACTACTATTGCCATTTTTAGTACTAGGGGAAAATAATATCATTAATGCTTGCATAAAAGGGCAAACTCTTCAAACTTACCGTAGTGTAAAGTTCTGAATCTTTGGCAGAATCTCAATGAAACACGTGTCTTCAAATGAAATGATGACAAGAAAACTTTAATTGACACCATACTGCAACACAACATTAATTAAAATTAATTAATTATTTTGATGAAAGATTGTATTAATGTGCCAGTTAATTATATTTAGCCTCTGACCATGAAACCTAAACTTATAAACATGTATATATATGTAACAATATGGATAGACCCAAATAAGGTTCAACAAGAGTAATTCCTTTCATTGATTTAGAAAATTATACTAAAATTTTATTAATTTTATTATTTTTTCTTATAAATTATATTTTTTCATATTTTGCTCCTACTATATTTTTACTTTTACTCCTAATTACCTTAAAAATATAATTTTGTCCCATTATTTGTAAATTTTGGGTTCCCTCCTGTGTAACAACCTAAGCTTGTGAACATATACTTTTTTACATAACCTTACATACTCACACAAATATATTTGAAAGGATCCAACATATTCAAACTCCAAAAATAAAACTAAGTATTAACATCTACTCCCTGACTAATTATATATGAAGGAGCTCCTCCACCACTCTTAGGGAGTCCTATAAACAACTGAAATATGGATGAAAGCAAGTACTCCAAACATACCTTCACAGCTCTAGAATACATAATAAGAAGACTACTAACAAACTCTTTGAATAGAGTTTGAAATAATTAATTACAATATTATAAACAATGAAAAAACATTTAAAATACGAATTAGGCCAATAACAAACCATACAAAAGTAACTAAAGAAGTTGATAAACACCAAAAAAATAATAGAAATGTACTTCAAAATTAAACTTCTTTGACAAATCCTGCAACGTATACTCTATTCTTTTTTTTTTTCTTTTTTTGGGGGGGGGGAGTGGTTCCAATTGATTTGAAGCATCTCTTTTTTTCATTTCTTAACTTAATTGTTCAATTCTCTAAATTTTTCAGTTTAAATTTTATAAATGTGGTTATATGCTACAAGTTTTGTAGGCATAATATTTAAGCATCCACATACTGGGGAGAACGTGTAAATTTTTCTTGCCTGTCACCTGCTGATTTTGTGGAGATTTCAAGCCAACTCTGTGAGATTAGCATTGAGAAGGTAAAAACCCTCAAAATTTGCTTTAATTCTGTGGTCACGTTGCATTGACAATGACTTCTTCTTCATTACATGCATCACTCTGGCATTTCTGTAGGCATATATGCTAATTATATAAATCCATTTGAGATTAACACTGAGAAGGGAAAAAAAAACCCTCAAAATATTTCTCTAATCCTATGGTCATATTGCATCGATATTTCATGGATTTCCTGCTTGTCAACCAGGTAGAGATCGGATTTTAAGTTAGAACTGCCTCTCAGGCGTTACTGCATAACCTAATTTCTTTAGTGCAAATTAACTTTCTTGTATTACCAACTGTATATATATGACAACTTAATATCAATTCTGATCCTTAATTGAAGTATATATTCTTGCAAAATCTTGTCCCACCTTTAGTTACTGTATATTCTTGACAAAATTTGATAAAAAATATAGTATTTTTTTTTATGTATTTCAGTTGAAATAAAGGTTTATTTCAAGAGGGATTGTCAGTGTTCAACTTTGATTTCTGTCGGTAAGATGCTATTTCTTCATATTCTATAGATGATATTTTGATGGAGTTTCTGCTGCACTTAGTAATTAATATTTATCTATAGAGGAGGAATTTTAGGAACTTTGTGTTCATTGATAGTGTAATGAGGTTGAAAAAGAGACCTCGCAGGTTTTTGAGTTTATTTTTGAGTTTACTATATGTCTATATGCATGAAGAATTTCAAAATTACAATTTAAAAGTTCTTTTTTCCAGAAACAAAATTTCTTAAATTTTAACATATTTCATTAATACTTTTTCCCTCTCATTTTTATTTTCCAAAAGTAATTCAAAATTCCAAAAAAAAAAAAAAATTTCTGGAAAGCACTAAATATGCCATTGGGACACATGTCATGGTAATCCTTGTTTTTCTTGGTAATTAAGTGTAATTTAAATTAATGAGAAAGTATACACATCATTTTAGGGGTATTCTCCCGTATATCTAAGGAATTAGTTATAAAAGTACATATCCTAACTAGTTCAATCTTAGTATTAATTACACAATGGGATCTCGCAACTATTACACAATCTAGTATATCTACTTTAGAATTTTTAATAGCATGCATCGGAGTAATCTTAATTCAAATATCATGCATGATGTTCTTGATAATAGAAGCAATTGAGAAAGAAAACCCCTTAAATGCTCTTGCGTTTTGTTCATTCCAAATGCGATAGATCATAACTGTCCAAGCTAGTTTGCAAATAGTGTTACCAAGACTTTTCCCACAAAATTTTTCCAAAACCCATATAACTTCTTTCTTCTAAGGTTGTTTAGCCTTTGTGATGAAATATTTTTACAATATAATCTCCCTTAACTCGGCCGAGAAGGGGTATAGAAAGAATAAATGCTTCATGTTTTCTAAAGCATTCCCACATAAAACACAAGTAGGATCAACATTCATCTTCCATGCTAGCAATTTGTCCTTGGCATTATGCCTCTCTCTAATTGCAAGCCATAAAATGAAATTATGTCTAGGAATATGATTAGTGAGCCAAATAAGGATATGCCATATTACCTTTTAAGTACGTTCTCCTATAACATCCCAATTAAGTGGCTGCAGAATTATAGGCTTTAATCTTAAATATTGTCCAAATGAACTTATCTGATAGTTGGGGATTTGACTCATAGTTTGGAGACCTTTCAAGAATAATTTTCCTAAATTCCCTTGTATTTGAATAAGGTCATCTTCATTTTCCATTACTAATTATCCTCGAGACTTTAGCATTCTTAGGATCTGTTTATATCCCCATCTTTTTCCAAAAAATTTAAAAAAATTTTAAAAGTTTTAAAATTTTTTCAACTAAATTTCACTACATGTTATTTTTATATCACATTAACACTAATTTTTTATTTTTTTATACTCCAAATGTTCCTTAATCAAGCCAGTATTATAAACAATTCTGAAACCATATTTAAAAATTAAAGGAACAATGAAATGCGAACGAGTATCAGAGAGATGAATTTATCACTACCCACCGTTCGAGCTGCACATGCTCATTAGCCACTGCCTCGAATTCTGCGTCGGATATCCTTCGGCCTTTTTGAAGCCTGATGCTTTTTCTTCCATCCACTTTGCAAATACTTGCTTTTTCTTGCATCCATTTTGCTGCTTTTTCTTGCATCCATTTTGCACTTTGCAAATACTTGCTTTTTCTTGCATCCATTTTGCTGCTTTTTCTTGCATCCATTTTGCGAATACTTGCTTTTTCTTCAACCCACTTTGCAAATACTATCCCCGGGTGGGGTTGTAGTTGGACCCGCCTATGTGGGACCCACAAACTGTCTAATCTTCCAAGGTTTAGTGGCCCTCTTCTGCCGTTAAAAAGGCCCTCCGGCCTGTAATTGCCCTAAACTCTCTCTCTTGTGTCGATAGAAAGGATTCACCTGGCTCTAATTGCCCTAAGCTCTCTCTCTCTCTCTCTCTTTCTGTATATATATATTTCTTTCTCTAAAAATCTCTCTCTCTATATATATATTTCTCTATCTAAAAATGAGTTCAGAATCCTCACTTAACTTGTTCTTCAACGAACAACTTACCCATAACGAAGTCTCAAGTGCCGCTGCTAATGTCTCCATCCACGCCGCCTCCGCTGCCGATTCTCGGGCGGGGGCCTCCCGAACAGGCCGGACTCGGCCGACGAAAGACCGTCACAGAAAGGTGAACGACCGTGAGCCGAGGGTCCGGGTGCCCCCGATTTGCGCCGCCAGGATCTTCCAGCTGACCGCCGAGCTCGGGCACAAAAACGACGGGCAGACAGTCGAGTGGCTCCTCCGCCATGCGGAGCCCTCGATCTTCGCCGCCACGGGCACCGGCACGATCCCTGCTCCGCCCATCTCCATCACCGCCGGCACCATCCCTATCTCCTCCCCTGGGGAGTCGGCGTCGGCCCCCGTTTTTCTGTCCGCCAATTCCGCCGGAATGCAACAGCAGCCGAGCTGTTCAGTCCGCCAGCTGCTCCGCCGCCGACAGCGGGGCACTTCCCTGATGAAATGGCCCCTCCGCCACCTCCGGACTTCTGCCTGGAGGACTTCTTTGGAGATGGGCTGTCCGCGAATTATGCCGGAATGCAACAGCAGCCGGAACTGTTCACTCCGCCAGCTCCGCCGCCAACAGCGGGGTACTTCCCGGCTGAAATGGCCCCTCTGCCACCTTCGGACTTCTGCGTGGAGGACTTCTTTGGAGATGGCTACCAGGACATGCCCATGAAGTCGCTGTTGCTTCAGCCGTCTGATTATACAGAGGAGGATCTCAGCTTCCCAAATATATAAACATGCATAACATACACACCTACATATATGAATAATATATACATGTATGTATATGTATATGTGCGTGCATGCAATGTAGGAGTGTTTAGGGTCGTGTTTTGTGGGTCTGGATTAGGGTTTAAGGAGTTTCTGGGAAGGAAAAGGCTGTCAGTCCGGTTTGGTTGTCTGATCGATAAGCGTGGTTCAAATTGTTCTAAACTATTTTTTTTTTCTTTTTTGTTTTTTCGAATTTTCTCTGTGTGGTTTGATTCCTTTTCTAAGTGTTTATGTGAGGGCCAGCGCATGCGGAAAATGTTACAAACCTGTGGGACCCACACTTTAGTTTTGATGTACTGTCCACGTACAAAAATGTCAAGAGTTAATGTTTGGCTTCCTATTGTGCTGATCACAGCGTGTGGGGGTGCGGGTGCGCTTGGCTTCTTATTGTGGTGATTTGTATGTGTCTTTTCTGTTACTTCTTTAAATGGATGTGACGGTCTTGAATTCTTGTTGTGCTGATCTCTGTGTATGATTTGTGTGTGTTGGGGGGTTCCTGTACTCCTTCAAATAGATATAGAAGTCTTGAAACACTAATCTAGATGTTGAAGTCGATCGATGGTATTGGCGAGGGGTTCTTGTACGGATATAAACAAAAAAAATTTTCCTCGCTACAGGTTAAACGGGAAAAAATATTTGTTATAAATTTTCTTATCCATCCTTCGTCACCTATAATTTTTAGTGAAGAATATCTATTTTCTTCACTTATAGTTACTTTTAACAAAAAAATAATTTTGGTTGCCAATTTTTAACTTTTAGCGAAGAACTAAGATTTTCTTTGTTAAAAGTAACTTTTAGCGAGATAATAATTTTTATTGCCTATTCTTACATTTTAGCGAGAAATTAAGATTTCCGTCCCTAAAAGTAACTTTTAGGAAGACGATAATTTTTGTTACTTATTATTACTTCTTAGCGAAGAAATAAATTTTATCACCTATCTTAACTTTTAACGAGAAAATACTTTTAACGAAGAAATTATATTTCCTTATATTTCTCGTCTACAGTGACTTTTCACGAAAAAATATATTTGTTGCTTATAGTATGTAAAACTTGAATAAATAAACTTTTAGCAACAAAAAAAATACATTTAGCAAAGAACATATTTCCTCACTAAAAATATTATTTTAAAAAAAATAAAATTTCCTTAACATTTAATTTTTCAAATAAACCTGTTACAATAATAAATTAAACTTATAAATAAACATGTTACAACATTAAAACCAAATATACAAAATTATCATATTACAATCATTCAAATCCAACAACAAACAATATGATCCATGAAATAAAACAAAAGTACCAAGATTACATACAAATAAAATAAATAAAAATAAAATCTAAGAAATTTAATATTAACTAGCAAACGTCTAATCCTAAAGTAGAATACCCAAATCCTCCTCTTGCATTGTCATTTCGGCAACAGACTAACATCAAGAGAGAAATTTCTCCTCACTTCTGGGTACAGCGCTGGTTCTTCAAAGCTGCCATCAACATAATTCAGCAAGTTAAGACTCTCCCCGAATTTCACTATTGTGCTTCAGTAAGGTACCTACCAATTTTGAGAAGGAAAAACAAAATAACAGAAACTGCGTATGTTAGTCCAGAAGAACCAAAATGAACCAATAAATCTTCCCAGTAAAACAAATCCAGCATAGCAAAGCATAAATGGTATGCACGCTTGTATTATTTGTTTGTTTGTTTTTATTTATTATTATTATTATTACTTTTTTTTAGGGGGGGGGGAATATGAAACCATGCAAGCATCATCATTATCCAAGGTTACAAAACAGAATTCTTGGGTAAAATTTTGAAGTGCACGGTGAGTTTACAAGGCCACTCTATCATCTTCAGTTTTTCATTTATTTCTTAATTTTTCATTTTGGTTAATTCTCATCTCACAGCCCTTCTGAATTTTTTTTTGCCAGCGTGTCATATTTCCAAACAATTAATTATGGTTTGAGAATATAACCTTATTAATTTGGTGGGTAGATTTTCTCCTTGTACCAAGCAGGCCTATTTTCAAGATCAATAAGAACTAATTTGATCTTGTCCTACGGATCCTGCACACATAAGTAAATGGAATTTCAAAATTGAGAAATGCAATAACAAGAGAAAAAAAATAGGTATATATAGTAGAGCAGAACAAAATCCGATCAAATTTAACAAAGCCTTGTAATTACATGCAATCCAAACTCGTTGGACAAACGGGTAAACGTAAGAGGTGTACAACCTTCAAGAAAAGAAAGTACTCAATAATAAAATAATAAATGAAAAGACAAGAAAACACACATAAACACAAATATGCACATCCTCATAACTTAGCCTCCCTAGTCACTGAAGTAAATAGCTCAAAAGTTTTGCTAAATGCAGTTGCAGTGATGAAATCATGCCACAATACCATGAAAGTGTTGACACCAGTGACTGTCCAAAGCGCTTTAATAGGTGCTAATAGGGCACCTAAGACAGTCGCTTAAAAATCTATTCAAATTTTCGATTCAGAAGCTTCACCCAGTCTCCATAGAAAAGTTATTTCTGATGGTTCAATTATCCAAATGGTTTCCATTAATGCTCTAACACAAATAAGAGGAAGTTCTCACCTTAGTGTTGCTTCAGGAAGTAGACCAGCCATGGTGTCCTCAGTCAACACCTGATATCAAGATTAATCCAAATTGCAAAACCAGCCATTATGATTTGATCATATACAAAACTGAATCATATTCTGAGAAAAGCAGGAACTGGTTTAAAAAGGACAAATAAAAAAAAATTAGAGTTCAAGATGGAGTACTCTCAGTTCTCCGCAAATGTCACCAAGTACAAATTCGGGGTAGCGGGCAACTGTAACTAATGTCCATCGTCTAATTGGCATGCACAAGAAACAGTCAAGGGGACATGAACATAATGTGCAGCCTAGAAATGAATCAATTGTGAATCCTCTGTGGTTCTGGGATCAGAATTTTTACTGTTAGTTCCCTTTTTGGTCTTCTTTGAGTTATCCATGTGGGCAACCTGTGTTCTCATTCCAAGATCCAACTATATCGATATAGGTATCTCTATACACTTTGGAAACATGTTTAACCACCAAATAAGACTTCATTCATCTTACAGGAAGGTCGCTTAGCACATATAATAAGAGTACATGCCGTGATGGAGAAATTCAACTAATGAATATATGTCAGTCTCCTACATTGAGTAAATCTATGTCTAGTCACTTATAACCACCTAACTCAAGCTTCCATTAGCTTCCTAAATCTAATATAGCCTTATAGAATTTTGCATGTAATTTAAATCCAGGCAAAGATAGCTACTAGGTATATTTATTTTCAAAATTTGACCATTAGAATTTTTTTACATGTTGGGTACCTATCTGGTCTGATTATTTTTTTATCTCGTAAGTTTGAAAATGATAAAGATAATATCTAACTCTGATTCAACTCATTATCATCACTAATGCTAACCTTACCTGGCCTTATTCATCTCATTTGAGAAAGGCAATTCAGAATAGATAAAATTTACATATGAAAATTCGAAATAAAATGAAAGAGCCATTTAATTAACTCACTGAAAATCAAATGTTCATTCTATAGTATTTTTGTTTGGTAGATCCACAAAATGGTTACAATGTTACAAAGCACAACAATCGCATCTCTTTTTTTTTTTTTATAAGAGGGAGAGAGAAGATTCGAACTCAAATCATGAGCGGATAAGAAAAACTCTTAACCGCTGAATTACAAGTTACGCTTACAACAATCGCATCTCATTTATTCTTACAAAGGGTTTAATTAAAATCTTAATAATCAAAATATTAATTAATTGTACCAATTAGTGCGACTATATAAATAGATATTGACATATTTATATTAATTTAATAGGACTAATTCACATAATTACTTCATATCAAACGCTTTGGGTATTTCAATATTTAATTATTTTTGTTACATCCCCTTCCCCTATTAATTAATGAATACTTAATACATAGTTGTTCTAACCCTGTCCACAACTGATTCTCACTAAATTTCATGATGGATAAAAATTTAAATACACCAAACAAAAAAGTTAATTTATTTAAAAAAAAAAAAGAAAATTACCATTTGCATGCTTGCTTTTTAGAAGTATCTTCTCATTTAAGCATGGCTTTGGTATGAAAAAGTTGACTTTTTATGTTTTTATTTTTTTTTAACTTTTAACTAAACAGATGTGAATTTTTTGATTTTTTTGGGAATGTGATTAATACAGCTAAAAGTTATATCTTTTAAAAAACTTAAATTTTGATGAAAAATATATAAAATGAAAAAGACTACAAAAAAAAAGTCAATTAGTTTTTAATAGCCAAACGCAGCCATAAAAAGCAATTAGCCTTTTTTGTAATTTTCTTTTTTATTTTTTGTATGGTATGACTTTTTGTAACCAAAATTTAATTTTTTTTTTAGAAGTGGAAGCTTTTAGGAAAAAAAAAAACTAAAAAATCCACATCAATTTAGATAACTTTTATTTTAATGGACGTGAATTTTTTGATTTTTTTTTTTTTTACGAATGCGATTAATATATCTAAAAATTATAATTTGAAAAAAATTTAAATTTTGATAAAAAAAATCTTCTAAAACAAAAAAAAAAAAAAAAACTAAGTTTTGGACTAAAAATTTCATACTAATAAACGAAAAACTTGAAATCTAAAACATTAACTTTTACATGTGTATATATATACATATGCATGTAGAATTTCAAATTTTCAATTTAAAAGTTTTTTTTTCCCAGAAACAAAATTTCTTAAATTTTAACATATTTCACTAATATTTTTTTCCCTCTCATTCTTATTTTCCAAAAGTAATTCAAAATTCAAAAAAAAAGTAATTCTAGAAATCAGTAAATATGCTCATTGGGACACATGTAGTGCCAACCCCTGTTCAGAGCTGCCATTGCTGATTACTACAAATTCCGCGCCAGATATCGCTTGTCTGTTACCACATTTCTATTTTCCACGTACTTATCAGACCGTAGTGGGACCAACCTAGCGAATGAAGACAAAGACCACATCGTGGGACCCACAGCCTGTAAAGCCTATAGACCCTCTTCTTCCCATAAAAGGCCAGGGGTACTTCTAGCCCTTAGTACCCTAAACTCGCTCTCTCTCTCTCTCTCTCTCTTTCTCTATTTCTCTCTCTAAAAATGAGTTCAGAGTCCTCAGATAACTTGTTCTTCGACAACTCCGAAGAACAACTTACCCAAAACGAATTCTCAAGCGCCGCTGCTGATGTCTCCATCCACCCCGCCTCCGCTGCCGATTCTGGGGCGGGGGCCTCCAGAACAGGCCGGACTCGGCCGACGAAAGACCGTCACAGAAAGGTGAATGGCCGTGGCCGGAGGGTCCGGATGCCGCCGATATGCGCCGCCAGGATCTTCCAGCTGACCACCGAGCTCGGGCACAAGAACGACGGGCAGACAGTCGAATGGCTCCTCCGCCATGCGGAGCCCTCGATCCTCGCCGCCACAGGCACCGGCACGATCCCTGCTGTGCCCATCTCCATCACCGCCGGCGCCGTCCCTATCTCCTCCGATGGGGCGTTGCCGTCGGCCCCCGCTTCGCTGTCCGCGAATTCTGATGGAATGCAACAGCAGCCGGAACTGTTAACTCCGCGAGCTCGGCCGCCAACACCGGGGCACTTCCCGGCTGAAATGGCCCCTCTGCCACCTCTGACCTTCTGCATCGAGGACTTATTTGGAGCTGGCTACCAGAACATGCCTATGATGTCGCTGTTGCGTCAGCCGTCCGGTGATGACGAGGAGGATCGCAACTTCCCAAAGATATAAACATGCATAACATACACACCTACATTTATAATTTATACATATGTATATATATATACATGTATGTATATGTGCGTGCATGCAATGTAGGTGTGTTTAGGGTTCTGTTTTCTCGGTCTGGATTAGGGTTTAAGGAGTTTCTGCGAAGGAAAAGGTCGTCTGTCGGGTTTGGTTGTCTGATCGATTGGTGTGGTTCTTATTGTTCTAAACTATTTCTTTTCTTTTTTCCTTTTTTTTCTTTTTTTGGTTTTTTTGAATTCTCTTTGTGTGGTTTGATTTCCTTTTCTAAGTGTTTATGTGAGGGCTAAGGCATGAGGTAAATGTAAATCATCAATATCGGGACCCTTGCCCTTCTAATTTGATGTATTGTCTATGTACAAAAATGTCAAAAGTTATGTTTGGCTTCTTATTGTGCCGATCTCTCTGTGTGTGGGCGCGGATGCGGGTGTGCTTGGCTTCTTATTGTGCTGATTTGTATGTGTGTTTTTTTCTGGTACTTCTTTAAATGGATGTGAAGGTCTTGAATTCTTATTATGCTGATCTCTGTGTATGATTTGCATGTGTGTTAGGGGCTCTTAGATGTGAAGGTCCTAGACACTGATTTAAATGTTGAAGTCGGTCTATGGTATTGTTGAGGGGTTCTTGTACTTCTTCAAAATGATGTGAAAGTCTCGAAACACTTATCTAAAGGTTAAATTCAATCTATGGTGTTGGTTGGGTGTGTCTATGTGGGGAGTGGGGTTCTTGTACTTTTTCAAATAGATGTGGAACTATTGAAATGCTGATCTAAAGATTGTTAGTGGTGTGTGTATACGTTGGGGGGGGGGGGGGTCTTGTACTTCAAATAGATGTGAAAGTCTCTAAACACTAATCTAAAGGTTGAAATTGATCCATGGTGTTGGTGGTGGAGGGGTGTGCATGTGTGTGGAGGGAGTGGAGAGGTTCTTGTACTTCTTCAAATGGATGTGAAAGTCGTCGAACACTAATCTAAAGATTGAAATCGATCTATGGTGTTGGTGGTGGAGGGGTGTGCATGTGTATGCACGCTCGGGGGGGGGGGAGGGTGAGGTTCTTGAAGTTCTTCAAATGGGTGTGGAAATATTGGAACGCTAATCAAAGGGTTGAAGTCGAACTATGATGGTTGGGAGTGTATGTATATATGTTGGGGGAGGGGGTTATTGTATGTCTTTAAATAGATATGAAATGCTTGGTGTTGGGCAAAATAATACTTAGATGTACGTGTACCGAACAAGTGTAGTCCGGCGCCACGTGGCCCAGTGCCGAGCATATTTGTGTGAGCCACGTAGTCATTCACCGAGCATGTTACGTCGTGACACGTGGCGTCATACCGAACAACTGATTGATGGCACGAGAGTTTCACGTGAGTGTTATACATAAACACATGTCTTAAGGTTAGTATTCCAAAGAATACCCTGAACCTCAGCACCAGTAAATAGTGTGTTGCTACGTGGCTATAGCCGAGGACCTCGATAGCTAGTTTGTTCGGCCCTTCCATTGGCGGCTAGTAAATGTTGAACCTGAGACCCACAGCCTTTAAAGAGGGCTCATGACCATAAATGCACCGTAGTTAAGACTGAACTGGGTATTTATCTCTGAGAAAGTAACTAAGTCAGTCTATCTCGTCACGGGTAGTTGGCGGATGTGACAGGAAGACAGTCTGACCCTGAAATTCTGGTTGTAATGCCGTGTTAAGCCACCAGAAGCATTAAATGAGAGGCATGGTGTATTAAATGAGAGGTTTGAGGCATTAAATGAACGGGAAGGGCATTTAAAGCAAGGATGGAAAAAAGGGACACGGCAGTGTGCGTAACGTTAAGTCGCAGGTATGCTTTAATTATTGTTCAAGCTACTATAAATATGACATTCTGCTGAACAACAAAGGTAAGCTGACTATTGCCAACTTAAGCTTTTACTCACTTCTTCTCTGAGAGTTTCCTTCTTTGAGCGACTTGCTGACTTAAGCATCGGTGGGTTTTCCGGCCAGAGACCTCCACTCCGGCCGTAACCTTTCTTTCTGTCTTTGTTCGACAGGTCGGCGATTGCATTTCCGGTTGGCGTGGTCAGCAATTTCGGCGGTATTTTTTACTGCCGAACATTTGGCGCCCACCGTGGGGCTCGTTGTTTAGCCCAATATTATTGTTCACCAGCTTTTTTCTTGTTTCTT
This sequence comes from Vitellaria paradoxa, assembly GCA_019916065.1. Lineage (NCBI taxonomy): Eukaryota > Viridiplantae > Streptophyta > Magnoliopsida > Ericales > Sapotaceae > Vitellaria > Vitellaria paradoxa. Next base: position 5,368,108 of record CM034241.1, on the reverse strand, counting down.
TGTCAAGTCTCTAGTACTTGTCCACATAATGACTTCGGGAGGAAACACTACTCCACCATCATCTCCACGGGCAGGGAACGGTTCCACTCCTGCCAAAACTAAAGGGAGTGCGCTGGTTATCCGGACTCCAGGTCTGGAGCATGCCAGGAGAAGAAAAATGGAGGACCCTGAGGCTCTGAAACGGAGAGAGGAATTGATGGCTAAGGCCAGTGAGAAGCAAGCAGAACTGGAGGAGATTCTGCTAGAATTAAGTAAGGAGAAGGGAAAATCTACTACTAGCCATACAGCCAATTCTGATCGATCTGACTCAGAATCTGACGAAAGTTACGATACTCTTTACGAGGACCCCACTGATGAAGATGACGGGGACACCCATGAACAAGAGGAGGTGCGTTCTCGCTCGCGACGTGATGTCACTCCTTCTAGAAAGGGCTCGCGCCATGCTAAAACCGTTGCGAAATGTGACGCGAAATCTGATGTTGACATGCTCACCAAAGTGCATCACAAAAAGAATTCCTCGAAAAAGGTGCTGGAGGCACACTCAGAAGAAGCGGATAGCTCAGACCAAGAAGAGCTGACTTTGAAGCGTAAGAAAGCGGGAAAGGCGAAGGTGGAGGAGTGGGGGCAAGAGGAGGAATGGGGTGCTCAGGGCCAGAGCACACGCATGATGGCAAGGAAAGCCCTGGGGCGGATCTCTGCTTCTCCGTTCGTTGATGAAATAATTGATGCGGAGCCTCCGGATAAATTCCAAACTCCGAGGCTCAATCTCTATGATGGAAGAACTGACCCCCTGGCCCACTACCGTCATTACATGCAGGCCATGACATTATGGAGCAGCAACGACCACCTTATGTGCAGAGTATTCCCTTCCAGTTTGGGGGATACAGCGCTTCAGTGGTTCCATAAACTACCCCTTGGCAGTATCCAGTGTTGGCAGCAACTGGTAGAGGAGTTCGTCACTCGGTTTTTGGCTAACACAAAACAGCCCAAAACCGCTGACGTTCTCCTTACGATGAAAAGAAAACCCGGGGAATCGTTAAGAGATTATTCCCGCCGCTACCTGGAGCTCTACAACGAGGTGGGAGAATGCTCGGAGCAATTGGCCGTCACCTCGTTTAAACTGGAGTTGCGGAAGGAGGATAGGCTGTGGCTCTCCTTGACCAAAAAGCCCGCGGCCAACATGTCAGATCTTATGTGCCGGATTGAAAAGTACGCCAAGGTGGAGGACAAGACACAACCGGCCGAGCAAAAAGAAAGGAGATCCCACGGCCAAAGAGGAGATAAAAGCCGGGGAGGAGGCCGCCGATTCGTAAATGAAGAGAAATCCGTTTTCAAAGCGGTCAATATGGTGTTCAAGATACCGATTTTCAAGATCCTCCCTCAAATAAGAGGTAAGCCATATTTTAGATGGCTCGGAAAGCTGTCGGACTTCCTTGGAAATGAGAATTCTAAGAATTATTGTGCGTATCATCAAGACAAGGGGCATCGCACCGGAGTCTGCCGATCGTTGCGGCATCATCTGGAGGAATTGGTGTGCAAGGGCCACCTTAAAGAGTTCATAGATGAGGGCAGAACTAGAGAAGCAGCCCCACAGGACAGAGAGCCAAGGAGGCAACGAGAAGAGACAGCCGGGGAGGAGGCTGCCGAGGAGGTCCAACCCCCACCAAGAGCCAGGGCACGTAGAGATGTCCCAAGACCTGCAGTTATCCACGTGATCCATATGGAGCGGCTCCTCCAGAGTGTCATTAACCATGCCCCTAATCCACAAAGTCAAGAGATCTTGGGCGTGGCAGGCTAGCTGAGCAAACGCCCGAGGAAAGCCGCCATGGAGGGAATCACCTTTCATGAGGACGAGCATTCTGGTGTTCAACTGCCGCACAATGATGCCCTGGTAATCACTCTGGGCATGTTCGACTCCGAAGTAAGAAGAATTCTGGTGGACGCAGGAAGCTCAACAGAAGTCATGTTCCTGAGCTTATTTAAGAAGCTCGGATTAACTGAAGAGGATCTGGAACCGGCAGAATGCCCGCTCATAGGATTCAATTCTGCCCCTGTTTGGCCTCTAGGCAGAGTTGTCATTCCTGTCCGTGTGGGTCCGGTGGAGCAAGAGGTTGAGTTCACTGTTGTGGATTCCCCTTCTTCCTACAACGCTATAGTAGGAAGGTCGTGGATTCATGCTTTGAAGGCAGTCCCCTCAACCTACCACCAGGTGCTGAAGTTCCCCTATTGCGGGGAAGTGATTTCTATTTTGGGGGATCAAATTATTTCCCAAAAGTGCTTCTCTGCAGCCCTAAAATCCAAGACTATCCCCGAGCAAGTCCAATTGACGGAGCTACCCGAAGACGCCCCGAAGATCGATGATGTCGGTGGCGATCCACAGAAGAAAGCCATAGAGGGCTTGGAGAAATATCAGATTGACCCTGCTGAGGATGATAAATTCTTCCTGATCGGCACCAACCTGAGCGCCGAGGAGAAACTGGAGCTAACGGAGATGCTCTTGAAGAATATTGGAATATTCGCCTGGACTCCACATGAAATGCCAGGTATTTCCCCCGAAATCATGACTCATAAGTTGAATGTGAATCCGGGGGTAAAACCTGTGGTACAAAAGGCAAGGCGATCAGCTCTCCAGCATGCGGAGGTGGTCATAGAGGAGGTCGGCCGATTGTTAGAGGTGGAGGCCATCCGGGAAGTCTCATACCCGGAGTGGTTGGCCAATACAGTCGTGGTCAAAAAGAAGAATGGGAAATGGAGAGTCTACGTAGACTACACAGACCTGAATAAGGCCTGCCCGAAGGATCCATTCCCCCTGCCAAAGATCGACCAACTCGTTGACTCAACCGCTGGATGTTCCAGGATGTCGTTCCTGGACGCTTATAGGGGATATCACCAGATCCCCATGTTTGGCCCTGATGAGGAGAAGACCTCTTTCATAACCCCTCGAGGCATATACTGTTACAGGGTTATGCCATTCGGGCTGAAGAACGCTGGAGCCACCTATCAACGGTTAGTTACGAAAATATTCAAAGAAGACCTCGGACAGACGATGGAGGTCTACATTGACGATATGGTGGTGAAAAGAAAGGAGCCGAACACTCATCTCCAACATCTCCAGCATGTTTTTTCTACCCTTGATCGGTATGGGTTAAAATTAAATGCTGCCAAGTGCGCCTTTGGAGTTGGCTCGGGTAAATTTTTGGGCCACTTGGTAAGCAGAAGGGGAATTGAGGCTGATCCTGATCAAATACGTGCCATCCAATCTGTTTCTCCTCCTCGCACTAAAAAAGAAGTTTAGAAGCTCACAGGGATGGTAGCGGCACTCAATCAGTTTATCAGTAGGTCATCTGACAAGTGCCGACCATTTTTCAGACTACTCAAATGAGCCAATAAGATGCAATGGGATGCTGAGGCGGACGCAGCACTGGAGAAGCTTAAAGAATACCTGACAACTGTCCCGGTATTATCAACACCGCAGCCGGGGGATATTTTGTAACTATATCTGGCAGTTTCAGAACATGCAGTCAGTGCCGTCCTGCTGAGAGAGGAACAGGGGAAGCAGCATCCTATCTACTATGTGAGCAAGACGATGCAAGGGGCGGAGACCAGATACCTTCCCCTAGAGAAGCTGACCTTGGCATTGATAATGGCATTCAGGGAGTTAGCCCATTACTTCCATGCACACACCATTCAAGTAGTCACCGATTAGCCAATTGGCCATGTTTTAAAGAGGGCTGATATGTCTGGTCAGGTGGCAAAATGGGCAGTTTCCCTTGGTGCATTTGACATAAAATTCGTCCCAAGAACCGCAATAAAGGCTCAAGTTTTGGCCGATTTTGTAGCGGAATTTACCGCGCCAGCTCCTGGTCCAGCAGAAGAAGTATGGCAAGTGGAAATAAAGTCTGCCCCAGCCGAACACGTCGATGCCGAACAACCTTGGCAAATTGAGGTTGATGGATCTTCGTCTAAAAAATGTGGCGGTGTAGGCATTGTTCTGACTACCCCTGAAGGGGTTACTATAGAGTACGCAATAAAACTTGAGTTCGAAGTCACTAATAATGAAGCAGAGTATGAAGCTCTCCTAGCCGGGCTAAACATTGCTCGGCGATTAATGGCAAACGATGTTGTAATAAAGACTGACTCTCAGCTGGTTGCCAATCAGTTAAAGGGTGAGTACATGGCCAGAAGCGAGAAGATGGCAGAGTATTTACAAGCGGCTAAGAAGAAAATCGAAGGCTTTAATAAAGCTAGCGTAGAGCTCATTGGGAGAGATCGTAATGTTCACGCTGACGCACTTGCAACGCTGGCTGCCTCTTCTCGAATAAGGCTAACTGATCAGATTTTTATGGAAGTTCTGAAGAGGCCAAGCATAACGAAAGATGAGGAGGTAATGTGTGCTGACTTAGCCCTATCTTGGATGGATCCAATCATTGCTCACCTGAAGGATGGGACTCTCCCCGAGGACAAGACAGAAGCGAGGAAGCTGCGAATAAAGGCCACCAGGTTTTGGCTCTCCCCTGACCATAAGCTATAGAAGAAGTCCTTTACAGGTCCCTATCTTCTTTGTGTTCATCCTGACAAAGTGCAAGATTTCCTCTATGAGTTTCATGAAGGGGTCTGTGGGGCACATACTGGGGGCAGATCACTGGCACACTGAACAATCACACAGGGGTATTGGTGGCCGAAGATGGGGTATGATGCTCAAGCCTACGTTCGGAGATACAAGAAATGCCAAAAGTTCGCTCCCATTCCTCACCAGCCAGCCCAAGAACTCTGTCCGCTGACTAGTCTTTGGCCATTCGCTCAATGGGGGCTCGACATTGTGGGGCCCCTGCCTACTGCTTCGGGAAATAGAAAGTTTTTAGTGGTCGGCACCGACTACTTTACTAAGTGGGTGGAAGCAGAACCCCTAACTCACATCAGAGATGCAGATACCATTCGATTTATTTGGAAGAACATCATCACCAGGTATGGCATCCCTAGGACACTTATTTCCGACAATGGGATGCAATTTGACAGTGCCCCATTTAGGGAGTATTGTTCTAGATATGGAATCAAGAATATTTACTCTACACCAGCTTACCCCTAGAGCAATGGTCAAGCCGAAGTTACGAACAAGGTCATTCTTAATGGGATCAAGAAAAGACTGGAAGCGGCAAAGGGGAAATGGGTGGATGAATTGCCATCAGTGCTGTGGACATACCGAACAACCCCTAGAAGATCAACTGGAGAATCTCCCTTCTCTCTGGCTTACGGAGTTGAAGCCGTCATCCCGTTGGAAGTTGGCCTCCCGAGCATCAGAACTCTATCATTTGATAGAGGGGAGAATGATAAAGCTATGGGAATAAGTCTAGATCTAATTGATGAAAGAAGGGAACTGGCCGCACTAAAGTTAGCCAACTACCAACAAGAGACAAGGAAAAAATTTAATAAGGGGGTCAGACATAGAGAATTCAGCACTGGCGACTAGGTGTTAAGAAGATTGATGGGAAGCAGGAAAGATCAAACCGAAGGAAAGCTTGGAGCTAATTGGGAAGGATCATTCCTCGTCTCGGAGGTGCTCGGCAATGGTGCTTACAAGTTAACTGACATGGGAGGAAAGTTGATCAAAAGACCATGGAATATAGCCCATCTAAAGTTGTACTATCATTGATATTACTGTACATTTATTGTTAAAAACTTTGTACATTTATTTGAAAAGTCATTCTTTTGTAAGCAATTAAAGCAATTTCAAAAGCTTGAGACAACTTCCTGCTTAGCAAAAAGATACCACACCTCTTTGAGTGATGGCCTGAAAAAGAGACATGCTCGGCTCGTCGAGTATTGGCACAAAATACGCCACATCCCTTTGGACGTTGGTACTTTCCTGGTTTATTGACTGACCAGGAATTCTCTTTAGACTGAGATTCAATTCCTCAGTCTTCTGAAAAGAATTATCAAAAGGAGCCACGCTCGGCTTGCCCAACGTTGGTACATTCCTGGTTTATTGACTGACCAGAAATTCTCTTTAGACTGAGATTCAATTCCTCAGTCTTCTGAAAAGAATTATCAAAAAGAGCCACGCTCGGCTTGCCTAGCGTTGGTACATTCCTGGTTTATTGACTGACCAGGAATTCTCTGTAGACTGAGATTCAATTCCTCAGTTTTCTGAAAAGAATAATCAAAAGGAGCCACGCGCGGCTTGCCGAACGTTGGTACATTCCTGGTTCAATTCCTTGGTTTATTAATTAGAAAGAAAAGAAGCCACGCTCAGTTTCCTTAGCGTTGGTACAATAGAAGCAAAATGCCTTACAACACAAAGAATCATTTCAAGGAAGCTCGGCCCTGATGTGAGTAAGCCCTCGTATCATAAAGATTCACTTCTCCGATGCTCGGCATGAAATTGAAAGGCAAGATTTTTGTCAAAAAGTGGATTCCTTGGTTATTATATGAAAGCTCGAGGATAGCCGAACTCTTTAAGGTATGTGAGATTTATTAAAGTTATACCTTTTTAGCAAAAGCTTGAAGTTACTTGATGAAAAGCAACCAACTACATGAACTTGTTATCCTTGAAAGACTTGATGTTTAAAGCATTTCTGTTAAAATTTATGGTTGCTCGGCTAATCGATACAAATACATTCACGGTACACACTTCAACGCAAACATAAAACGTATAAACAGAAAGGCAGATTCCCAGTGAGAAACAATTCAAAAGCTTTTATTTCGTGTTTCAGTGTACAATTACAATATACTTTACATAATTGTCAACTGAAAAGGTTATCCTAAACCTAAGATGGGGCATTAGCATTTGTTGTAAGGATTTGTAGCTATCTCGTAGGAAAAAACGTCAAGGTACTCCTCGGCTGCATTCCTTATAATTTCGTCAGCAAGCAAGTCAAAGTATTCTTCAATCAATTCATCAGCAGTTCTAAAGAAACAAAGACATAGAAAAACAAAGCGAGATTAGAGAAAAACCAAAGTACTTTCATTCATTCAGAGTCAAAGGTTTTACATTGTTACATCTGAATTGAATAAAAAAGCAAAACAAAAATACAAAGAGGCTCACTTCTCTCCCTCCTTAGTGGGATCACTCTCCACGATCAGATCAATCTGTTTAGGCGCCTGGGAGGTGTCCTTCTGGGCACTATCCACCTCAACCTCTCCCTCGTCAATTGTTTCTTCGGCAGTCTGAATTGAGGGAGTTTGAGGTGGACGTTCGAAGCTGAATTGAGGGATTGGGCGTTCTGGATCAGGATAAGGGACCTCCTTGTATATGGGGTTGGTGTGATCGATATTGTTCTTCTTCATTGCAGCCTTCCAACCCTCACGGAAGAAGTCGTTGTGAGCGTCTCTCATCTGATCCACGCAGTCATTGATTTGGGCCTCCACTTCAGCCTTAGCCTTCTCCTCGACTTCTCGAAGGGCAGCTTCTTTTTCTTCCAGGGCCGGAGTCTTCAGTGCTAGCTCTGCCCGAAGGTTAGCAAGCTCCTGCTTCGATTTGCTCTGCTCGGCCCTGGAAGTCTCCAACTCCTTAAGAAGTATTTATTGCCCAGCCTTTGTCAAGGACAATTCAATCTCGGCCCTGGAAAATTTGCCCTTGACCTCCAACAGCTCTTCATCCTTACGGATTAGGATTTTGTCCATAGATTGCACACGAGCTATGCTTCCTGCAACTTGACCAAGGGCGGTGTTAAGTTGGTGCTCGATTTCCTTATTCTCATCTCGAAGCTGGCTTCTCTCTTTTGCCAGAGCGTCATTGCTGGATTGAAGACTCTTGTTCTCCTTCTCCAGGGTCCTTACGTTTGCCTTCAGGCCCTTTATATCTGACTTATCCTGCTCGGCTCTGGCATCGGAGGCTTGGCTCTGAGCAATTAATTCCATCGTGTAAAGAGAAGTCTGTAGAAAGAACAGAAAGTTAGAAAAATCACAATGCCAAAAGGATGCACATAAATGAATATCATTGTACTTACAGAGATGATGTTCTTCATTAGAGCCTTGTGGATATCCTCCGTTTTATTTTTTCCTGTGGCATTAACGTCCCGAGGAGGGAGGACACCCTTGAGATACTCCTCGGCGTGGTTGAAGGTTGTATCTTGGACCGTGAAGGGTTGGCCCTAAGGGAACTCGAGGCTAGGGATAAGGATTTTCGGAACAAATGGAGGGGAATCTCGAACCGAACTGGCTGGGTACTCGATGGCGAGTGGCACAGGCCCAATCGGCTGAGAGGGCAGCGGCTCAGAAGTCTTCGGCGGCGCATCCTTGATTGGAGGCACATCTTTAGAAGGTGCTGCCCCCTCTCCAGCAGCTTCTTTGGGCAGTCTCGACTGCTCGGCAGCCTAAACCGCTTCTGTGGAATGCATTTTCGCCCTTTTCTGCTCAGGGCCGGAGGGTTTTTGTTTGGGCACCTCCTGCTCCTTGCCCTTTTCTATCTTTACTTTTAAGATTTGTTCGGACGTGGCAGGAGCAGGGGCCTTCCCCTCATCGAGCTTTCTTTTGCCAGCGACTTTTTGCTCACCGGCCTTTTTCTTCTGGACCTCTTCGGTCCTTTGCTATTTGGCTTTTGCCATGGCGAGCTTCTTATAATCAATCTTCGGGGCCATATCTTCTTCCTCTTCCTCTTCTGGATCTGAAAGGTACTCAAAAGTGGGGGGTACTTCAACTTCTTCTTCTTCTTCCTCCTCCTCCTCGTCCAAAAGAACGAATCTCTGCTTCCTTGGTTGCTCGGCAGGCTCAGGAATCGCTACTTGTGGGGCACGAACTTGCTCGGCAACCAACGGGATAGCAAACGGAGGAGGACGGGTCCACCCTGGATGCCTCAAGGCGTAGTAATCTTTTTTTTCTTCAGCGGAAGCCCGGAACCACCACTGAAGACGCCTAATAGCCTCTGAGGTCGCGAAGCCTTGAGGAGGGGCGATGAACATCTGGTGTGAATGGATGAAGTCAAACAGGATTGGAACTGCCCTGGCAAACGGGAAAAGATCTGGACCTCCAAGGAATTTGAACACCTCCTTGAGATGATCCTTGTCAGCACGAAGACCAGTAGCCCAGATCTTCTTTGATTGGACGGCTGCACAGATATTGAATCAAACAGTTAGAATGCTTAAAAAAGAAGATAAAATGTCGAAGAAGAATAAGAACTGGTAGCATTTGAAATCAACCAACCTGGGCCCAAAGAAACCCGAGGGACGATTGGATAACGATCTTCGTCTGGATCGTGTGTCAAGTGACCTGTGACGACGCACAGGTCACTTTCTGACTTAATCGTATCAGGCAGCATGTGGACCAAGGCCTTTTCTGATCAGGATTTCAGGTACCACCTGTTCTCATTCTTCCTCACCTTCTGGATAGAGTAACAGTAAAGAATATCCCACTCGGATATGTGGAATCCGTATCGCCTATTTATTTCTATTACCTCATTAACAATTCTGTAGAAGTTGTGGGTGAGGTTCCTAGGGCCAAGGTCTAGAATGCTCATCATAGAGCAAAGAAAAGGGTGCAGGGGGAATCTAAGGCCACCTTCGGTGATAGCCACTATGGGGAACTCCCCTGTTTCGGGCTCGCCTTGTTCGGCGAGCCTAATGTTTACGTTCTGAGAAATTTGGTATTTCTCCTTGAAAACCTTAATTTTTTCCTCAGAGTTTAGCTCGTTTGCGAGTCTACCCATAACGGAAGATTTGAAATAAAAATGATTAACTCACCAGGAACGAAGAACGACGGGAAGGACGAAAGCTCGAGAAGATGAAAACTCAAAGGGAAAGGAAATCTGATGGCTTGAATCGCGGAAAAGAAGTAGAAGAAGATGAACCCAGCATATAAGTATATGCGTGTGTATCTGTGGAGGTAACCGAAGCGTCACCAATGAAAAGGCAAGGGGCGGCAAAAATGGCATTTATTAGTGCCCCAGTTTTCAAATTTCTGACCACTCACGTTTTGACACCCCGGATCTGGGGAACCGCGTAAGCGGCGCGACAGATGAAAAGTTGAAAAGGGCACTACGCGTGTCATTTCCAAGAGAGAGAAGGGTCCAATCGGATTAGAGGCGCGTCGGAAGGGCACTAAACGACAAATCGCATGAGGAAGATGGAACGAATTGGTAAGATAAGGCTCTTCCGCTCTGCTACTCTGCTCGAAAAACATCTTTTTCCAACCAGAATGGGGGCAAAATGTTGGGCAAAATAATACTTAGATGTACGTGTGCCGAACAAGTGTAGTCCGGCGCCACGTGGCCCAGTGCCGAGCATATTTGTGTGAGCCACGTAGTCATTCACCGAGCATGTTGCGTCGTGACACGTGGCGTCATACCGAACAACTGATTGATGGCACGAGAGTTCCACGTGAGTGTTATACATGAACACATGTCTTAAGGTTAGTATTCCAAAGAATACCCTGAACCTCAGCACCATTAAATAGTGTGTTGCTGTGTGGCTATAGCCGAGGACCTCGATAGCTAGTTTGTTCGGCCCTTCCATTGGCGGCTAGTAAATGTTGAACCTGGGACCCACAGCCTTTAAAGAGGGCTCATGACCATAAATGCACCGTAGTTAAGACTGAACTGGGTATTTATCTCTGAGAAAGTAACTAAGTCAGTCCATCTCGCAACGGGTAGTTGGCGGATGTGACAGGAAGACAGTTTGACCCTGAAATTCTGGTTGTAATGCCGTGTTAAGCCACCAGAAGCATTAAATGAGAGGCATGGTGTATTAAATGAGAGGTTTGAGGCATTAAATGAACGGGAAGGGCATTTAAAGCAAGGATGGAAAAAAGGGACACGGCAGTGTGCGTAACGTCAAGTCGCAGGTATGCTTTAATTATTATTCAAACTACTATAAATAGGACATTCTGCTGAACAACAAAGGTAAGCTGACTATTGCCAACTTAAGCTTTTACTCACTTCTTCTCTGAGAGTTTCCTTCTTTGAGCGACTTGCTGACTTAAGCATCGGAGGGTTTTCCGACCAGAGACCTCCACTCCGGCCGTAACCTTTCTTTCTGTCTTTGTTCGGTAGGTCGGCGATTGCATTTTCGGTTGGCGTGGTCAGCAATTCCGACGGTATTTTTTACTGCCGAACACTTGGAATGCTTATTTAAAGATTAAAATCGATCTATAACGTTGGTGGTAGGGGTTGCGTGCGTGCGTGCGTATTTGTGTGCGTGTGTTGGGGGGGAAGAAGGAGGAGAGGAAGGGATTCTTGTATTTCTTCAAATGGATGTGAAGGTCTTGAAACGCTAATCTAAAGGTTGAAGTTGATCTATGGTGTTGGTGTTAGCGTTGGTGGTGGTTGTGGTGGTGGGGTGGGTATGTGTGTGTAGAGAGGGGTTCTTGTACTACTTCAAATGGATGTAAACGTCTTGAAACACTGGTCTAAAAGGTGAAATTAATCTATAGTGCTAGTAGAGAGTGTGTGTGTGTGTTTGGGGGAGGAGGGGAGGAAGGGAGATTCTTGTACTTCTTCAAATGGATGCGAAAGTCTTGAAACACTGCTCTAAAAGTTGAAGATCTAAGGTGTTGGTGACAATGCATCGGTTTGGTTTGAGAGCCATAAATTGTTAACAAGATAATTACTAGGTTTGAACTTTATGCAAATTAATTAAGATGGTAAATAAATCAAAATATTTGATATCAATTTAGCAGTGGGACTGGGGATCGATAAATTAATTAATGATGGTAACGAGGAGTTGTGGTAGGATATACATAGTAATTAATGGCAGTTTTGTAGTTATAGGTTACAAAAATAAAAATGAAATTCTAAAAATACAAGTGAAAACATATATATTTTTTATTTTCATAGTTTTTAAATTTTTAAAATCATTTTAAAAAAATATGACAACAAAAACATTACAAAAATATTTTTGTTTTCAATTTTCAAAATTCTAAAAAAAGAAAATAAAAAAATATAAAAAACAAAATATTATTAAACGGGTCCTATATAAGCAATTAAATAAATTGGTTCAGTTTAAACATATATTTTTAAGTTTTTTAAGAACCAATTTAACAAAATATATGAGATATATTTTTAGTTCGATATGCAGTATGATTAAAATTTACTTAAGAGAGTAAGATGACATACAGAACTAATTAGCTATTATAGTTAAATTTGTGATTGTTTGAACCAAATCTCACATGGGAATAATTTAGAAATTATATATTGAAATGATTTTATATTAAATCGGTAAATTTATAAACCAAAAAAATCACTTAAAATGACCTCAAATTTGGCATTTCCACATGTAAATCCAAGATCGATAGTGGGTCTTGCTGCAAATGAGTGTTAATATTGTACACACAAATTTCGTGTTTGGAAATAAACACAGAAATTGCAGTAACAGATTGAAATTTTATTGATTTATAGAAAAGTGGAATACAATCTCTGATAATTTCTAATCAAAGAAATAAAAATCCTCTTATTCTTCTTCTTTGAAAAGTTGATACGAGGCCTTGAAGCTTGATCTCAAATCAACACTTGTATCTTTTTGTTACTTGAGAGTCTGTGGAGGTTTTGGCAGCTTGATCCGGCAGAGTCTCTTTGTGTCTAGAAGGGTGTCCTTTATGCTTGGGAGTGATCCCTATTTATAGATGTGTGGGAGAGAGTCACAGTTGAATTCAACCTCCCCAGGATAATTATCTCACTATTTAATTTATTAAATAATAGATAATATCCAAGACTTCAGATAACATCAAACCACTTAAATAATTATCTCTTATTTATTTATTTATTTAAGAGATAAAAATTAAGAAATGATAATTATCTTTAGACCTTGTCACATGTGGCGGCTTGTGATTCGTCCACTTGTGTAGCTTTGTTGAAATCCTCCACAAGACACGTGGCAAGATTTGATTTGTGAATTTAATTGGGCTTTATTTGACACTTGGCAATATTTGATTAGCCAAAATTTGTGTGTCTACAAATGCCCCCTCGAGACTTGATCACGTACACGTTGCGGTAGTGTTGAAAAGTGAACGGGTCTCGAATCTGAAGATTTGATGCCATTGACTAGAACATTTTGAATTCTTGTACAATGATAATTTTTTTTTTTTTGGAAATTTGATGCAAGTCATACTTCAAATATTTCAATTTCTATAATAGAAATTAAAATAACGAATTTGAACTTATTTTGAATTCCAAATTCGAATTGGAATTAAAATTTGTTTTTGTTTCGAGTTCCAAATTTGGGTTGGAATCAAAATAATGAATTCGATTTTATTTTGAATTCCAAATTTGAGTTGGAATCAAAGTTTTGTTTTTATTTCGAATTCCAAAATTTAGTTGGAATCAAAATAATGAATTTCATAGAATTCCAAATTTGTGTTAGAATAATGAATTCGATTTTATTTCAAATTCCATATTTGATAGGAATTAGAAATATATAATTTTTTTTTTCAAATTATAATATTCAAACTTAAATGAAAATTATAATCTAAAATTTGAGTCTTTCAATTAAAGTGGAATTGGTATCTATTTTTTTTTTTTTTTTTTTTTTGAATCAATTCCCAGCTGATTACTGAGTTATGTAGCCACTTATTTGGATAACAAACCTCATTAACAACTCGGCAGAACATGATGTTGGCATTTTTGTTGCCAATTGAATAATCAAATATTTTATAAGTCCAATAATATTCTAATTCTAGACTTAATGGGTTGAGCTTCTGATAGGTCATCTGGATAACCTTGGTGCCAGTAGGATTGTTTTGTATTTCCAAACTCATGAGAACTCTAAATTTAAGGGGATTCCAAAGCTGCTTGTTCTGGGTACTCCAAATCTGATTAGGACTTTGTCACTTCATTGCTTTATTTAAAGGACCCAACTTCGCAACAATTAAAATAATTCTTCAATTGCGGCAGAGGCTTAGAGCAATTTGTCTAATCTTTTTTATTCTCCGGCGACGTGGAGCAAGGCAGCATCCGTACTCTTCTTCCGCGACTTGGCAAGAAATAGCATTATTATTATTATTATTATTATTCAGTGCAGCAGCGTCTTGATTAGGATTTTGGCTTTCTTCAGTGAACCTTCACAGATTTTAATTGGCCATCAAATTGGTTGGGAACGCTTAAGAGTAAGGTAATCATTTAAACTGACTTCTTAATTGATTTTTTTTTTTTTTTTGGGTGAGAAAATTACTTTCGTAAAGTAACTTTATTACTCGGCCAATCCTTGTCCAATACTTTGTAAAGTAGCTTTATATTCTTTTTTTTTTTCTCGTGCATGACGAAGTAGTGAGGTAATCTTCCTTTCAACTTCACAGCATCAATCTTCAATTGATGTCTTTATGATTTGAATGTCACTTTGCGTAACTCCAAACCAGTGATGGATGGCCCTTTTTTTTTTTTTTAATGAATAGAATGTCTGAATTTTTTTTTTCGGCACCTTTTTTTTTTTTTGGGAATCCCAACCTACACTTTTTTTTTTTTTTTGCTAACTCCATTTTTTTCTTTGTAGCATCTCCAACATTGGGCTAAAGTTTTCGTGCCAACATTGGTTCGTGTCTACATCAACCAGAGCCTTTGAATTCGGCTTTGGCAAGAATTCGAGGCTGAAAGACATTCGTGAGGGTAGCCGTTCGCGTCTACATCAGCCAGAGCCTTTGAGTTCGGCTTTGGCAAGAACTCGGGGCTGAAAGACATCCGTGACATCAGCCGTTCACGTCTACATCAGCTAAAGCCTTTGAGTTCGGCTTCGGCAAGAACTCGGGGCTGAAAGACGTCCGTGCCATCAACTGTTCGCGTCTACATCAGCCGTTCACGTCTACATCAGCCAGAGCCTTTGAGTTCGGCTTCGGCAAGAACTTAGGGCTGAAAGACATCCATGACATCAGCCGTTCGCGTCTACATCAGCCAGAGCCTTTAAGTTCGGCTTCGGCAAGAACTCGGGGCTGAAAGACGTTCGTGATAACAGCCGTTCACATCTACATCAACCAGAGCCTTTGAGTTCGGCTTCGGCAAGAACTCGGGGCTGAAAGACGTTTGTGGTAGCAACTGTTCGCGTCTACATCAGCCAAAGCCTTTGAGTTCGACTTTGGCAAGAACTCGGGGCTGAAAGACGTTCGTGGTAGCTATCGTTCGTGCCACCAGAACTTTTAGAGCTGACTTGGAGACTGCATTGAAGGCCTTTAGGATTTCTTTATCAGATTCGTACGGTATTGAGATTGCTTTTATTCAAATAATGGTTGCTTTCAACGATTGTTCACTGTATGACCAGAAGATTCTTTGTTTTTTGAGAATGCAATGTTGTAGTACGGATGCATACATGTTCAAGAAGGTTCTGTCTAGGAGGTTAGGTTTTAAGTGGGACCGATGTGACCCCTCCAATCTTTCTTGGGAACTTGCTTAAGTTCTGTCTAGGAGATTGGATTTTAAGTGGGACCGATGTGACCCCTCCAATCTTTCCTGGGAATTTGCTTAAGTTCTGTCTAGGAGATTGGATTTTAAGTGGGACCAGTGTGACCCCTCCAATCTTTCCTGGTAACTTATTTAAGTTCTGTCTAGGAGATTGGATTTTAAGTGAGACCGATGTGACCCCTCCAATCTTTCCTGGGAACCTTCCAAAGCAGGTATATACGATGCTGTTTATGCTTCTTTATTTACCTATGACCATAACGACAATCTTATTCGATCGCTTTGTGAATCTTGGTGTTCTTCAATGAATACTTTTCATACTCCAACGGGAGAGCTATCCATCTCCTTATGGGATTTGCGCAATATTGGTGGCTTATCAGTTCAAGGTATATTTTATGATGAAGTCATCCCAACCAGAAAAGAATTATTAGGCTTTGATAAGAACAAGACATTGTTTCTTCCCCCGAGCTGCAAGTATTTATTCTCAGCATATTATAAACTTTATCACGAGAGTGCAGATGGTGAAATTAAAATTCATGATTGGGTCAAATTTTGGTTTAGAGGACCTGAAAGATATGCAGCACCTCCCAAAAGAGTAAACAAAAAGAGGTTTAACAAGCCAAGGACTCGTTATAATCCTTCGGGCATCATAAATGAACTAGTTCAACGTCCCACGGAAGAAGAAGGAGCCTTTGATGATTTAGCCATTAAGGCAAGCGTTAGAGAAGAGACTTATCTATCTGCCCTTTTATCTTGTTGGCTATGTAGATTTGTCTTTCCTACTGTTAAAATTGACAACATTCATCCTGGTGTTTTCAAAATAGCAAGTATGATGGCTCGTGATGAGAAGTTCTCTTTAGCAGTGCTAGTTCTTGCAAGTATCTATCATGATTTAGGAGAAATTTCTTCATCTCCATTTCCCAGCAAATGTACTGCGGCATTCCCAATCCATTATGTTTATGGATGGCTTGGTCATTATTTTTACTGCTATTTTGCATCTTCTCGTCCGCAAAGTGGTGCTCGAATGGTGAAATTTTCTGGTGAGAAAATGGCCAAGCATTTCGATGATACGGGGGCTCGAATCCTTCTTAAAGATGTTGATCTTTCCAACTCTTCATCTTTATTCTTGGGTAAGGAGAAGGATATATCTTTAGTTGATATTGGAAATCAACCAGCTCCATAAGATGACTACATTATCAGTATTCGTTGTAGCTATTTGACTTTACGTCGAGGAAATGAGCTTATTGTGGAGTCTTATAGTCCCATAAGATTTGCCAGACAATTTAACTTTTGTCAAAGCATTCCTGGGAAGTTGAAGATTGATCTTGGGTCTGGGACTGTAGCAGAAATAGCTCAACTTTGGCAATCTTGTATTCAATTGGGCACCAATGCCAAATTTATGATTCCAGCATTTTCTTCCAAAAGTCTTGCTACGAAGAACTATGTTAGGTGGTAGGCAAAACGTTCAAGTAATTATTGCAGGAAAAGTTCTAGTCTTGTCATAAAACTTCCAAAACTTAATCCTTCCGTTGCAATTTTGAAGAAGAATAAGAGGGAAGTTATTGAACATACACTAGTCTTCAGAGAAAAGCAGGTTGATGCTAGAGATGTGCTTGAAGGCATGGCGAAGAGAGATGCAAAAATCTCGAATAAGGGATCATTAGTTAAGAAGAGTCAAAACTGCTTACCACCTGCTGACGAACATAGCTCTAGTGGAGGTGATCGCCATTGGAAACGTCCTAAAAGAAAAACCTCAGCTTTTGAATTGGAAGATATTAATCTTGATTTGGATGACATTTTCCCTAATACTTCAAACCCTTCTTTGCCTCTAGAAGAATTCGGGAATCAAGTAAGTATTATTATTATTTTTATTTTTTGGTAAAATTTATTTTGGAATATATATTCTCCATGATCCCTTTTATTAATCTAAGCTTTTACTTGTAGCTAGGAAACAACGATGAGTTTGTTGAGGTGGATGATATGATTTTGGAAGAGAATGAAAAATCTATTGATGGGCCAAATTCATTCGATATATTGGTTGCTCAACCTGAAGTTTCCAAAGTCACAGATAATATAACTTCTCATCCTATTGTTGAAGATCATCCTGTAGAAGTGATTCAACAAACTTCTATGAGACCCATGGATCCTACCCCTTCAACTATTTCCATATTCAAGGTAGATGACTTGATTTCTAATTGTCAACATACCTACCTTACATTGTTATGGAATGGCCTATCTCAGAAAATAGGTAGATCTAGCTTGACTCATCTTCACATGATTGAAGAAGAAGCTGAGAAAGTATTGAAGGAAATGGAAAGAGTTAGTGTCTCGAATTTGTCTTCCTTAAGGAATTTACTGATGGGACTTTTTCGTGTCTCCAACTCTACAATTCTAGCCGATCTTCTTCAGCAGAAAAAATGTCTCAACAATCACATGATGAGCAGTTGACGAAGATCAAGAATGAACTCTCCAATATTGAAGCTGAAGAAGGTATTCAGGCCAAAGACTTGCAATCTCCTGAGACCACGGTTATGGAGTTCAAACTTGAAAAGGAGCAGTTGGAAGAAAAGTTGAATGCTCTCACCACTCAGATTGAAGAATCGGAGCCACAAATTTCTGAGAAGAGATCAGAGCTATCCAAGTTACAAGCTATTGCGTCAAGTCTCAGGGAAGAGATCTCTGTTATTGAAAGCAAGCCTGTTTTAACCAATGAGGACGTCCGATGCTTAGCAAACATGAAGCAAATGCTAGAAGCGAGACGTAATGAACTGAGAGACTTCAAGCTTTTCCCTTAGTTGTTTTTTTTTTTTTTTTGTGCAGACTCTTTTCTTTTTGAAATGAATTATTTACTTTGATAAGAATCGTGCACTTTGTTTTTTTTTTTTTTTTTAATGAATGAATGAATGATTGAGCTTGAAAATAGAATTCTAAACTGCTTATGTACCTAATTGGGATCGAGCCAAACATAGTTCATAACAGTAAGGAATGAATTTTTTTTTTTTAATAAATGACTGAACTTGGAAAAACTCCAAGTTGCCTACGTACCCGAGATGGGATCAAGCCAAGCGTAGTTCATTACAATAAAGAATGAATGGAATTTTTTTTGAATGAATGACTGAACTTGGAACAGACTCCAAGTTGCCTACGTACCCGCGATAGGATCAAGCCAAGCGTAGTTCATTACAATAAAGAATGAATGGAAAAATTTTTTTTTTTTGAATGAATGACTGAACTTGGAACAGACTCTAAGTTGCCTACGTACCCAAGATGGGATCAAGCCAAGCGTAGTTCAATTTTTTTTTTTTTTTTTTTTTTTTGCACCTTTCACAGTTTATACTCATGCGGGCCAGGAGTAGTACATGTTTTAGGGATAGTAACGCTTCAAGAACTTGCCATTTATGGGGCTGATTCTCAAGCCATCTTCAGCAACTATCTTGTATGCCCTATTTGAGTAGACTTCTTGCACGACATACGGACCATCCCATTTGGAATTGAATTTATTGCCAGTGCGGTGAGTGGTGATGATAGGTCTTCTCACAGCAAACACCAAGTCTCCTTTCTGGAAGGATCGAGGATGGACTCTCTTGTTAAATGCTCTAGAAAGACGAGCTTGGTAACATTCTAAGCGTTGCTGTGCCTCAAGTCTCTTCTCGTCAAGTACTTCCAATTCTTCTAGTCGCAGGCGAGCATTTTCCTCCTGAGTGAGACCTTCTTGAAGAGTAATCCGTAATGATAGGATTTGACACTCGAGGGGGAGAACAGCTTCCACACCATACACTAAAGCATAAGGAGTAGCTTGTGTTGATGTTCGATATGTTGTTCGATACGCCCAAAGAGCTTCTCCAATTCTCTCGTGCCAATCTCGTTTTGATTTTGCAACCACTTTCTTCAACAGGTTTCCAAGAGTCTTGTTGAATGCTTCGGCGAGACCATTTGCAGGTGCATTGTACATTGAAGAATTGTGTTGTTTTAAGTTGAACTTCTCGTATAACTTGTTCATCAAACTATTGTAGAAAGGCTGCTTGTTCTTGTTTAATTACCTCACTCCAAAATAAAAGCTCAAATGAAAATTCAGATTATAAATTCAAATTTAAAGAAAATGTTAAGTGAGGTAAATCAAGACAAGTTTTCCCCCAAGTGCAAGGTGTGGTTGAAGCACAAAATAACTGGTAAGTCCCAGGTCATTTCCACAGGGATCTAGGGAGTAATGAAGTGAATGACTCTAATGGAGATTAATTTGGCAAAACACAACTCACAGAAAAATGTGAAATAGAAAATTAAAATCTGATTTGGTTGGTTGATGGTTTTGAACTAATTTTCCAAAAGCAAAGTGAATTTAAACTCAAAGATTAAGTGATAAAAAAAAAGGTTGAGCAAGACAAGTTTAATACCAATCCGAATGAATTCCAAGTGCCAAGAGTTTATAAATTACCAAATCAATTTGTACTGATTTTTGAGAAAATTAATTTCAATTGAAACAAACCATGGATTAAACACTCAATGTGCATAACCTATTTTAAGGACAATAGGAGTTCTAATTCTAGTAACCCACATACAATAATGTCATGAGAGTTCTAAGTTAAGCAATACCTATGAACTCATCAATAGGATATACAAAGTTGGATTAATCGGGTCTTGAATCAATGAGTTCTAAGACACCCAGCTGCAAATTGACTTGATAACCATAAGAACTCAAAGTAAATTCATGAAGTTCGGCCACTTGAGATTCATTGGAAGGGCATTACCCTTGCCTTGGCCCAAGAAGACTTAGCCGAGCATGTTAAAAAGAAGAAAAACAGAAATGGAAATCTGATTGGAAGACATTACAATCTGAAATTGAAAGTGTAATGGATTTAGAACTGAAAATCTGATTACAGAAATTGGAATGAATTCAAAATGTAAATCTCAAAAACTCTAATGCCGAATTGAAATTCCAATGTAAAACTATGAACTCTCAACGAATTTCTCTCCAAAACTCTCTCTACAAAAACTGAATCTCTTCCCCCGAATCTTCTCTGTTTTTCGTGTGTGTCTCACTCCCCTTCTCTCTTCCTTCTCTCCCCTCTCTTTCTCTCTCCTCTAACCGAATGCAGTCCTCATGATGGCTCCTTCTCTCTCCTATATCTTTTTTTACTGATTTGCCCTCCCTGGATTGCAGGTTACATCACATGGAGAAGTTGGGGTCACATGGAATTCGTTGCTGTGAAGAAGCTTATATTCGAATACAGTAAAACCATATTCGAATATGATCCCCTGCTGCAGAAATTTCCAGAATAGTGATTATGATCTCTTTGCATTGATTTCAACTAAATTTTCTTCTTCTTCTGAAATAGCTTCAATCCTTTGATGTGTTGTGCAGCATGCTTTCTTCTCAACACCCTCAATGTAGCTCAATTTCTTGTTTTTGTGATGGAAATCAACACATATTCCACTTTGGAGGTATGGAGATGAAATCTGCATAAAACATAGATTTTATATCTTTTTATGATGTGTGCAAGTGTAATTTGAATATATAAATATGTAACAATTGATGTCCAATCAAAGGCTTTCCATTATCAGTGATGATATATCGCGGCACACCATATCTGAAAATAATATTAGTGCGAATGAAGTCCACGACATTTTCTTTTTTAACTTCTCTTAATGGTATAGCTTCAGCCCACTTAGAAAAGTAGTCAGTTGCTGCCAAGATGTACAAATGCCCAGCAGAAGACTTAGGCAGTGGCCCTACTACATCCAGCCCCCATGCATCAAACGGCCAAGAAGCGACAGTTGGATGGAGCGGTTCGGGCAGTTGATGTATAAAATTTCCATGGAATTGACAAGCTTGGCATCTTTTGGCGTATTCCATAGAATCTTTTACCATCGTAGGCCAGTAATATCCCATTCTTTTGATTCGAAAGTGTAGTTTTGGACCAAATTGATGAGCGCCACATACACCAGAGTGAGCTTTTTCTAGAGCTTGCATGGCTTCAACCTCTCCTAAGCAGCGGAGAAACAATCCTTCGAATGAGCGACGATAAAGTGTACCATTATAATAAATAAACCTTGAAGCTCAACGCTTTATGTCAGTTCTTCTACATGGATCTTCTGGTAACTTTTGATGGAGCAAATAATCAATAAGAGGTTGACGCCAGTCATTTTCTTCGATTTCGAAAACCGATATTGCATTAACATCCCTTTCATCGTTGTCTTCATCATCGAAGAGTGGAGGAATGACCCATCTTTGACAAATTGAAATTTGTGTCTCTTGATCAGGCAATGCAAGTGTTGAAGCAAGCTTAGCAAGAGAATCTGCTTGTTTGTTATCTTTTCTTGGGACATGCTCCAAGGTGACACTGCCAAGCCATGCTATTAATTGTGTTGCGTAATTGTAATAAGGAACAAGTTCTGGTTTCCTTACTTCATAAACATTTAGCAGCTGGTTGATTACTAATTTTGAATCTCCATATACACTGAGTTTCAACTGCTTCATTTTGACCGCCATTTCCAACCCAAGTATGAGTGCTTGGTATTCAGCTTCGTTGTTTGAACAGAGCTGTGTAAGAGTGAATGCGTAAGGTAACACGTCTCCTTCAGGAGTGAGAAACACTACACCAGCTTCTGCCCCACTGCGCTGAGCAACTCCGTCAAATTACATCTTCCATGGTTGGCGAACTTCTACGTAGAGGACGTTTTCGTCTGGCAATTCTTCTGATAGCTCCCAATCAACAGGTATAGGATGATCAGCTAGGAAATTAGCTAAGGATTGTCCTTTAACTGCCTTTTGAGGCACATAAATGATCTTAAATTCTTGAAGAAGAAGAGACCATCTAGCTAGTCGATCAGATAAAACTGGTTTTGACATGATGTACTTGACAGGATTGGCTTTAGAGATAGATACACGGTGTGAGCTTGGAAATAATGCCGTAACTTTTGAATTGCAAACACTAGGGCCAAACACATCTTCTCGATTGGCGAGTAATTTAGCTCATTAGGGGTCATCATCCTGCTAAGATAGTAAAGGGCATTTTCTTTTCCTTTTTCATTTTCTTGAGCACCAACAGACCGTTCCTGTGCAGCAATGTATAGAACCAATGGCTTCCAAGGAATAGGAGCGGCCAGTACTGGCGATTTCATCAAATAATCTTTAATGCTTTTAAAGGCATTGCTGCATGCTTCATCCCATTCATATGGAACTTCTTTCTTCATTAGTCGGCTGAAAGGTTGACAATGACCTGCTAAATTTGAAATAAACCGTCGAAGATAAGCTAATCGCCCTTGTAGACTTTTAAGCTCATGAATATTTCGCGGTTCGGGCATCTTCAAGGTAACGTCAATCTTTGTTTGGTCTATTTCAATCCCACGATGTCGTACAATGAACCCAAGGAACTTTCCAGAGGTAACACCAAAAGCGCACTTCAAAGGATTCATCTTGAGCTGGTATCGACGTAGGCGGTTGAAAACCTTCTTTAGATCTTGAAGATGATCTGCTCTCCTTTTTGACTTTACTACAAGATCATCCACGTAGCATTCGATATTTTTATGAAGCATATCATCGAAAATCTTTTGCATTGCTCTTTGATAAATAGCCCCTGCATTTTTTAAACCAAACGGCATTACTTTGTAGCAGTAGATGCCTTTGGGTGTACGAAATGCTGTTAACTCTTCATCTCGTGGTGCCATGTGAATTTGATTGTAACCAGACGAGCAAGGTTGACAACGACCTGCTAAATTTGAAATAAACCGTCGAAGATAAGTTAATCGCCCTTGTAGACTTTTAAGCTCATGAATATTTCGCGGTTCAGGTATCTTCAAGATAGCGTCAATCTTTGTTTGGTCTATTTTAATACCACGATGTCGTACAATGAACCCAAGGAACTTTCCAGAAGTAACACCAAAAGCGCACTTCAAATGATTCATCTTGAGCTGGTGTCGACGTAGGCGGTTGAAAACCTTCTTTAGATCTTGAAAATGATCTGCCCTCTTTTTTTACTTTACTACAACATCATCCACGTAGCATTCGATATTTTTATGAAGCATATCGTCGAAAATCTTTTGCATTGCTCTTTGATAAGTGGCCCCTGTATTTTTTAAACCAAACGGCATTACTTTGTAGCAGTAGATGCCTTTGGGTGTACGAAAGGCTGTTAACTCTTCATCCCGCGGTGCCATGCGAATTTGATTGTAACCAGACGAGTCGTCCATAAAAGACAGGGCTTCGTGACCAGTGGTAGCATCCACCATGAGTTCTGTCAACGGAAGCAGAAAGTCATCTTTTGGGCAAGCATGATTGAGAGATCTCGAAAGTCAACGCATACTCAAATTTGTCCATTCTTCTTGTTGACAGGGACAATACTTGAAATCCAAGTTGGATACTTGACTTCTTGGATAAATCCAGTTTCAATGAGTTTATTGACTTCAGCTTCAATCTTTGGAATCAAATCCGGTCGGAATCGACGTTGAGCTTGTTCAATCGGTCGGATACCCCGCTTTACCGCTAAATGATGGACAGCAACTTTCGGGTCTAACCCAGGCATTTCTTTGTAGCTCCAAGCAAAGACATCCTTGTACTCTGTGAGAAGCTCAACATAAGCCTTTTCTTCCTTGGGACTTAGGAGAGCACTTACATAAATGGGTCGAGGGTCTTCCAGTGTACCAAGGTTGATTTCTTTCAAATCATCAACAGTGGACTTAACACCTTCTTCGAGTTCTGGTGGAGCATCTTCAGCTTCCTCTTCTACTTGAATTTCTCCATCACTTGCACTGATGTGGAGTGAGTATTCAATGTTTTCTTCTTCAGATAAGGTTCTTGGCGTTTCCGCAGAAAATTTCGTGACTACTACTATTTGTCGCTTCACCTTCAATTCTTCTTCAGCTGTCACCACTAAAGTAGTATGACGCTTCATGCGAGATGGTATTTTACTTTTGAGATCTTTGGGGTCTTCTAAGATGACATCGATCTTTTCTTCTTTTTCAATGATCTTCTTAGCAACTCCCAATCTACTCTTGATCAATCTTCTAGGTGTAGGGGACGCAATAACTTCCTTTGATGCCGAATTTTTTGCCCCCAGTCAATCAAAGACTGAGCCTTTTGACTTTGCCTCTCCTAAGCGGTCAAATACTGATATTCTTGAATTTACCACTTCGAAACAATCAGCAATTGACGTTTGTGGGTTTGCTTCTTCTAGACGATCAAAGACTGAAGGCTTAACTGAAGTTGGTGATTTATCTTCTTCAGCAGTAATGTAACTGGTTGAATTTTTCATGATGATACGCATTGGAGCAAGTGGAGTGAAACCAAGTCCTGCACGTGAATTCTGTACAGCGTATCCCTTTTGCCTTAACATCTTTTGGGTCGAATTCAACCCATGTGCATTTTGTCCGTTAGATTCTGGTGGTAGCTTTCCTAAAGTAGAAGACTCTTTCGAATTATACCCAGCCTTTGTAAGAAGCTTGTATGCATTTGGATCAAAGCCCTCATTTGTGCGTGTAGAAAGCAGGTCACCATGCTCTATTTTAGGACTTTATGTTGGCCAAACAAATCCTGGGATTGGCGTAGTCACCTTTGTTTGATTGATGTTACTGATGGGGAGAGTTAGTCCATCCAAGGCTTGATCATCAACTCTTCGAGCCTTTGGCGTGTAGCGAAGTACTGGAATGGCATTTTTAGAAGCTTTCACGTCGCATTTTCTCATCACCACTTTCAATTGGTTTACTGACCCCCTTCTTTTGATCAACAGTCTTACCACTCTGATCGTCTTGCAGATTGTCAGTTCGTTGTAACTTGTACGTTGATGAAGTATTAATTGGTTGTAGCTCTTCCACCACCATGTGTGTCAAGTAGAACTTAGCATCAGCAAAGTGAGATTCAACTTCAGTGAACGGCTTCTCATCAGCTACAATCTTTTTAACTTCATTACCACGACAATACTTGAGGCACTAATGGAGAGTAGAAGAAACTACACCATTCTCATGGATCCAAGGCCGTCCTAACAGCATGTTGTATGAAGTTCTGACATCGATTACGTGAAACAATGCAGTTGATGTCATGTCATCAATAAGCAAGTTGAGATGGATTACTCCAATCGCTCTTTGCCTTTCTTGATTAAAGCCTTGAATCATCAAGCGACTACGTGACAGCTCTTCCGTACCAATGCTTAATTCCTTCATTACGCGAAGAGGTAGAATGTTGACTGCTCATCCACCATCAACAAGCATTCTATTCAACTTTTGTTCACGTGTATAACCAGAGATGAAAAGAGGGCGATTGTGTGGTGTGAGCCAAGCAGAAGATCTTCGTCTGAGAAAGTCAAATTCTTCATAGCAGCAACAGATGTATCGCCACAAGTTTCAAAGCTAAGTTCCTCTGGTGTTTGCACGAGTGTTGGAGATGACTCAACTCTTTCTTCAGCTAGCTCTTCCATGTTCACTACATAGCATTCAACAATTTCAGGATCAGATTGATCAGCACTCTACCAAGATTTTGGAAAGAACTCCCATAAAGCGATGGAAGTGCGTTGTGGTTGAATGGAAGTCTCAACTGTTGTAGTTGGTACTGGCCGTTGAACTTTTTTTCTTCCTCCACTGCTTCTTTTTATTGGCTTTAACAAACTTCTGTTTGTAGTGAATGATTTGGGGGTGATGAGACTTTGACTTGCTCTTTCTTTTGCGAGTAACAAGCCTCCACCCTCCCTCAGCTGAGTCAACTGAATCTGTTGTTTCATCAGTGTCATTTTTGCACTTCAATAACGGTATATCAAAAATTTGCAGATGGTCTTGAATTATTATTTCAACAAGATTGAAAGATCCAAATTGAACTTCAAATTTTGACAAGTCAGGAATCAATCGTTTTGGCGTAAGATCAACAGATTCAATCGCAGCAGTTTGGTTGGTGCTTGCTTCTTCCTTTTCTTCTTCTAAAAGGATCTTTCCTTGACTTACCAGTTGCATAATCTTTTCTTTGAGAATGAAGCATCGCTGAGTAGAATGGCTGATTAATCGATGATATTTGCAATAATTCGGATCATTAACTTTATCGGTTTCTTCTGAGCGCTTCATCTCTGGAAGTTTGATGAGTTTTAGCTTTAACAAATTCTCGAGCATTTGAGGAACTTCAGAATCAAGAAATGGATATTCCTTTGCTTGCATTTCTTTAAGCGTAGGTCTCTTCCATCCTCTTCCTTGGTTGGAGTCGACCTTCTCCGTCTCTTTCTTCTTAAGTTTGTTTGAAGTTTTGGTCGACGTAAAAATTTTCACCAGTGTGATGGAAACAGACATGGATTCTTTATTGGCTAACTTAGAGAAAGTCTTGCCCCTCTTGCGGTTGTTTTCCAACTTGTTTCCTCCCTTGTGAGATTCTTGAATCGGCAGCCCCTGATTACCACTCGCAGCGATGCTGAGCTCCATGTCATGAGCACGAGTAGCCAATTCTTCAAAAGTTTTAGGCCTGATGCCTTTAAGGATATAACGAAGCCCCCAATGCATGCCTTGAATGCACATCTCGATTGTTGAAGCTTCAGACAGCCTATCATTGCAATTAAGGCTCAGATTTCTCCATCTGTTGATGAAATCAATGACGGGTTCTTCTTTCTATTGGCGAGCATTGGTGAGCTCAATCATACTTACAGTACGACGGGTGCTGTAGAATCTGTTGAGAAATTCTTGCTCTAGTTGCTCCCAGCTGTCAATTGTGCCAGGCTCTAGATCGCAATACCAGTTGAATGCATTACCCTTGAGAGTTCGAACGAACTGCTTGACCAGAAGATCTCCATCAGTTCCAGCGTTACTGCAAGTTTCCACAAAGTGAACGACATGTTGCTTTGGATTTCCTTTGCCATCAAATTGTTGGAATTTCGGGGGTTGGTAACCAGCAGGTATCTTCAACTGATCAATTCGACAGGTGTAAGGCTTGGCATATGTGAGAGAAGATCTTGGCATTTCCTTGTTCTTGTCTTTGAGGGTGCCCAAAATGAACTCTTTCAACTGATCAACAGGGACAAAACCATCAGCAGAAACTGGCAAGCTTTTTGGAGTTTCTTCTTGCTTGTTGGATGATTCTGCCACTTCTTGTGGTTTTGGAAGAGCAGAAGTTTGGCTTGATTCTCCAACATTGTTTAGTTTGTTCATGATTGCTTCAATTTGGTGATCACGTTCTTGCACTGCCTTGCATAAGCTCTCTACAATCTTTGACAGCGAGTTGACTTGCTCCTCTAATGATGTCGCATTCATCATCATCACGTTCATGGCTGTCGAGCTTTGAGAATTAGCAAAATCATCATGCGGCTTGAACTTTGACTGGGGAGTTTCTGGAGGGGAACTAGATTCAGAATTGCTTAAATTATTAATTTCCTTTTGGCCAGATTGGAGCTTGACACTTGAGTCAAACCCTTGAGACATGGAATGATGTGACAGAGCTTTCTCCAAAATTGCAAAAACGTCTCCCTTCGGCTTTACCGCAATAACAGCAATAGCATCTTCTTTGCCTCCTAGAAGACTTGATGATGTGGATGTTGTCTTCAACGAACTTGAGTTGAAAATAGGTGTTGATTTTGGCAGCAGCGAGGCTTGCTTCAGTGATTCAACCATAGCTTTTGTCTTACTTCGTGTGACCGGGCCCATGCTTTAAGCAGTAGACCTCGAAATAGTGTTGTCAGCAGCGAATTTGAAGCCTCCGACTTTCAGATCTGGAACCTTTGAACAGTCGTTCTTGGGAGCCATTAAGATTTTGGTTGATTTGATTTGATGAAAGAAAAGATGAGAGGCAGAGAAAGTCTCACTGGGCGTGCCAGAAATTTGTACACACAAATTTCGTGTTTGGAAATAAACACATAAATTGCAGTAACAGATTGAAATTTTATTGATTTATAGAAAAGTGGAATACAATCTCTGATAATTTCTAATCAAAGAAATAAAAATCCTCTGATTCTTCTTCTTTGAAAAGTTGATACGAGGCCTTGAAGCTTGATCTCGAATCAACACTTGTTTCTTCTTGTTGCTTGAGAGTCTGTGGAGGTTTTGGCAGCTTGATCCGGCAGAGTCTCTTTGTGTCTAGAAGGGTGTCCTTTATGCTTGGGAGTGATCCCTATTTATAGATGTGTGGGAGAGAGTCACAATTGAATTCAACCTCCCCAGGATAATTATCTCACTATTTAATTTATTAAATAATAGATAATATCCAAGACTTCAGATAACATCAAACCACTTAAATAATTATCTCTTATTTATTTATTTATTTAAGAGATAAAAATTAAGAAATGATAATTATCTTTAGAGCTTGTCACATGTGGCGGCATGTGATTCGTCCACTTGTGTAGCTTTGTTGAAATCCTCCACAAGACACGTGGCAAGATTTGATTTGTTAATTTAATTGGGCTTTATTTGACACTTGGCAATATTTGATTAGCCAAAATTTGTGTGTCTACAAATATATAGTGGAATTTGTCAAACAAATATGTGTCTCGAACTTCTATCTAAATCATATTCAAGACTTGCAAATTAAGGACTTGAATTCAATAGAGACTCCTTAAGTAAGCAAACAAGTCTAGCTTAGTGCATTTTTGAAGTTTGTTGGAAAACGAATTGATGATTTTTTTTTTAAGACAACTTAAAAAAATTAAGGTTGTCCAAGCTAAGTTTGCATATGGTGTCTAAAGTGAAGTTTTGCTTTATAAATATATATATATATATATATATATATCAATAAGTTGCTACAAAATAATTTCACGAGATTCAACTAATTCTTTTGATCGTGAAATATTTTTAAAAAATAAGGAATCCATAAAAAACTTTGAAATTCTGTAATAAATTAGTGAAAAAACTTGTTAAGAAGTCATTATTGAAAATTTTATCAAGTTGTTTGTCTGAACTTATTAATAAATTCATAAATTTTCGAGATAAGTATTATAAATTTTTCGATCCATCTTGTATATTGCCCTTTTCATTTTGTGTTAAAATAGAAACTAAACTTGTCACTTATTGTTAGTTAGTTTATTAATTTAAATTCAATTAAATTGAATTCGTTTAAATACAATTTCCAATTTAAGTAAATAGTTTATAAATATTTTTCCAGACTAGTATAATTAATAGTAGATTTAAAGCAGTCGTGCAAATATTTAGAAGCTATAATCCTTATGTTAGGCAATAATTAAATCATCATGAACTAAATTTAAATTTGTAAGAATTTGATCTTGCCTTTTTCCTCAAACCAAACCCTTATACTAGCTAGTTGTAATTTATATATCTATATATATAATTAATAGTTGTTTCTTAAATACTCTTCCAACTTACACCATTCTTTTTTATTTTACCTAAATAACTATTTTTTTTTAATTTAAAATTTGAGAGATGAAATAATAAGTTGTTTTTAATTTAAAATTACATTCTTTCAAGGAAAAAAAATTCAAACAACAAATCTGTGAATCTGCTGAACATTTTAATGAATTAAATTGTCCACATCAATTTAATTAGAATTTTTTTCATAAATTTTTATGGTTTTATAATATTATTTTTTTAATTTTGAGAGAGAAAGGAAGACAAAAATAAGGGAAGAATGAGTTTCCTTATGATACCTTACAATATTTCGAGTTTTTTATGAAAATATCCCTCAAACTATCCCTCTTTTTTTTTATTTAGTCCTCAAACTATCAAATGCACCTATTATATCCTCAAACTATCAAATTTTTTTTTTATTTGGTCCGAACACTAACTCCATCCGTTAAAGTTAACGAAAAAATTCTCATATACGGGTTACATGACCTTTTTGACCCTATCTTAAGGCATAATGGTCAAATCATATTTACTTATTTTTATGAAATGATGATTTATAAATTATTTTGATTATATTATTATTAAAAATAATTTAATTTAGTAAAAAGAAAATATGTTAAATATAATTTAATTATATTATTTATTAAATATAATTTAATAAGATATATTTTATATTAAATTATTTAACTAAATAAGTTTTAAATTATTTAATTATACTATTCATTAAAAATAATTTAATAAATATATTCCATGTTAAATTAATTAATTAAATCAATTATTGATTCATTTAATTAATTTAAATATACTATTTATTAAAAGTAATTTATTAAAATATATTCCATATTAAAATATATCTTAGTTAGATTGTATCATTTATTACATAAAATAGTTTCAGTTTAGTAAAATATTTGAATAAAGTAATTTTTATTTTAATATGATGCAACAAAAATGAATAGAATGTTAAATTGATGAATGGTTAAAATAGAAAAAAAAAAGAGTGAAAACATTTTTTTGTTTATGTTTTCTTGCTTAAGTTTTCATTTTTGTTAAATTTGTTTTGATTTTTTAAAATTAATCAATTATTGATTTATTTAATTAATTTAATATTGAATATTTTTATTAAATTTCTTTTATTAAAGAAAGTAATTAAATTAGTCAATAAATGATTTAATTAATTAATTTAATATTGAATATATTTTATTAAGTTACTTTTATTAAATAATATAATTGAATTAATTAAATTAATCAATAATTGATTTAATTAATTAATTTAACATGGAATATATCTTATTAAATTATTTTTAATAAATAATATAATTAAATCAATCAATTATTGATTTAATTAATTAATTTGATATGGAGTATATTTCATTAAATTATTTTTAATCAATAATATAATTAAATAATTTATTAAATTATATTTAATAAATTAAATTAATAATATAACTGATTTTGTTAAATAATTTAATATAAAATATACTTTATTAAATTATATTTAAAAATAATATGATTATATTATATTTAATATATTTTATTTTTACCGAATTAAAATATTTTTAATAAATAATATAATTAAAATAATTTATAAATTATCATTTCATAAAAATAAATAAATATGGTTTGACCATTATATTTTGGATAGGGTCAAAAAAGTCACGTGATCCACATATGACAATTTTCCGTTAACTTTAACAGATAGACTTAATATTCGGACCAAATAAAATAAAATTTGATAGTTCGATGATGTAATAGATGCATTTGATAGTTTGAGGACCAAATAAAAAAAAAGAGATATAGTTTAAGAGATATTTTCATAAAAAATTTTATTTTTTTTTTAAAAAGAGGACGAAGAAGAGGAGGAGGTAGAATGAGTACTGCTTTTGAGATTATCCCTCTTAACAATACAAATTAGTTTTAGAGGAACTTTTACTAGATAGTACCTCGTAGGGGGAGAGACAAACTTTCAGGCAGGTAAAAGCAAAAAAAAAGAGTTAACTCCATTCGCTTGCCTTCTACACCAAAAGATAGATTATTGGTGAAAAGATTTTCATACTTATACATCATTTAAGATATAACAAAATTTTCAAAGAGTGCATCTGAGAATTAAAGCACATGGAGGAGATGATTTCAAATGCATCTCTTTCAAAGGTGCATTCTCTTAAGTTTCAGGTTTCGGCCATTGAACAGACGACTCAATGACCCAATCTTCAATAACTAGTGCCAAAAGCACTCGAATGCGAACATATTTTGGAAAAAAAAGTTGTGAACTAAATGAAATATTTCATAATAATGCACAAATAAGCCTCCTGTGAACTCAATACACCCACCTCATTCTTTTTCGAAAAAAAACAAAAAATCGAAAAAAAAAAAAGGAGAGAGAGAAATAGAATGGAAAAAAAAATTATGGGTACGTTTGGTATTCTAAAAAATGTTTAAAAATTCTAAAAATCTCTAAAAGTTATCCATTTTTTATTTCACTGTACGAATTACGAACTCATAAATTATCTCACTTCATCTCAATTTATCTCATTTTATATCACTCCAAACACATCCTATATAACAAACAAATGATTTGACATTTATCCCAAAAGCAAGAACTGAGATTTTGTTTTATAATTATCCATAACTGAGATCTACTGTAAAGAGAGAGTTTTGTTATACAAGAGTTTAGTTCAAATTTAAAACTCTCCCTCGACTTTGGTTTCAAATTTTAAACTATTGTCTATGATAAAAAATAGTGACAGTCCAATAATATTCTTAAATATATTTAATTTCTATATAAATTTTTTGTTGAACTTTCTTAAAAATTATTTTTTTGAATTCTTTGTAAGTTAAATCCACGAGTAATTTCTATTATATAAAAAGATCAGTCATTCGGGGTATTTGATTGGTAAAAGTTTGTTCAAAAGTACGATAAAAATATAAATATTTAATATAAAAGTGATATGTAACAAAATTTAATTAAAAAATATAAAAAAATAAATAAAAATTAATACATTATTATTAATTTTAACCAACTAAACGCTCTCTTAGTTGCAGCGTGCCTCCGCCCTGCCAGCCGAAGAAAATGATTGCAAAGGCACAAAAGTAGGTCCTATTTCAATTGCACCCCATGTGATTTAAAGTGCGGATTAAAACGTAAAAAAATACGTTTAGAGTAATAAAAAATAAAATAAATTAAATTAAAATATAATTTTAAATTAATTTTGACACTTTTTTTTGTAAATGAATAGTAATAAATTGTGGGAACAGTTACCTCAAAACCGTTCTCATGAATTCAAAAAATCAACACTCAATATTCTGCTTTATATATGCACAGTATTAAAACTGTGGGAACGATTTTCTAAATTCGTTCCTATGAATTCAAAAAAATTTGTATAAAATAGTGATAATAATACTCGTTTGAAAACTTTCGACTCGAAAAATATAATTGTCAAAAAAATTTATGCATTCAGTTAATCTTTATTGGGATTTTTTATTTTTTTAACGAAATATTGAAATTTTTTGAAATTAGTAAAGGTAGGAATGTGTAAATGCATAAATAAAATTTGAGTGATTTATTAAGGTTATTGGAGTTTGTTAGAGCACCAATGCACACTAAAAAGTTTCACAAAAAATTTAGTAAATTTATTGTAATGTAATTTTTATTAAAAAAAATATATAACATATTATATTATAAATATTTTATTTACTGATATAAGAGATATAAAGAAATTTCATAATATTAAATTACTTAAAAAATTATCTTTTAGATGTAAAATCTAACATATAGGGCTTTAGCAAATATAATATATATAAATTTTAGATGTTCATATGCATATTTACGAAACTTGTAAACTCTAAGTACATAAAACGGAAATTACTTTGGGTCTAGGTGAAATAACTCTCAAAAGAAACATATATATATATATATATATATGAATAAAATTACCAAAAACAGTATTGAAAACAATTTTGGTATTCTACAGAAGGAGAAAATAAATGAAAGTATGAAAATTTGATTGCTAGATAGACAACTTTAATCTTACAAATGCAATAAATGTTATATATATATATATATATATTTAAGCCAACTAACAATTAATAATACATATACATATACCCATGCAACGAGAAGCAAAAGCAGATCCAAGACACTGGTGTTACCTTTATCTACCTAGGTTCTGTAATCTATTTATTTAATACTCTATATATATGGGTTAAATTCCCTGCATGCATGTTTTTGCTATTTTTCTTGCCAATATAATGCCATCCAAGCATCACTTTGCCTATTTCCTTGCTTGGTTGTGTTTCCTTTGTTTGACTCGTTTCCTTCATTGTCTGGAAATGATTAGAGCCCTATAATTAACAGCGTGGTATTGTTTCTGGAGCAGCAGGCTGCAGAATATAGAAGCACATAATATGATCATAGCTATATGAGAGCTAAACAGACAATGTTGAGGAAACAGAAACTGAGGTACCAAACACTAGGTGAACATTTTTAAAAATCTCAGCAGCAAAATTGGTTACTAGGAAACCGCAGTCAAAAACCTCTGCATCTCCTCAAAACTTTGTATCTACATACTTAGGCTGCATTGAGATTTTTCTTAGGTTAGGAGCAAGACTTGTGAACCTCCACCTCCGAGGAATCTTTCAAGTTTCACCCATGAGCACTGCCAAGTTAAGGATCTCATGATCGTGAATCGCTGGGGCTAACAATTTGTTAATTAGAGTTAAGAACCCGTCGGACCTCCCTCAGATCAGCCTAACTAGAGAGAGATTTTATAAGAAAAAGTAATGTGATATCTGCACCCCCAAAAAATGATCATAATACTAGCAATATCTGATCATGTAATGAACAACAATAGCATTCATTTAATAAAATTCTATCTTAATTAGTCATTATAAACTTAATCCCCTTATATATACCCATTTCCGTAAATCTTATAAGATCTGCTATTACAAACTTTAACCACAATTATATTTCTCTCTCCCCCCCCTCTCTCTCTCTCTCCCCCGTTTTAACTGTTCTAACTCTCACTCTACTCATCTCTGACGGCTCCCGCCACTAAAAATGCCAAGCATTATTCATATATGATTGAAACCCTCTTGACACAACCATCTAC
Source organism: Vitellaria paradoxa (assembly GCA_019916065.1). NCBI lineage: Eukaryota > Viridiplantae > Streptophyta > Magnoliopsida > Ericales > Sapotaceae > Vitellaria > Vitellaria paradoxa. The sequence goes on along the minus strand of CM034241.1, from coordinate 5,333,449 downwards.
GCAAAGAAATACTAGAGTGATTTTTAGTATGGCACATGACAAAGTCGAGCCCTCGTTCTCACATAAACTAGGAAATAAACGATATATAGCTCTTTGCAGCTAACTAGCTGCTACTACCATTTTTTTGTATTAGGGGGAAAAAATATCATTAATGCTTGCATAAGGGTGGAACACTTCAAACTTACGTAGTGGTAGCGTAGAGTTTTGGACCTTTGGCGGAATCTTGGCGAAACACAAATCTTCAAGTGAAGCGATGACAAGAAAATTTTTTTTTTTTTTTTTTTTTTTTTTTTTTGAAAGGTGACAAGAAAATTTTACACTATACTGCAACACAACATTAATTAAAATTTATTAACTATTTTGACGAAAGACTGTATTAATGTGCCAGTTAGTTATAATTAGCCTCTGATTATGATACCTAAGCTCGTAAACATGGATATGTATGTAATATTATGTGCAAATTCAAATAAGGTACACTAATTTGAAAAATAACACTAAAATTTTATTTATTTTGTTATTTTTTTAAATTCTATTTTTTCCTATGTTTTGTCTTTATTGTATTTTTATTTTACTCCTATTTACTTTAAAAATGAAATTTTGATGTCATCAATTGTAAATTCTAGGTACGCCTATGTAACAACATAAGCTTGTAAACATGTACATTTTTACATACCCTTGTAAACACACACAAATATATTTGAGAGGCACCAACATATTCAAAGTCCAAAAATAATACTAAATATCAACATCTACTCCCTGGCTAACTAACTGTGATGGAGCTCCGCCACCACTCTTAGGGAGTCCTATAAACAACTAAAATATGGATAAAAGCAACTCCAACGTACCTTCATAGCTCTACAATACATAAGAAGAAGAATAACGAACTCTTTGAATAAAACTTGAAATAATTGATTGCCATATTATAAACGATGAAAAAACAATCAATTAAAAAATCAACTCTCTTCTTTCCTTTCCCTTTTTTCCCCCCGCCCCCGGGGGGGGGAGTGGAATAGATTTAAAGCATCTCTTTTCTTTCGTTTTCTTCCTTAATTGTTCAATTCTTTAATTCTTTGAGTTTAAATTTTGTAAATATCCTCCACTTTAATTAAGTGTACTAGTCAAAGTTAATAATTTGTATGACAAATTTAACTCTAATTAAATTCCTCTTTTATGAGATAAAAGTTAAAAATTACTTGGGGCAATTCTTTGCATGTGTAACGAAGTTTTTGGGTGTGAGAAGAAAAATTATGTAATTGTAAGAATTTTTCACATAATGAATTTTTTTATCTGAGTGTTCGCTATTTTTATCTAGTTTAGAATTTTTTTCACGTAAATTCTTATATTATTTATTTTTTCTATTCTTCTTAATATTTTACAAAGGTAGATTCTACGGGGTGAATTTAGGAGGTCTAAATTCTCAACAATGTCACTGTATGCTACAAATTACCCTTTCTAAATTACCTTTTCTACCTTCGTTTTTATAGGCATAATTAAGTATCCACATACTGGGGAGAACGTAAATTTTTTCTGGCCTGCAGCCACCTGCTGATTTTGTGGAGATTTCAAGCCAGCTCCGTGAGATTAGCACTGAGAAGGTAAAAACCTTCAAATTTTGCTTTAATGGCATTGAAAATGACTTCTTGTTTGCATGCATCACTCTGGCATTATTTCTGCAGGCGTATATGCCAATTATATCCATTTGAGATTAACACTGAGAAGGGAGGAAAAAAAAAGCCCTCAAAATTTTTGCTTTAATCCTATGGTCATATTGCATTGATAGATGGACTTGTTTACATACCTCACCCTGATGCTCTCTATAGTCTTTTTCATGGATTTCCTGCTTGTCAACCAGGTAGAGATCATCTGATTTTAAGTTGGTACTTGAGTGGACTTCCATGAATCAACATTCTGCATAACCTAATTTCTTTTGTGCAAACTTTCCTGTATTACCAACTATGTATATGACAAAATTTAATATCAATTGTGATCATTAATTGAAATATATTCGCAAAATCTTGTCCCACCTTTTGTTATTCTCGACAAATTTTGACCAAAAATACTGTAATTTTTATGTATTTCGGTTGAGTTAAAGGTTTATTTCAAGGGGGACTGCCAGTGTTCAACTTTGATTTCTGTCGGTAAAATGCTATTTCTTCATATTGTATAGATGATATTTTGACAGAGTTTCTGCTGCAATTAGCAATTAACATTTACATTTAGAGGAGGAAAATAAGGAACTTTGTGTTCATTGATGGAGTAATGAGGTCGAAAAAGAGACCTCGCAGCTGATAGATGAAGTAACAAGCTTGCTAAGTCTTGTTACAGTTGTGGTTTTCGCTTACGGGAACACAGAAAAAATTGGATGTGCGCCCAGCAATGCGGTATAGCTAGTAGAGCAACTCGCTAGTAAGGTGGTTAGAATCCTGGTAAAAGTCGAGAAGTGTGTAGGTGAAAAGAATTGTCGCTGAATGGTCGATGGATGCTCGCTGAAAAAAAATAAAAGGCAGTAAGCAGTGCATTGCTGCAGGAGCTCGCTGGGAAGGCCTCTAGTAGGATCGCTAGCTTCACTGAGAAAAACAGAACTTTACATTATGATAAGTTATTTAGCTGGAAATCTCATTTTAGTGAGTGGTGCATCTAATTTTATTTAAAACAAGTTTCTAAGTCTAGTTTTAATTAGATTTCCTATTCTTATATATCTAAAACGTGTTATACATCAATAGTAAGTTCATATTAGAGTTTTCATAGGATAGGGTTTTCCAAAGGTTCTTTAAAAATCTTTTATCCCTCTCTTGTAATTCTTCTTATTCCATTATTTCATTGTTGGAGTCTTATATTAAAAATTAAATTTTACTGTACCTGTGAAGTAAGCCAACAGTCGAACCATATAAATTTCATGTTCTTCCATTATGTGTGTTAATTTTTGATATTCATTTATGTGTTTATTATTATTTACTGTATCATCGCATGAAAGTGATTTAATATTCTGCATTATAAACCTGTCAATGAATCGAATTTAATTCAGATCTGATCTAATAATATTAGAATAGATTTGACATATTTAATCCGTGATTCAATGAAGGTAGATCCTCATCATTCAGTGACTAATAGATTTAAATCAATTTATCAAAATAATTATTTTTAAAAATAAAATATTTAAAAATAACAAATTTAAATTTAAAAATTAAAATATCAACTACTTTACAATAATTTTACAATAAAATCAATCAAGAAACAAGAGTTGAGCTCCAATAGGAAGCGAGAATATGAAACCTCTTGATATATACATGTAGTACTTCTTCAAATTACATATAAGAATTCAAAAGTGATATATAAGGAATCTGTTTCCTCATTGAAGGAGAATTTAATAACAAATCTTTTGGTTACCATATTTACATTCATTTCTATTTATGCCTAAATATATGTATATCTTCATTGTATTTGATTGGAGCTGCGCTTTTGCACCTTGATTTTGATTTTATTGCTCTTGATTGTTCATTAAAATATATATATATATATATGCGTATATTATTTTGAAAACGGATTAATCAAGTATATAGATCGAAACTAAATCCTAAAGGGTCGGACTAAATTATTCTTAAATTTAAATTAAATTTATATTATTAAATTTGAATAAAATCAAATTAAATTTAACGAATTTAATCCAGCCCTGATTAATTTACGGGCCTGTGACGCAACAAGACTGCGTAACAAGGCAAAATTAGATTTGTTGAACTTGAAACCAAGCATGCTTTGTCCAACATCTGGCTGGCACTTGCGTCGACACGACCAAGTCATGTATCGGAGAAAGAACAGGTCAGCCAAGTCAATGGCCCTTTCTCTATTATTGAGAGGGGAAAAAAAAGTATTGAACAAGAGGCAAATTAATTGAATTTCAATCATCAAATAATTCACTAAACTTTAGAAATAATAAATTATTTAAAACAGAAAAATTATTTAAACTAGACAACTTTAAAAATCTTTAAAAAAAAATTGGATTTAAAAAATTCAAGTTTTAATTGTTTTCAAAAGTTCTTCAAACGAGAAAAGTTATGACCCTGTAACTTCCAGCTAAATGCAAGTCGAAAAAATATTAAATTCAAATAAATAAAAAAATCAAGTCTTAGCTAAAATATATTATTGACACAAATGTAATAAACTTTAAAGCAAAAGATATTAAATTTTTAGTAAAAATTAGAAAAAGTAAAATGATCTCTAAAATATTAAGAATATTACATTTTCCTATAATACATAGAGATATATTTTTAGATAATAATTTTTAACTCAGTATTATTCTATGACTCTGTCTCACGACCATGAAACTTTAATTAATAAAAACAAATATTACCAGATATAATGGTTAAAAATTCATAACTCTATTTGCCATACAAGTCAATACAAGTCAAGTATAATGATAATAGTCTAACTTTAATATATTCATTAAAAAATAATAATAATAATAATAAATAATGATGAGTCTCACTAGGTTTATGATAATGCCATGCCTCGGACTTCGGATTTTACATGTGAATGAGGATGTAAGTATATTATTCCAATCCGTCTCCCCTTACATTTCCTCCCAACCCATGGTTAACCTGCAAGAATAAGTTAGGATATTTTAAAATTTCTAATTTATTCTTAAATAAATTCTAAACATTAGGCTAATTTATTGGTAAAATTTCAATTGTAGAGAAGCAATATTCAATTACAAAGTACTAGCGAAAATTTTAGTTTTAATAAAATCAAATTTTCACTAAAATCACTAGAATTTTTAAATCAAAAGTTTTTTCTTTTTTATTTTCCATCCGATTTAATGGATTTATTTAACACCACTGCATTAATTTAATATTATATCATTAAAGTTGTACAAATTTTGTACTAGTAAACTAAATCTCTTTGCTCCACACCAATTAGATATATAAAAAATATTTCTTCCAAATAAATTACAAATAAATCATGTCGTTCATAAATAACTCGGATTTCTCCGCACACAACCAAACTTGTTCACTTGGTAAATGAACCAAGCTTAAATAAGGATTCACTTGGTAAATGAACCAAGCTTAAATAAAGATGTGGCTCTAAGAAGCATGGATACTTCCAATTAACCACCGGTATCATATCTTAGATACAGATATAACTAAATACATAATAGACATATGACTTGACATGTTCTTTATTATATTTATTTTTCTTTCTTGTCAGACATGTGAGATATACAATAAGAATATGAAATGGATATAACAAGATCAAAATGTAATATTTAAACTTCTTTTTTAAAGAAATAACTCACAAGTATCTTCCACCCACGCAGGTATACTTGCTCAAACATATTTTTGATAAAATATATAATCTTATTTTTTATTATTTATTATATCTCTGCCTTAGCCATATTCTCATTCTTTAAAAATAACTATATTTGGCATCCATATACATATCTATATCGGCACTCATATATTTGTTTCTTAGGCAACGCTCAACTTCAAGACAAATCTTTAAAAATATAAAATAAAATAATCACCAGAACAATGCATGTGTTTATTTTTAGGAGAAATGTCAGATACAATATCATTTAAATTTCCACATGATGTAATATGTAAAACATATATATTTCAGTCTGCAATTAAATCATACAAAAATCCCAGCAGTTTCATTTCAAATATATCTAAAGAGACTGTCAACAAACCACAAAAACTGCCATTTTCAGCTCAAAGGTGGCTCAATCAATAGCCTCTTGCGAGATTTATCGTCTACATTCCCTATACCAAGCAAATACTACAATCGTCAACTTTACATTCTACTCACCAACAAAAATAAAAAATTTACAATCCTCGTATCAACTTTGCTACTGTGCCTCCAAAAGTTTCCATGGTGGCTGCATACTCTCCCAACAGTAATGTCACAGAAATTTAGTAAAAAGAAGGCAGTTTTATCATCTATGGTTTGCACGTATCCTATGGAAGCGTGAGCTTTTACACTTCCCTTTCAACTTATACAAACTTATGAGAAAAATACATCTTGCACATTTGGGATTTTCAATAAATCCTACTTCAGGGTATGATATTTTAATTGTAATAATTAAGGGGTTGAGAATTCAATTTTTGATAATATAGCGTGTCACCCTTAGTTTACAATTCCACACCTTTTTCTGCACATGTAGCCATCATTTCGGGAAAAATAGTAAATGCACACATGTGAGCAGAATTTGTAACCAAGGTCGACAATCTCAGGCCCTTAACTATTACATTAAAATACCAGACTCTGTGGTGGATTTAGTAAAAAACTCAAAAGTGCAAAATATAACTTACCACAAACTTATTGAGAATCTTCACTTCCCATCTCACCACAAGTTTCCCTAGAAGCCAACCATGCGTAATCTCTCATTACCTTCTTCTGTTCTCAGTTCCCACTCAAGTTTCTGCTTGGCATCAAACCTTCTACAGGTGGTTGAGAACTACTTACCTTTCAAAAAAAAAAAGGTTGAGAACTACTCGGTTTATTGTGATGTTTCAGAAATCTGGTTCACCATCTCCAACACATCGCTCATCTTTGGACGCGATTTTGGATGTTTGTTCAAGCACCGGTTGGCAACAGCAGCTAACTTTTGGGCAGATTTGATGGATCCATTCCATTCAAGCCTAGGGTCCAATATCTCCTCAAACTTCTTTGGATCAGATAGGTATGGCTTTATCCATTCGAGGAGTTTCTGCTCGTTCTTGGGGCGGTTCCTGTCTAATGGCCGTCTTCCTGTGATGAGTTCAAAAATGAAGACACCATAACTCCATATATCACTTTTGTACGTGAGACGTCCGGTTTGCAGGTATTCAGGAGCTGCATATCCCAAGGTTCCAACAACCTGATAAAATTCCCAAATTCAATTACCACTATAAGAGGGGGGGGGGATGCACTAGCAAATAAGTCAAATTAATGAAACCATTATTCGTTAAAAAAAAAAATATATACTTCAGCCTTTGGGATTTATCAATAGCATTTTAGAATCTAAAATAATTAGGGTGGCCTTGGAGAAGGTTGTTTCATTGCGACCTAGGGGTCAAGGGTCTGAATCATGAAATTAGTCTACCTGTTTGCAGAGAAAAAACTACCTACATCTAGTCCTCCCTGCAATGCAAGTGCCATATGCACTCGGTTAACCTATTTAGAAGCCAAAATCTTTCATCTAGAACCGAGCCAATACAAGCAATGGTAAACAGATTGAGAGAATTCAATTCATGAAAATCCAAATCGCCCAGGGTTCAAACTGGAGTTGAGAAGAACAGATGATTCGTCCTAATGCAACACCAAAACAATAGCAAATCAATCTGAAGTAAAAGATGGACATAAAATTGGTGGTAATCCAAATGCCCAAGGGACATTGACTTCTGCAGTAGCCCCATTTTGTATAGAAAACCGACTCTGGCTCAGCTAGAGAAGTATGCTGGCGGTTGCACTGCATGTAAGTTTTTCAAGTCCCCAAGCTTGATGACCATCTTCGTTGCTTGTTTGTCACATACACTCATTAAAAGAGTGGAGAATAGAAAATATGGAATGTTGGCACAGAGCTATTGTCACATACACTCATTAAAAGAGTGGAGAATAGAAAATATGGAATGTTGGCACGGAGCTATTAGCATCACATAAGCAGTTTGTGTACGACAATAAAGACAAATAATTAATTGGCACCTCCATATTTTTTCCCATAGACAATGATTAGAAAATTTTGAACCATATGATTTCACCCTCATGGAAGCATCATGTTAGGGAAACTTCAAGATAAACTTTCAACACCAAAATAAACTTTTAACACCAAAATAGAACAAGGGGAGATTAATTTTAATGGCATATATGAAAACATAAAGCAAGTGATTGTCTGAAATTGCAAATCAATGACTCCAAAGTCTCCAGTAGCAGTCGGGAAGAAAGTTAATGCTGTTTGTGAAAGCGAAACTGGAAAATCAAGTGAATGTGGAAATTGTAAATCAATACTTACAAAGTCCCCCATAAAAATCATTCATAGATGCAGCTATGTTATATAACACATCAATGCAGTTTTTGCTAATGAATGTATAGAAGATGAGGAATAATAATAACTACTAATACTACAACAGTAATACTAATAAAGTTTCTGCTCGGAAAGCAAAAACTGGAGTATTATCAACAATGATACTAATAATATTAATTAAACTTGAGCTTTATTCGGCCAAATTGGAAAAACCAATGAAGATGGGTCTTAAGGGTTCCGATAATATGATTTCATCTTACTACACAAACTTGAAATCATTACCACTTTTAAGTTAAAAGTCATTGAGTAATTGGGCAAGAATATGTTGAATTGAATGGATTAGATATTATCATAAAATCAGTATGGTAAAATCATACCGCTGTTGAGACATGGGTTCGGCCCTCTGTAGGTCCCAATCTGGCCAATCCAAAGTCTGAAAGCTTTGCGTTCCATTCCTCATCTAGGAGGATATTTGATGATTTAAGATCTCTGAAGATGATCTACAACAAAAGCAGCAAAAATACAGTTTGATGTAAGATACCATATGAATCGTGACATAGTGCATACTGCATTACAGCTCTGCAATATCATTACTAACTCCATAACACAGATAGTTACCAGGGAGAAGAACAAAATGTTATACATTTATATAGTCCATTAAGTGCTTGCTAATTACAAATCAAAACTCACATTTAAGAAAAGAAAATTGTGAAATGAGATCATTTAACAATATATTATAGCACCAAAAAAAAAAAAAAACAAACAAACAAAAAAGACACACCTGAAAATCCATTCCTTCATGTAGGTATGTCAAGCCACGAGCAGCATCTTTGGCAATTTTCAGTCTCATGGCCCATGGAAGAGGGGTCTCCGACCTAGTTGATAAATGATCCTCAACACTTCCATTAGGCATATATTCATAAACCAGAAGACGTTGGACTCCTCTTTCATCATCTTCAGCACAGTAGCCCACCAGTTTGACAAGATTTGGATGCTCAACCACCCCAAGAACTTTCACTTCTGTTACCCACTCCTTGTGCCCCTGCCAGACAAAAAGGTTCAACAGAATGCCATAAAACATAAGACCAAGGTAGTTTCCAATATTCTGGACCACAAAGAGTAACTTATCTAATGAAAAAGAAAGATAAATAAATTAGGATCATTAGAATGAGATAACTAAGTTAGCATCCGGTCAACAACGGATGACAAACAAACTCAAGCAGGGTTGCAAGCAAAGAGCCACCATGTTAATTGTTACTGAGAATAGCATAAGAGCATTGGAGAAGGGGAAAGCTAAGAATATTTTAGTGAGAGGGTGTTCTGTGTCATTGGCATGTAATATGTCAGCAGCAACATTAAAGTTTAACCCCATTTTTTTATCAATTAATCTTTTGCAAGGAATCTAACTGTGTTCCAATTATGCTTGGAAACACAGTTAGACAGTTGCTACATTTACGTATTATTCACTAAGGGGTGAATTTGCTACTGTGTAAATAGTACTTTCAGATGAGAAGTAATTCATATAGAGGATTTCTTTTGATTTACTTTGAAGGTAACACTAACATCATATCCCTATATCCTCTCTATTCTTTCATTTGTAATGGTCTGCTTTTTCATTCTTTTAACCAAACAATAATTTGAAGCTCATTGTATGGTCTAACATTCAATTTCAATTGACATTGGGCCATCAAGATGTTGTTTTAATTCTTTGTCTGGAAACTTTGCTTTCCTCAGTTTCTGCATTCTGTATGTCTGCTTCAAACTTGTGTTGGGTTTTGACAATTTCTGATTCACGTAAGATACTTGAGTACTAAATTACTCACCAAAAAAATAAGATACTGCATTACACTCTGTAATTTTAGAGTCAACAATATACACTTTTATCAACACTATCAAGCAATTTGACAGATAATAGGAAATCAGGGATTATTAAAGGTGAATTATATGTGACAGTATATTTCTTTATGACAGAAATTAGGAAATACAAAAGAGAATCTGTGATGTATAGATTCAGTTCTACTTTTAGGGCCAAGGGCTTCCAGAGCTCAGTTCTACTTTTAGGGCCAGAGGTTCCATAGGCTGCGTCCGTTCTTCAGCAGACAAGGAGTGGAGGGGGCGAATGCCATTAGATGAGGCTGTCTGGGGAAGCTAGAGCAGTTGAAACATGGAGGTTGAAGATCAGGGTAAGATGGGTTGTGGAGCTGAGAGTTCTCTCTCCATCTGGTCACAGAGCCATTAGGGTTCCAGAGATCAATTACAGGGCAGGATGGAAGGTGTTCATTTATGCTATTGAGGAGCTAGTGGGTGGAGACGAGTGCCAACAAAAGAAGATGACCTACCATGATGCAGCCCTTTTCGATCCTTCCACGGGCAGAGCTGAAGACTAAGAAGGTGAAGATGAAAGAAGATTGGGTGATCGACAAGAAGTCGTGCGAGGAGAGGTTGGGTTTCTTGAGGAGGTGTTTGGAGGGTAGATTTGGGATTTGGAGCCAGTGCAGGTAGAGTTTGAAGCTGTGAAGAGGTAGGCAACATAAGTGTGGAATTACCCAGGTTTGGAGGTGAAACCCGCGGGGCTTGTTGGTTTTTGTGCATTCTCCCTTCTTGGGTGGGGAAGCAAATCTTAAAACAGAGAAGAGCATAATTGCCTTCCTCTGTTGCTAGACCAGCAGCAGGACTGGGGAGGACGTACTAGGTTTAGATGGGAACCAAACAAGGTGTGAATTAGAATACCAGAGCTCCAATTCACCTATGGGATCTGAAAATTTTCATAGATATTTGGGAGGTCCGGTGATTTCCCAAGCGTTGACAGTCAGACGAACTAGAAGATTCATCTTCGTTGGGCCAAAATCAAGGTAAGGGGCAATGGAACTAGGATTCCAGCATCAATTAAGGTCCTCAAAGGAAGGATTTGTTATGGTTTACCAATTTGGGTAGAAGGGGGGGCTTATGCAACCAAGTGGGAGTAGGAAGGCAGGCAAGGAGATTGCAGGGGATCAGGGAGTGAGGTGATGGTGGCACATGGAGCCCATTGGGCAAGAGCATGGATGAAGGTTCCATCGATAACCCAACTAGTAATTGAGGAAGTGAATTTTTTGGTATATATCTATGGTGAAGTTCTTGGTTCTGATTATTGGTACAGTGACTGGGTTCTTCAATGCTTCTAGTGAGATACGTCAAGGAAATTCTTTATCCCCATTCCCACTCATCCTAGTGATGGAGGTTCTGAGCATGATGTTAAGGTGGGTGGGCAGGGAGGATACATTAAGGGGTTTTCAATGGAGAATCACAGTGCAGCATTAGTGTAGGTGTCTCATTTATTGTTTGCAAACTACGCGATTGCGTTCTATGGGATGGAACCAATACAGTTAGATCACCTGAGATGCGTCATGGTCTGCTTTGAGGTTATATTTGGCTTGCGGGCTAATTCCAGCAAGACTGAGTTTGTTCTGTTGGGGGAGGTTTCAAAATATGGCAGTGCTCAAGACCATCTTTCCATGAAATATCTAAGACTCCCCCTGGGTTCTTAGTACAAGTTTAAGCCTGCACGAGATGGTGAAAAGGTGAATAGAAGACTGGCAAGTTGGAAGAGGTCTCATCTCTCAAAAGAAGGCAGGTTGACCCTTATCAAAAACACTCTTTCCAGCTTACTGATGTATTTCATGTCATTGTTTTCAATTTTGGTTACAATGGCTAAGAAACTACAAAGAAATTTCTTGTGGGAAGGCATGGGGGATGATTTCAAATATCATCTGGTAGAATGGGATACTGTGTACCAACTAATCAAGGAAGGGGGAGTGGGTATTAGGAGGTTAAGACATTTCCATGTAGCAATGTTGGGCAAATGGCTATAGAGATACAGGTGTGAAAGGAATAGCATTTGGAGAGGGGTGGTTGAAGCTAGATACAGCAATAAATGGGGAAGTTGGGTGTCTAAAGAAGTGATGGGCTTAGCTGGTGTGGACATTTGGAAAGGTCTCAAGAAATTGTGAGAACTTTTTGTGAATGGAATGACCTAGGAAGTGGGTAGAGGATAAAGAGTAAGGTTTTGGGCATATTTATGAAATAGGCAAGATGGATTGAAGGATATTTTTCTGAACTTATTTTCCATAGATTGTGACCAGAGGACATCAGCGCAAAGCTTGGTCTCGATCAAAAATGGAGTGTGGTCTGGAATATTTAATTATGTGCAACATACAAGATTTGCAGATGAGGAAGACACTACTATGATGCAATTGTTGGATGATTAAAAAGTGGCAGACGGGGTAGATAACATGATTTGGAAAGGATCGAAGTCAGGGGCTTTTGAGTCAAGTCCTTTACAAGTCACTACAAGACCATAAGGAGGTGAACTTCAAGTGGATATCAGTGTGGAAAGCAAAGGCCCCCCTAGAGGTGGCTTTCTTTGTGTGGTGTTTGTTGCACGGGAAAATCTTGACCACTGATAATCCAACTAGAAGAGGTAACATAGTGAATAATCAGTGAAGCCTCTGTAAGGAAATGGTAGAATCTATTGATCAACTATTCACCCATTGCCAGTGGGCTGAAGAATTGTGGGAGGATACCTTGATGCGTTTTGGTATACGATTGGTGTTCCAGAGAGGCTAGATAGGTGCTCTAATCTTGTTAAGGCGCCAGGATCCTTGAGAGAAGGAGAAAATCTTGAAAATTGATTCTGTTTTGCATTGAACGTCTAATATAGAGTGAGAGGAATACAAATACTCTTCTAGGGGCAGATAATCTTTTGTCAGGATACGAAGCAATTTTTTGGCTACTTTGCTCAGTTGGTTGTTTGGAGGGCAAAACCCTGATTTACATATATTTTTGACTTTTGTTGACAATTTTGAGTTGTAATCAAGCCCTTGACAGCTATTGTACGGGGCGACATCCCCTAAATAGCTTTTTGAATACAATACGTTTAAATAACCAAAAAAAAAAAAAAAAAATCATGCAGTAAACATGGAATGTCAGGCCCCCATATTAGATTTGAGCTTTCAAAACACCAACTCCTTTATACACCAGCAACAGACTCCCATACCTAAACCCCATTAATGTTAATTATCCCCTTTGCTAATTTAAGGGTAAACTATTCAACTATCCCTCAAGCTTTGAGCCAGATTCTGTTTAGGTACTTAAAAGGAATAAAACAATAGTTAACAACAAAAAAAATAAATAAATATTAGGAAGGTAAGTATGGTCTAGTTTAAGAATATATCTGAAAATGAACATTGTTTAATTTGTGTGCAGTATGACATGGATATTAGAGTCCAGATAGTGTTAAAAAAGAAGTGTTTTTAGTACTTGTCCAAAAGAAGAAAAAGAAAAATAGTCTTTTTACCTTCCCTCCATAATAAAAGACAGATTTGTCAATTAATGAAAATATGGTGGTTTACGAATAAATTCTGTAATGGTCTAATTATAATCTTTCTATTCTACATGCTTAATTGTAATATATTGAATTGAAATGAAATTAAAAGTTGATGGACCAAAATAGAAGAAACATCATTAAATTGAAACTAAAGCAGAGTTAAAAGGGACAGATCAGTCGTTCACCCCTAATTTAAACACTCATTACTACTGTTTTGCAAGATTTTAAAAGAATTATAACAATAACACAGAATGTCAACCTTCTTATAGCTAAACTAGAGGAAAAGGGGGGGGGGGGGGGCGCATAGAAAACCTTGCCTGAAATCCTCTTCTTCCTAACTGTTTCACAGCAACATCAATCTTTTTTGGTGGATCTTCGGAAGTCTTGATGACACCCTTATATACACATCCAAAACCACCCTCACCAAGTTTGAGGGTCCGGTTAAAGTTCTTTGTGGCAATCTTAAGCTCAGAAATTGTGAACACTTGGAGATTGCTAGGCATTTGGGAAAAATTTGGGAATGGGCTCTTCCCTGCGGACTCTATGCTGGTGGTGTCCGACACATTCTGAGAATTGAATTCGGACTCAGATCTCCTCGTATGCTCAGTAAACACAGAATTGGAAGACTGAACAGAGATTGGCTTTGTCGTGATGGGCTCATTGTTCTTTTCCCGAAAGAAGAAGGGGAAACACTTCATAGCCTCCAGTAAATTATAAAACCCTTCTACAATAAGTAAGCCCCACAAATCATCAGCCCATTCAAATAACAAGACATAGGCTAAAATGATTTAATGAAAAGTTAAGAAGAGACATGAGAAATTTATGTTGTCCAACAGGAAGTCCTATAAAAATGCTATAACCTTTATTCTTCCAACAAGGATGCGTGAAAAGTCTTAATTGGGCAACAAAACCCAACTTTGTATACCAATTCAACGCTTAAATTCCTTTTTCACTCACCCCCAACAAGAATTGATAACTAACACGACGAGCTCCCAAAGAAGAAGGACCCATGTAAAATATAAGCAGGTAAATTAAGAAACCCGGTAAACAGTCCACCAATAATAAATTGATTGGGATGCGTCCAGTCTGCAGTGTGATTTTCAGCACTTGGATCAATGCACAGTGTGTGATCTAAGGGTTGAAAATCACACTGCAGTGGTAGAATCAATAATTATTATAATATCGATGAACATTATTGATGTAATATCAATCAAATCCTTCCAAAATCAAATGATAATTTGATTGATTGCATTTGCCTATTTGCTTATAGCTCCTCACCTACATCTCCCTATAAATAGTGACTTCTTGTGCTGTGGAAATAAAGCAATAAATATACGCAACTAAGGGGGCCTTACAGAAAGTATATATAAACCACTCTAAATGATTTCTATTAGGCTACATTTGATTGAAGGAATTGGATGATGAGAATGAGTAATACTAAAGAACAATATATGGGATTAAATATAACATGGAACAATTTTTTTTTTTTTTTACGTAGAATTATTACTATTATTATTATTATTATTTGGGGTTTGAACGTTGTGCTAAAATATAATAAAAGATGTGATGTTACATAAGATATGATAAAACATAATTTTTTATCGTTAGATTTTAGTGAGAATCAAATCCAAAAATGGGATATATATCCCAACTTCCATAAGATGGTATATACCCCATTTTAGAATAAGGATTGCTTATCCCATTTAGTTGTTGTCAAATACAGGATTTGTGGGTTTCGTGCGCCTTGAGATGACAAAATCCAATCCCTTCCCCAAGTCTGCAAACAACCCAATTTGTGTCCGCTGAGATCAAAGAGTCAAGCACAGCCAAATCTAAAATTTCCCAAAACTGCCACAATGAGAAAGCACGACCAATTCCAACTTATGCAAATATATATACAGCAAAAATATATGTACTTTCTTCTACATATAATCAAATCATCAACCGGACAGATAAAACTCAAAAGCTTAACAAACCCACCTCAAACTCGCCAATCTGAAAGCAGAAATCGGTGTGCCAGAGTTCAGAAATGGAAAATTCCGGATTTTTGAGGCGTCGCAAGAAGAGACCCAGAAAGGAGAAAAAAGACCCACAAAAACCAGAGCAGGACTTCGACAAACAAGAAAGAATGAACGAAGGAAAAGACCCAAAAGAAACGTCTGCACACGGCAGGTGTTGTGGAGGTCAGTCTTCCAACAGAAAGAAAGTGAACCCACTAAAGTCATCCAGCCTTGAATAGGTACAAGACGAGGACAATTGAATTCGGGAACAGATGGGAACGCGGAATTGGAAAATTGAGACATCCGTGAAAAGTCTTCTCAGAAGACCGAGAACGGGGCCATGACGGGTTGACCGTTGGGAGTCTTGACCCAATGCGAGTAATTTTTATTTTAGGCGTATTTGAATGAAAATAGTATTTAAAGAAAACAAGAAATGGGTTCAAAATTAGGGCAAGGGGCTTGAAATTATTTTTTAACTTCAGTCTACTAAAATTAAATTCCAACCATCAATTAATCATCTAATCATTTAATTTAGAGTTAATTGCCTTTAAACCTTTATATTTAGATTCATTTTTACTTAGGCCCCGTTTGGAGCTCTATAAAAAAAATAAAATCCTACAAATCTTTACAAACACAAATTACGAGACAGTAAAATTTAAATTTTTTGTTCACTACACGAATTACGAGATATTTACTTTTATAATTTTATATTATTTTATATAATTTTATATAACTCCAAACACACCCTTATACTCCTTCAATTTCATAAATGTGTACTAATACCCCTATATTGTACACAAAAGTACAAAAATAGATAAATATATCTAATTTAATAGTGTGTATGATACACACATATATAAAATATAAGTGTTCAGAATAAAAAAAAAATACCAAAATGCCCTTAAAAGAAAAGGACTTTGAGCCTCCAAACTAAATCTTGCCGATGTGAATATGCCGCCACTGCCACCCATTCAAACCCCCGTTGTTGCCTCCTCTTCCATTTAGTTGGAGCTCCACTAATTTCTTGATTTTACTCCCAATTCCTACCAATTTTGAAAATCACAGCTTTAAGGTTCGGTTTCATCTACTTCATATATATATATATATATATATATATATCTCTCTCTCTCTCACATCATTGAAAAACTTTTTCAATCCTTGCCCTTTAATGGCCATCTTTTGATCATCATATTCTTAAATAAGTAAATAGACACAACTCGAATGGCTATGCTACATATTCATAGTTGCATGCTATATATACCCACCCCTGGTTGGTCAAGTGAAGCGGGAGTCAAGCCTAAGACTTAGGTGATATACTCAGGTCGTAGGTTCGATTCTCACCTGGAGTGGTCAGGATTTAAGTAGGGGTTCGTGGCAGTGGGTTGCTGCGCTAGTTCCCTCAAGGGTTTGTAACTCAGTGGGTAAAACTGTTGGGTGATTTCCCTGTTACCAAAAAAAAAAAAAAAAAGTTGCATGCTATATATGTATGTGGATACATATGACTGATTTTTGTATGTATACTCCATGTATCGAAGTGGTTTGCATTTATGTTTTGAAAAGGATCAGTAAGAAGGAATTTGACTCAATTTGGGTGTTATGTATACCCCAAGTCTTTTGCCACTGTAGGTCGTTTGCAAAATTTGAAGTGGGCTTCGAAAAGTTTTTTTCTGGGTCTTTGTGAATGGAAAGACTTTAAGCTTTCGTCGTTGGAAGCTTTTAGGGGTCTTGTTAATGGGGGAACAAAAAGGGATTAACGGTTCTGGGGTCACAGTGAAGGGGGTAGAACCTCCAAAAAGCTACCAGGTGGAGGCGAGCAACAGAAACCCCACCCAATTAAGCGAATCAATGGCACCAACAACAGTGATGGTGGCAGCGACGACGATGACATCGGCATCTCCAATTGGTGCGACGACAACGTTAGGAACAGAGGTAAAGAAAAAGAATAAGGAGGTCGAGAAAATATGAACCAAATGGTTCAGTTGTGCTACTATTATTGCCAATGCCAATATTGGCTTCGATTCTGCTGACTTGAGAGTTATTAGGTTAGAAATATGACAGAGAGAGATCTGTTGAGGGCAAAAGACTTGTAGCCTCACTGGCAACGTCCTTGGTGACATTGAGGGAGGAAGTACGGTTACGAGCGGTGATTGGCATGTGTGGTGGTTTGGCCTCTTGTTCGGAGCTTGGTTATTTTCTTGATGAAAAAGGCAAAGAAGACAATAGTGGGTTAATTGATCGATGAGCAAAAATGACTTTTTACCATTTAATGTAATGATGTCAATTGTTACATTTTTGTGTGCAATACAGGGGTATTAATATATATTTATGAAATTGAAGGAGTAAAAGTGAAAATGGATTTAAGTAGAAGTGACGTAAAAAAGTAATTAATCCTCTAATTGAAAAACATATTTACCAAATTAACATTAATGAATGGTTGTGATTTAATTTTAGAAACCTAAAGTTGCCCTTTATTCTCAAAATCATGTTTGATTTTTGTTTGAAAATGGTAGAAAAAATGTGAGGAATTTGAGAAATTGAAATTTTAATTTATTGATAAATGTTTTTTATTTTTATATATAATATGCTCAAGTAATTATATAATAACTTTACTTTTTTTTTTCTCTCATGTCTTCTCTTTTTTTCTTTTTTTAAGTAATTAAAATTTTAAATTATTAGAATTTGATCTAAAAACGTATAACTCTTTTTTAATTTAAAAGTTAACAAATAATCTATTGTAATTTGGATTAAAATTTAAAATTGACTGAGTTTGTTAATCTTAACTATATTTATATTTCATGAGTCAAGATATGTTGAGAGAAAAATATTCTCACAAAATAGATAAATAAAAATATAATTTATTCATTTTTATGCTATATAAATGTTATTTTATTTTCTAAAGAAACTTAATTTGTTTTTTAATTTTGTAAATAATATTTTTTTAACAATTAGATATAAATCTGTACGGCACATGAGACACAAATTTAGTTAAATTTAATATTTTTAATAAATTTACACTTTAATCAAAATTATTATGTGTTAATTTTTAAACTAAATTGTATTATATATTTTTGTTTCAAATCAAAAAATTATAATATAATTATTTTTTTTTTAATTAACCAAATCTTTATTCTGAAGAAGCCCTTTCAGCCAACATTAGAGAGCTTTGGATTTTGCGAACGTCGTACTTGTTTGTTGGATCGCATTCCAGTATGACTTCTTTTTCCCCCTTTTGGGGTTTCAGGGCTGCAATAATTAAATTTATTCGAGAGATTGCAGTAAAGAAATAAAGAGTTAGACATTCATTTTTATTTTAATGACATGTAATTTTTTATATTCTTTATTAATTGTGTTTCAATTAAATTTTTTTAATTTTTATTTTTATTTTAAAAATAATTTTAATTAAATTAAATTAAAATTATTCAATTAAAAATAATTAAATCTCAACCTTTAATTATTCATTGCAATCTCCTGAAATTTCTTTTGGGTCTTATTTTTTTTTTTTTAAATGCTCACCCAAGTGGAAAATGTCAGAAAAGTTTGAACCCAATCATGATACATGAAATAGTCCGATCGTGTCAGTTGCGGATAAACGAGTCGCCAATCAAATGTGTAAGGAAGCTCTACGGAAAAGGTACCTGCAATGTTAATTGTACTAGCAAGATTTGAACAATATCACCTTTTTACTTTATTTTTTTCAAAGATCAACATGTACTTTTTTTTTTTTCTTTTCCTTTTCTTTTTTTTTTTTCTTTTTGTTTTCAAATCTACAGTGAGTCTTATACTTTCAAATCGAAAAGATGCAACAGTCTACAGTACGCTACAAACTCCCTTAAAAATCATGCATGATACACACTCGATTCAAAATATAGAACAAGAAGAACCAAACACATTTTCTATTAAAAAAAAAAAAATCCCAAACTAAAGCGTATATTAAGTTATATAGAACAAAGCAAAACAACCTTTCTCTTCAAAAATCCAGAAATAAGAAATAAAATTCAAGAAAGTCATTTCTAAATGCACTCAATTCAAAGCATAGAAGAAAAAGGATCAAAACCCATTTTCTGAATAAAAAACAAATTTACCCAAAATAGAGCGTATATTAAACTATATAAAACTAAACAAAAACAACTCTTTTCTTTCAAGAATACATAAACAAGAAATAAAAATCTAAAAAGTCATTTCCAAATGCATTCGATTCAAAACGCAGGATAGGAAGAATTAGAAATTTTCTGAATAATAAAAAAAAATTACTCAAAGTAGAGCGTATATTAAGTTATATAAAATTAAAATAGAAACAATATTTTCCCTTCAAGAATCCATAAACAAGAAATAGAAATTTAGAAAGTTATTTCCTAATACACTCGATTCAAAGTACAGAAAAGAAAAAAATCATTTTCTAAACAAGAAAAAAAAAATTACACAAAGTAAAGCATTTATTAAATTATATAAAACAAAATAGAAACAACCATATCCCTTCAAGAATCAGAAACAAAATATAGAAATCCAGAAATCTATTTCCAAATGCACTTGATTCAAAGCACATAACAAGAAAAACCAAAACTTCTTTTTGGAACAAGAAAAAAAAGAATTACTAAAAGTGTAGTGTATATAAAGTTATATAAAACAAAACAGAAGAACTCTTTCCCTTCAAGAATTCAGAAACAAAAAATAGAAATTGTTACGCCCCGAATTTCATAATCCGAGCACGTGAATAAAAGATAAATAATACACATTTTAACAACTTCTCCTGTCATTCGTCAGAGTCATACACACACTCTATGAAACAATAAAAATAAAAATAAATAAAACTAAACTTTAAATTTAAATAAATGCCTTAGTCAAAGCTAACCAAGCAATAAGCTCCAAAACTAAACCCAAACAATCTCCATAAAAATAAATAAATCAACAATATCCCTTAATATGAGATTTAATAATAATAAATTTATTATTGGAATGTTGCATATTATACTTAATTTCTTTATTCCACTTTAAAGGATTGAAGTTATCATATCCATTCCCCTAGCCACTATGATATGAGGAATTTAGTACTTGGTAGTTAACTAATTTTAATGCATGATACCTTGTGAGAACTATAAATTTTAGTTTGTTCAGTTGGATTATTATTTAGTTGAATGTTTGTGATATTTTAGTTAGATTGGATTTAACTGATTGAATATTATTTATTTTTTTTGTTATGATATGATAAATTAAATATTACTAGATTTTATTTATTGGAGTATAAAAAAAAATTCGTGAATTGTGAATTTTGTATGTTCGGTTAACTATTTGTTATTTAAATTAAGGTATGTGAGATTTGTTAAAATTTTATCTTTTTTATCTTGAGTGTACTTTAAACTGTGTGATATAAATAATTGTATTTCCTATACTTATCATTTGATTCGAGAGAACTGGTGTTAACTATTTGAATTATTATATTCGTTATTTAAAAGTTTTTTTAGAGAAGATTGAAAATTTTGCAGGTTATCACAACTTTAAATATTTGGTTCATTTTCTGACTAAGAGTTTAGTACTTAATACTGTGACGAATTTTATATAACTTATACGAATGTTACTTTGATATCAATATTTGCAAAACTCGGAAGAATTTTAAGAAAATTTTGTACTTGTTTAGTACAAGTATTATTACACTTGGGATATATATTTTTTGCCTCAAATTATTGAAACAATTGGTTATGCGTTATTTTACATAATTATTTTAAATATAATGACATATTAAAATTTTTATCTATTAATTATAAAATGATTTAAAATAATAATAATAAAATTTGCTAATATTAACTCGATTGGCATTTTCATGATAATGTCGATTCAAGTACTTTGGAATTAACGTTATTCTGTTACTTTGGTAATTTATGGTTTTAATTTTAGAATGTGCTGAATTATAGATTTTATAATTTCCTGAATCATTATAGTTAGAGATAGAATTTTGATATTGTCAGCTTTATCTGGGGATTTACAGGACCCTAGGCCGTGAAATTATTTTTTTTTTTTGGCTAAATCATATTTTCTAAGGATCTAGAAAACATTAAACCCCAAATGTTAAGTTTGTTGTGAGTTGGGTAGCTCAAAGGACATTAGTTTTTATGATTATAATTATCTAATATAAGTTTGAATAATAGTAAGGGATTATGATTGCATATATGTTCGAAGTAAAAAGTTTATACTAAGATTCTATGACATCATTGTTTAAACTTATGCGAAGTTAGTATTTAGAAAATTTTAGAAATTTGTATTAGGCGCATGCTTCACGATGGTCTTAAAATTTAAAGAATATGAGTTTAGATTGAAATGGATATTTGGGGTTACTTTTGAAGTGTTAGCATGTTTATGATAAAGTTCTATTGTGAAAATTTAAAAAGTAAGTTTTGAAACTTGGAAACATATAAATTTTGATTTAAATTTCTATGGTTGGTATTGAACTTATTTGTATTGGATGAAATTTTATTAGGAAGAGAGATTGTAACATCTAGGATATTTATTTTTAATATATTAATTAAATTGATAAAAAAAATTTTCTTCAGAGTTAAAAAAAAAACATATTTATTTTAGATATAATGATTTTGTGCAGAGGTTGTTGGTTTGATTGGATGCTTATATGAGTTGCTTTGTGCGGCTTGTCAATCTTTGTTGGTTTGCTGTGTATGGTGGGGTAGATGAATACTACTCACAATTTGATTAAAGGTAGTGCTAAGACTGGTTTACATTTAGTAATGCATGCTTTTTGTCATTTGTTGTATTATTGTAGTTGTAGTTTGTATTATGCTATGATTTTGTTCAGATTTATTTATCTCTGTTCTTCTTTGTGAGTTAGATTTATACCGGTTGTAAGCTATAGTTTAGGGATGGGAACGGGGCAGATCAGAGGCGGATATGGTATTATCTAAATCCAAACTCCAAATCTTCTACCTACCTCCAAATTTACCCCAAACTCCAAACAGATATTTTTTTGAACCTCCATCCCCGCTCCAAACGGAGAACAGATATATCCACGGATATCCAAAACTCAAAACCATTTGTTCACCTCCGAATCTGCCCTTAAGTTGTATGTAACTTATTACTACCAAATAATTCATCTCCAAAATCAAAATAATATATAATAATATATTTTGTAAATAATGTAATACATTTCAATAATCTAGTAATATATTTAAAAATACTGTAATGATTAAAATATAAGAAAAAATATGAGTTGGTAAATTTTAAAATGAATAAATTTTTAAAAAATTGTAAAAAATAAATAAATATCAAAATGTTAAAAAACTTGACAAAAGTTTGTAAATAAATTTCAATTTATTTTATATCTTAATTAAATAAATTTAAATTTATTTTTTTATGATTGCTAAAAATATAAAGATAAATAAAATTTATTTTAGCTTTTTAAATTTTTTCTTATATAAAACCTACAAACATAAAAATAAAAGTTGTAAATTTAAATTTCTAGTTCTTTTTTGTCCCTATTAACATTTTACATCAACCTAATTTTAAAATAGAATAACTGATTTTTTTTCTCACCATTCACATATAGAAAAAAATAAAACTACAAAAAATTTTTAATTTTTTTATAATAACAAATAATTTTTTAGAATAACATAGAACTATAAATTTTTATTATTTGTATAAGTAAATGTTTTCAAAAAATTTAAAATATAATTATCTGCACTTATCAAACTATCTAAGAAAAAAATTAATAAGTTGCCTTCTCTATATATTTTTTAAAAAAATAATTTCCACTATAAAAAAAAAATTGAATGTTTCATGAAACATTTTAGTTAAACTATTTGAAAAATCTATTTTCTAAAGAACTCTTTTGAATATCAATATTGAAAAGTTTAAAAATATATTTTAGTTGAAAATATTAAAAATACGAGAAAAACAATAAACTATTCAAAATTCAAGAAAGAAGTTACTTAATGAAACAGTAATTTTATTTACTAAAAATAAAAAAATAAAATAGAAAATAAAATATTTTAATTATTTTTTAAAATTTGTATCTAGTTATTTTTCTGAAAACAATTGAGTTTACAAGTCATAGTGGGGTTTGAAATTGTATAAATTAATATAAATTTGTAAAAATTATAGTTTCATAATTCGTGCAGTAAGTAAAAATTTAAATTTTAAAGGGATTTATATAATTTTGTAGAGTCCCAAATGATTATATCTTATAAAATTTTAAATTTATCTCTTTAAATTTTCTTAATTTTTGCGTATGAAAGAAATAAATTGAATTTTTAAAACTTCAATTTGCACAAAAGTAAGAAAAAAAATTAAATTTATAATTTCTTTCCCAAACACACCCTAATTAATACAAAATAATGACAATATTTGTTTTAAATTTATTTATCAATATTCATTTTAATGATAATAATAGTGAAATTTAATAAGTCTAGAGTATTATGAATGTGAATATTATTTGTCATGGTATAATGATGATGTTATCATCGTGGTTTCAAATGATTTTGTGTTATTCAAATATTTTTCAGGACAAATCGGGGCAGATTCGGATTAGATATCGGATTCGGGACAGATTGGGGCGGAGGTAATGTCATCCCCATATCCGATCCAATATCCAAATTTTTTTAAAAAATCAAATCCAAATCTGATCCAATCTCCAAAAAAAATTCAAATTTCACATCCATTCAGATCGGATAACGGATCGGATTCGGACGGATCGGCCGAGATGCCCATCCCTACTATAGTTGTTAGCTAACTGTTTATTCGAGGACATAACTTTCAAATTTGGTAATTACTTTTTTCTTAACTTAAAAAAATAGTTTTGTGTGAATAATAAGCATGGATTTACAAATGTTTAAACTTATTAAGATAATTTATTATTAAAGTGTTTTATAATAATCGTGGATGCATGTCATTTAGGTTTTACCTATAAAATTGTGTTACAAATTTCGAGGACGAAATTTTTTTAAGGAGGAGAGGATGTGATGACCCAGAATTTTAATGCTTTGGTTATTTGTTATTTAATATTTAATTTGGTAAAAATAAAATTTTTATTGATTTAAATTTTTGAGACATAAATTAAATTCAATTTTTTATTGTGGACGCACAAATTGTGTGAGAAATTTTTAGTATTTAATTATTTTTGAGAATTACAAAATTATGGTTTAATTTTGATAAATTATTAATTTAATGAAATATAATTTTTTTATGAAGTTCACGATGCTATGTGCATATATATTCATATATATATATATATATATATATATATATATATATATATATATATTTGTTAAGTAATAATATTATATATTTCTGACGGCCAATTAGATTAATGTGTGATAGATTATAAAGTAAGAGTTCAAATTCTAATTCTATTTGGTTTCTAATGTGCAATCTGAATTAGTTTGGTTGTAGATTGGATAATGTGAATTAAGCATTCTATTTCTATTTGAACTTTTTAAACAACAAACTGATAATATGTTTACACGTGTATATATATATATTTACACACCTGTTATATACAAATATATATATATTAATCAGTATATATATAACTTAAGACGGTCCAGATTAATAGGTACGTGAAGTTAGAAGTCTAGTTTAATTTGAATTTTTATCATTTTTCCATTAGGATTCTATCAACTAATAGTGAGTACATGGAGTTTGAAGTCATCATTTTTCCATTAGGATTTTACCAACTAATAGCTACCATAGGTATACGTGTATATATATATAACATGCGTTATTCAGCAGTAAAGGAAAAGGGTTAAAAGAGAGAGAGAGAGAGAGAGAGAGAGAGAAAAGATAAGAGGTAGTGGCGGTAGAGGAGAAAAAAAAATCTAATGTGAATGCCGTGGAGATTACCAGCTTCTTGATGGCCACGATGATCTTAGTCTGATCTACTGATTGAGTTTTAGGTTTCGTTACGACTTACGTGTTCTTTCTATAGATTTAATTTGAGGTAAATGGTGGAGCCTTTAATATTAAATATGTGTATATTTATGTGTATATAGATGTATTATTTAAATCTAAGATGAGCAAACAAATCATTGATTTTTAAATTTAAAACTTATACATATATATATATATATATATATATATATATATATCTCATATACATATGTTCTTAAAGCAAAACTGCACGTATATTTACTGTAGGTGTTAACCGTATGATTTTTTTTATGTGATAAAAATTTACGTTAATTATGAGCTCGTGAATTAATGGTTAATAAGGTTTTAAATTTTAAATTAAGGAAAATTTATATAATGTGAATTCCAGGTGAAATTTGATTTTGTTTCTTATTTGGGATTGAGGGGTGCTGAAATATCAGGTATACGTATCCAAGGGTTGAAAATCCCAAAACCCTCTCGGGGTTGGTTATCGATTCCAGTAGGCCAGTAACCTACGAACAAGCAGATGCCTAAAGGTGGCATATTATATTCCTAAGATTTCAGTCTAGGAAGCAGACACCGAAGGATGGTGTATATTGGTTGTGTCTTATTTCTATGAGACAATCAAACAGACATCGAAGGATGATGTATATTGGTTGGGTCCTGTTTCTACGGGACAACTAAGCAACAGTACTCGAAATCGAATTGTATTCTTTGATGTGTGATATGGTGTCAAAACACAATTAATTGTAACAAAGATAAATTGATTTAATTTGTAGTTTAAAATTGCTTCTTGTGCATAACTATTTCACTTAGTATTATGTTAGGACATTACTGCATTTATATTATTATTAGGGTTCTGAGCACACGTGGTATTAGTGCTCATCCCCTTACAGTTTGTGATGCAGGTAATGAGATTGAGTCACGTGCTAGGCCTACTGAGAATAGAAATTAGAAGTTCTATTTATTGTTATATATTTATGTAAGACTTTAGAAAAAAATATTTTTTTTAGTTGATGGTAACAAACCTCTGTTTGTGAGGTGAAGATAAATTGTTGATTTATTTATTTTTGTGGAGATTGTTTGGGTTTAGTTTTGGGGCTTATTGCCTTGTTGGCTTTGACTAAAGCATTTATTTAAATTTAAAGTTTAGTTTTATTTATTTTTATTTTTATTGCTTCATAGAGTGTTGGTTTGGCTCTGACGAATGACATAAAAAGTTGTTAAAATGTGTATTATTTATCTTTTATTCACGTGTTCGGGTTATGAAATTCAGGGCGTGACAGAAATCCCAAAACCCATTTCCAAACGCGCTCAATTCAAAGCACAGTATAGGAAGAACCAAAATCTATTTTTTGAATAAGAAAAAAAAATTACATTAAGCTATATAAAACAAAATAGAAACAACCATTTCCCTTTAAGAATCCAGAAACAAGAAACAGAAGCTCGGAAAACCATTTCCAATGCACTCGATTCAAAGCATAAAATCGAAAGAATCAAAACCTATTTTTCGAGAAAGAAAAAAGAAATACCCAAAGTAGAGCGTATATAAAATCATATAAAATAAAATAGAACAACTCTTTCCCGTTAATTCTCTCAAAACAATAAATAGAAACCCACAAAGCCATTTTCAAATGCACTCGATTCAAAGCACAAACAGAAAAAATCAAAACCCATTTTCTCATCAAGAAGAAAAATATACAAAATAGAGTGTATATTGAGTTATATAAAACAAAAGAGAAACAACCATTTCCTTTTAAAAATTCATAAACAAAAAATAGAAACTCAAAAAGTCATTTCCAAATGCATTCGATTCAAAACATAAAACAAAAATAACCAAAACCTATTTTTTGAATAAGAAAGAAAATTACCAAAAGTAGAGCATATATTAAGGTATATAAAATAAAACAAAAGCAACTCTTTCCTTTCAAAAATCTATAAACGAGAAATAGAAACCTAAAAAGCCTTTTCCAAATTCACTCGATTCAAAACACAGAACAGGAAGAACCAAAACTCATTTTTTGAACTAGAAAAGAAAATTACCTAAAGTTAAGTGTATATTAAGCAATATAAAACAACCCTTTCCCTTCAAGAATCCAGAAACAAGAAATAGAAGCCTAGACATCCATTTCCAAATACACTCGATTCAAAGCACAAAACAGGAATAAACAAAACCCATTTTTTAAACAAAAAAAAAATTACCCAAAGTAGAGCATTTATTAAGCTATATAAAACAAAATAAAAACAACTCATTTTCTTCAAAAATCTAAAAATAAGAAATAGAAACCCAAAAAGCCATTTCCAAATGCACTCGATTCAAAAGACAGGACATGAAGAACCAAAACTCATTTTCTGAATAAGAAAAAAAATTACGCCAAGTAGAGTGTATATTAAGTTATATATAAAACAAAACAGAAACAAACCTTTCATTTCAAGAATCCACAAACAAGAAATAGAAATCTAGAAAGTCATTTTCAAATACACTTGATTCAACACAAAGAATAGGGAAAACCAAAACCTATTTTTGAACAAGAAAAAAAATTACCTAAAGTAGAGCGTATATTAAGTTATATAAAATAAAATAAAAACAACCATTTCCTTTCAAGAATCCATCAACAAGAAATAGAAACCCAAAAAACCTTTTCCAAATGCACTCATTCAAAATGCAGAACAAGAAGAACCAAAACCCATTTTTCGAACAAGAAAAAAGTTACCCAAAGTAGACCATATATTAAGCTATATAAAACAAAACAAAACAACCATTTTCTTTCAAGAATCCAAAAACAAGAAATAGAAACTTTGAAAACCATTTCTAAATACCCTCGATTCAAAGCACAGAATAGGAAGAACCAAATCCTATTTTCCAAAAAAAAAAAAAAAATTAGCAATAGTAGAGTGTATATTAAGCTATATAAAATAGAACAACCCTTTCATTCAAGAATCCAGAAATAAGAAATAGAAACCCAGAAAGTCATTTCCAAATGCATTTGATTTAAAGCATAGAACTAGGAGAATCAAACCTATTTTCTGAACAAGAAAAAAATTACCCAAAGTAGAGTGTATATTAAGTTATATAAAACAAAACAGAAGCAACCATTTCCCTTTAAAAATCTGGAAATAAAAAATAGAACCCAGAAAGCTATTTCCAAATACACTCGATTCAAAGCACATAATAGGAAGAACCAAAACCTATTTTCTGAACAAGAAAAAATTTACCCAAATAAAGCAAAACAACCTTTTTCCTTCAAAAATCCAAAAATAAGAAATAGAAATCCAGAAGAAATTTTCGAATGCACTCGATTCAAAGTACAAAATAGGAAGAATAAAAGCCATTTTCTAAACAAGAAAAAAATTACCCAAAGTAGAGTGTATATTAAATTATATAAAATGAAATAGAAACAACCGGTTTCTTTTCAAGAATCCATAAACAAGAAATAGAAGCCCAGAAAGCCTTTTCCAAACGCACTCAATTCAAAATGCCGAACAGGAAGAACTAAACCCATTTTCTGAATAAGAAAAAAAATTACCCAAAGAAGCTATATAAAATAAAACAGAATCAACTCTTTCCTTTCAAGAATCCATAAACAAGAAATAGAAACCTAGAAAGCCCTTTCCAAATGCACTTAATTCAAAACACATAACATGAAGAACTAAAACTAATTTTTCGAACAAGAAATAAAAATAGTCAAAGTAGATCGTATATTAAACTATATAAAAATAACACGGAAACAACTCTTTCCTTTCAAAAATTCATAAACAAGAAATAAAAACCCAGAAAATCATTTCCAAATGCACTCAATTCAAAACACAGAATAGGAAGAACCAAGACCCATTTTTTGAACAAATAAAAAATTACCCAATGTAGAGCTTATATTAAGTTATATAAAATAAAACAAACAATTCTTTCCATTCAAAAATCCAAAAACAAGAAATAGAAACCCAAAAAGCCATTTCCAGATAGACTCGATTCAAAACACAGAGTAAGAAGAACTAAAACCTATTTTCTAAACAAGAAAAAAAATTACTCAAAGTTGAGCATATATTAAGCTATATAAAATAAAACAAAAACAACTATCTTCTTCAAGAATCTAGAAAACAAGAAATGGAAACCCAAAAAGCCATTTTCAAATGCACTCGATTCAAAGCACAAAACAGGAATAATCAATAACTATTTTTTGAACAAGAAAAAAATTACCCAAACTAAAGTGTATATTAAGCTATATAAAATAAAAGAGAAACAACCCTTTCTCTTCAAGAATCTAGAAACAAGAAATGAAAACCTAAAAAGCCATTTCCAAATGCACTTGATTCAAAGCACAGAATAGAAATAACCAAAACCCACTTTTAGAAGCAAAAAAAAAAAAAAAAAAAAGGAATTACTCAAAGTAAAGTGTATATTAAGCTTTATAAAACAAAACAAAAACAACCATTTCCCTTCAAGAATACAGAATTAAGAAATAGAAACCTAGAGAGCCATTTCCAAATGTACTTGATTCAAAGCATAGAACAGGAGCAACTAAAACCCATTTTTTGAACAAGAAAAAAATTATCCAAAGTGGAGCATATATTAAGTTATATAAAACAAAATAGAATAACTATTTCTCTTCAAGAATCCAGAAACAAGAATTGAAAATCTAGAAAGCCATTTCGAAATGTACAAGCATATGCAAATATGCATACATAGAGATATATACCATTAGAGGGAGAGAAGAAGTTTTTATAACCATATCAAAGGGATTGGTAGCAGCATTTATCTCTGCAGAGGCAAACAGAGGACATGATATCAGAGCATATAATTTTTGACTCTGAATAGATTAGATCTCGCCGCCATATTTCCTTCCCATGCTACTAGCTGCCGCACTTGCCTTTATGGTTTCTTTTCGCTGTTAGTTAGATCAATGCACTTTTTTGCGCCTTTAGCGCCTCTACGCGCCTCCGACTGTTAAACGTACTTCCACATGTCTTCTACTGTCCAACGCACTTTCACACGCCATCACTTAGGACACTTGAATTTTGTGCCATTGCTTCTCTTTCGGCTTTACCTTCGACCGATTGACTCTTGTTTTTCTTCTCCCATTAATATTCTTTTCCAACATTAGTGATGATTTAAGATTTGATTTTTGTTAAATAAAGTTTGCTCAATATTTTATAATTTTACTTTAAAAATTACAAAATATAACTTTTTATGTATTTAGTAAGTATTTTTCTCTTTTTATACATTTGTTAAGTAAAATTTGTAACTTTACGCAAAAAATACAGCAATGTGCGAATCATTTTATCAGTTGCGTATAAAAATATGATTTATTAGCGGTTATAATTTAAAATAAAATGAAAAGTTAAAAGTTTGTAAAATATTTTAAGAATGTTCGCTGGAATTAAGTCATTGGTCGATTGCAATTTTTGAGTTAAATTATCTATATTTGGCTGATTTTTGCTAGAATGACGCGTCGCGGTGGGTTGCTAATTTCGAAGCCTTGGCCCTTGGGCGTTTACTGAGCTTTCGTATTAAGTAAAAAAATAACACATGAAAGCTTATAATAAGCCACGTGTCGTTCTTATATAAATGCCTTTGATTTTAATAGATTAGTATAGATAGTAAAGATATATTTAGAACGAGCCTTTTTGCTCGAATGAATCGTATTTAATTTTTTGATGTGAGTATGAATATTTGTCATTGTGTAAATCTATGACTTACCACTATACATATTCAGGTACCGGTGTATACTCCACAAAGTAAGGGAGATTCACTCCCCAAAAGTTAGACTTGGGAAGTAAATGTCTCGAAGTCAAATTCTTTTTCTTTTTTAGTAAAGATATATTTTAATGGGTTATTATTTTTAAAGTAATTTATCAATACAATTATCATAATTATGTCTTCTTGATACAATTTTTCTACAATTTATTTAATAGAATAATAATTTTCATGCTATTTTGTGCAAAAAGAATGCTAGTTTAGAATCTCTTGCAACTTAATTTTTTTTAATAATATTTAATTATTCACTTTTTTTCTTTTTTCGATTTTTTTTTTTTTGGATAAGTATTTTTTTGCTTTACCTCGAATGCTATGAAAGAGATTTCAAATAATGGAATTAGAAAGTGTCAAATAAACTTAACAAACCCGTGATAAACATTAAAAAGTTCTCAATCCGCTTTTCCAATCAAAGGACGCATGACAAAATGTGAAGGATAGAGAACCTAACTTGTTTCATATTATTTCATGCATGACTAGAGTAAGCCACTTACAAACAATATGGTCTGACTAGTTAGAACAATGATCACGGATCTTGTGCTTAAATAGCGCATAAATTGTTTTGTTTTTATTGAACAACTCCTAACTTGATTATTGTAGAAGTAGACAGCCACACTTTGCCCAACTAATAGTCTTTTTCCAAGGGTTCGAAGAGTAAAGATATAATAGAAAGTATTTGGGATCACCAAAAAAGAATACAAGAGTGCTAATCGATTGTAATTACTCTTGTTTAGCCAAATTTTTTGACACAATTGGTGTCGCCTATGGGAATTCGAGCAATATTGTCACTAATTACTATCAACAGGGTGGAGATGAGCAATAGAAGCAATAAGACTTCTCAGAGGAGTCACATTGATATCACAGACTATAATTTGTATGATTAAATAAGGGACAACCCTCTAAACTTAGGTAAAAAATGTACTAGGACCCACAGGGTGCTGGATGTTGTGATATGCATTGTGCCTTGGGGGAAAATGGTGACATTCTTGATCGAGAAACAAGGATCGTGAGGTAGTGGCAGCAAAAGATTAGGCTTTGGGAGTTTCTGACCCTTAGAGAACAACTTAGACTACTTATTGGAAAAGTCTACAAGGAAGATTGAGGGCAACAATCTAGTTGCGAGAAAGTTATTCGAACCCGAGACATTTGTTTTTAGATAAAGAATCATTATAATAACAGTATTTAGCTTACGTAAAAAGATAGGCGAGTCTGTTGAATTGAATGTGCCTACAAGTCATAAATTTGTATATTTGATGGATTATTAATAAAATGAGAGTCAAAACAAAATTATTGAAGAAAATGAACTGAATGCTGAAGAAATAAACCTTACCATTAGGATATGTTGCAACCCAATTGCGACTAGATTGCAATACTCTATGTCAATTAGTGTCTCGTGATGGGGAGATAAGATGCTTGTTTTGGCCATAGTCATGCCCGCCTTGAAATCTTTCCAAGTAGACATTGTGGTGGTACATGTACGTTGTAATCAAGACACAACTTTGCTAGAATAATTTAAAAAAAATTAAAACTATTCTAATAAAATTGATAGTTTTGATAATTTTAGTAATAAATTAGTCTTGTACATGTATATTGCACTGAATAAATAACAATTACAAATGGACAATAAAGAGAGATTAGTAAAATTATATGGGACTAGATTAATAAAATTATACAAAATGATACAAAATCAGATTAACAAGATGAATATTTTTTTATGATTCCAAAGCAAATTAGAGGGCTCTTAATTGTGAATGTAGTTTGCATGTCTTATTTTAGGAGTGGAGGTTCCGAGTTTTTCCTTTCTTTTATTTTAATAATTTCCGATGTACCAAAAAAATATTTTATATATATACACACAAAACCATGAGAGAATGTAAGCTATGTTTTTGAGCACGAACGAAAAATTACACACACACGCACACACGCACAACCGTGGGAAAGTGTAAGTTGTGTTTTTGAGTACAAACAATGCCAAATGATCATCAGCTCGTCTCATGCTTCATCACATGGGGTGATATGTCTTCGAAATTGAACCGCGGGCGCGCGCATAAAAAAATTGTGAGAAAGGGTAAGTTGTGTGCGCGCGTACACACAAAACCGTGAGAAAATGTGAGTTAGTGTTTTTGAGTACAAACAATGCCAAATGATCATCAACTTGTCTCATGCTTGATCGCAGGGGGTGATATGCCTTCGAAATCGAACGGCTATAAATTTAAGAGAGACAAACACTTTAGGACCATCCAATTGGGAAGTTAGAACAGAAATAAAATAAACTCTTAACGTATAGAAAACAATATTTAGTCCCTTCAATTCGCCAACCATCTCTCCCTGCCATTTCTTCATCCAAAAACCGTGGAGCTCCTCCCAAACTCTCTCTCTCTCTCTGAAACCCCCTCAACTCTTCCAACAGTCACCACCATTTCCACGTAATCACACTCCATTCTTGTTTCGTCACCTTATCATTGACAACAAAACCCAGATCAAATTTTCAATATTTCTATCACATATTGAATTGGCAATGCCTCTTGAATGTAATTGAAGCCTGAAAGTTCTTCGTGGAGCTATGCCATGGTTAATCACCATTGGGCAAGCACAGAGGCCGATCTTTTTCATTGTTTGGGGGTTTTTTTGTGCTGTCTTTTTGGGTGATTTTCCTTCTATATATCCACATATATCAGAGTTAGAGAGCTCCAAACGATTGCGATGATGAGCAGAGCTAGAGTCAATTCCCATTGTGTGGCGAAATCGCCATTTCTTCTAATTCTTTTGGGCTTTTGGCCGAGCGTTTGGTGTGTAACTGGAGATGGCCAAAGCACGGCAAGTAGTGCTGCATTGTCACCGTATGTTGCATCACTAATCAACAGCCAGATGTCGAATATCACGACAGTATTTAAGAAAGATATCAACAGGCATTTGGGGTTCTGCATAAAGGATGTGTGAGTATTTATGTAAATCATGCATCGCTTCAGCGCTTTTATGGCTTTTTCACTATGTTTATTTAAAATTCTACGGTCTTTCAGGGACACTGACTGGAGAGGAGCATTTAATTTCTCAGGAAATACGGAATTCGTATCTAATTGCATTAAGCAGACCAAAGGTATTTTCATTCTAAACCCTAATAGGGTCAATCTAAAAGCATTTAAAGATTGTTAAGAAGTTCAAAATACAAATGCTAGCGTGTTATTTTGGAAAATTTGGGAAGGGGGAATTTTTTTTTTTTGGGGGGGGGGGATGTTTTTGATTAGAGAACTCAGCTCACATAAATAGAAGAAAAACAAATTTGATTTGAACTGCATAACTCTTTGTTTATAGCAATAGGCTAAGGAAGAAGAGCTATTTATACCTCTTCCAAGTCAACAGAAGGGTGATCGGGCAACCGATTCTTCTTATTGTGTCAACAAGTTCAAGGATTATTTTAGGCAGTATTAATTACAATAAAAAGTAACCAGGAACTGAGGGAAAAGGGTGTAAAGTTTGCAGCACAATTAAGAACTTAATGGCAACATTGAACATCCTGATTTTGCTTTCGTTAATGTTTCATGTTGAATTGCAACTCTGCTTCATTCATGTTGCCACCTAGATATTGATGATGAATGCAAGTAAATTAACAGGAGACATCAGGCAGCGACTCTGTACTGCAGCCGAAATAAAGTTCTACTTCAATAGCTTTTTTGAAAGGAAATCAACAAATGCCCATTTTTTACGGCCCAACAAGAACTGCAACTTGAGTGCTTGGGTTCAGGGATGTGAGTCGGGATGGTGTGCAAGTGTTGATTCAAATGTGAAGGTTGACCTCAAAAACTCGAAAGACATACCTGTCCGGACTCAAGGCAGTCAACCATGTTGTGAGGGTTTTTTTTTGCCCTCAGGGTATTACTTGCATGATCCGTAAGTGTTCTTTTGAATGCCTCCATTGCTAAGTTTGAATCAAGATTTATACTTGCTACATCTAGGAAAACCCACATGTCAGGTGTTTTTATTTATCTTTATCTGCTGTTATAAAATATAATTTTTCAAATATATTTCAATTGCATTTGTATTTATGAATTTTAAATAATGAACTTAAAATTTTTTTTGTATATTAATTTAAATTAATATCTCCTATAATTTAATTAAATTTTATGTAAAATTTATTAATTTAAAAGATACATAAGTTAACTATTATAATTAAGAAAAAAGAAAAAGAAAAAGGGGTATTGTCCATAAATGAGATGAATTGATTCAAAGCTTGGCGTTGGATTGGGTGAGACATCTTGAGTTCAAACCCTTTATTTTCGACGGATGAGATTCAATTTCAAAGACCTGAATTTGAAAAGCAACGTCAGCCCCCCCTTATCCAAAAATAACACTAACCATATCAAAATATGCTTTTGTTGCAATATAATAATTCTATTTCTTCCTTGTTAAAAGGATAAGGATAAGCCTCATAATGAATTTCTAGATTATCCTCTGGATTGTTGAGGTCGTAGCCTAAAGTTTTTTTATGTAAGTATATCTTAGATAAAGTTTAGTTTATAAGAATGTCTGACAGTTATTAGTTTAAATTGTTCCTAAGATGTTCTTTGTTTTTCATTGAAGCTTGTCCTTTGGGTTCCTATTGCCCACGTGCACGACTCAATAAAACTACTGGTGTATGTGATCCGTGAGTTCATATCCTAACTCTTACTTGCTTTCTTCCTTATGATCACACCTTTTCCTTCTCATGAAATGTTTATTATGGTTTATGTGGTCTGCTAATACATATGCTGGTAGAAAAAAATTGCAGATATAGTTACCAGCTACCTCCTGGAAAAGTAAATCATTCTTGTGGTGGAGCTGATACTTGGGCTGATGTTGCGAGTGGCAGCGAGATTTTTTGTTCAGCAGGATCATACTGTCCGACTAATATCAAAAAGGTTCCTTGCAGTAGTGGGTATTAAATTTGTTTACCAAGACTCATGAACTTTTTTATTTATTTACCATTCAAAATACATGGTTCAGCAAG
This sequence comes from Vitellaria paradoxa, assembly GCA_019916065.1. Taxonomy (NCBI): domain Eukaryota; kingdom Viridiplantae; phylum Streptophyta; class Magnoliopsida; order Ericales; family Sapotaceae; genus Vitellaria; species Vitellaria paradoxa. The sequence goes on along the minus strand of CM034241.1, from coordinate 5,297,491 downwards.
TTTCTTCTAAATCATCACAGTTGAATTATTATTATTATACATGTTAGGCTTCAGTTTGATGATTATATATCCACCTTCTCAGTGATTGCCATCTACATCTACTAATGTAATATTGTGTAATTTCAGACATTATTGCCGGATGGGTTCTACAAGTGAAACATGTAAGTATTTATAATATATACAGTATTAGATTGGTTACAGAACTCATTTCCTTACATTGCTGCCACAGGTTAAAATGTAGACCCATAAAAAGCAGTTTGCTTCAATGTTGTACATGTTTAAGCCACACGTCGTCACACTCATTTGGAGTTTGTTTTGTCAATATTTCTGCAGAGATAAAAGATTTCAAATAGGAAGAGTTTAGAAGATTTCAAAGAATAAATCCAACAGGTGGACCTAGGGTGTTTTGATCTCCAGGAATAAAAAAATCCAGTCCAGTTTCCCTTCCCCTGAATAATTATAAGCTTGAATTATCACAAACATGCATAAAAGTTGAAAATTTTGTAGAGACCTAGTAGCAAGCAATCAACTAGAAACCAGCACATGTGGAAAAATAAAGGAGACAGAATTTTAACGTGGAATCCCTTATCAATCAAGGGAGAAAAACCACAAGCCCTATACTAGCTAAAACTCTTTCACTATACATGGGTTACAAGTTTTAACAACACAAAGTTACCTCAATCGAATTCACAATCCCTTGTGGAGAACACTTGCTCGATCCTTACGATGAACCCTATGACGAACCCTCCTAGCGAAATAACCATCTTCAGTCAGTTGAAAGATCAAAACACGACTTTGTATGAAGCTTTAATTTGCTAGAAATTTGAGAGAACACTCTTGAAACACTTTGGTGTATGGAAATATTGTTCTCTCTTATCTATTATTTTAATCGGATGAAATATATATATAGGAATCCTAAGAATCTGTGTTGAAAAAGAAGTCTGGAACTAAAACTTCACCGAGTTTGCCGCGTTCGAAGCTTCGAGCATCCTATGAGCAAGCTGCGAGCTTCCTCGAGGCTTCGAATCCATCGCCTTGGCTGCGAGCTTTTTTGTTTTTAAATGTTCCAAAGGTTCAAGCATACATTGAGCAAGCTGCGACGCATACTGGTTTACTTCGATGATGTCCTATTTGCATTCTATCTGAGATATCTACATTTAAATCAAACTCTAACTCAATTATAGAATTCCTCTAGACTTCTTAGCATATCTAGAACTTGACCAATTCTAATCTCTTCAAATTCTTAAAAATTACACTTCAAATATGTTTAAAAGACTAAGAAAATCACAATCCTAGAAGGTCAAGGAATTTCCAAATAGCAATTTGGACTTAACAGATGTTGTGAAAGGTAACTAATTTGTAGGGTTCGATCAGTATCTCCAAAGAGATAGTAGTGTAAAGGATAACTAGTTCTTGAACATTGAATAGTTTGGTCTACTTTCAGACAAAGAATTGGTAAAATTCTTCACCAAATTAAAACTATTTTATTAAAATATGGTTACATTTCCTTAGATGCAAGTGAGATACATAAGACGAGGGAAAATAACTCTTAACTCTATGGTCATTAGGCAAGCGTTGCTGGGCATTAAATTGGATCATACTTTACTCCTTTTTAACATTTTTTTACTCCCAGTATGGCATTAGACATTATGGTCTTTGCTTGTTATTTCTTGTGAAACTAAAATTTGATGGCTCTTTGGCTTGCTTAGATCATGACAGTAAAAGGATTATTCCCACATATCTAACATTAACATGGAAAAACTCCAAAATGCAAAGCTTTTGGCTCTTCTTTTGGTCCAAGGAAGATAGAAGTTGAACTCATGACCTATTGGAGACCTAGGCAAAATTTACACAGGAAAAGATTTAACTATGTTGCTCGGAAGTGGTTGCCTAATTCGCTAGCTAGGCTATGGATTCTTATAGAATCACTACTTTGACTTTCTAGCGAGATATATATAAATATATATGTATATATATACACATTTAATTTTTCATCTTTGTCTTTTGAATTTGTGGCCTGTTCTTTATTTAATGTTTAGATTTCATGCCTCGGTGAACCATGTCACATTTAATTAGATATCAGCCATGAGACTTGGACATGGACCCAAAATAATTTCTTACAACATTTACTAGCCACTAAACTAGAAATATTTATTTATTTTCTACCTCTCAATTTATTTCGTCATTCCAAAATAAAAAAATTTATATATCCTTTTGTACATATATATATTGAGACTTTGGACATGTGTACTATATATATATGTATATATTATTTTTAGTAGAAAATTGCTGCTTTTGTGCTCTTGCTCTTGCCCCTGCTCCAATCCTGTTTTATGTATGCCTGGTCCTACCTATTGAAATAATGGGAACTCTTCTCAAGAATTCAATGAGAAAATATGAATGAAATTAGAATGCTTTCATAGATTTAGGTCTCTGGTTACTGAGATGAATGAGAGGCATACCGCCCCTACAAAGGACATTGATTGGATTGGTAATTGAAAGCTAGAAAGTGCTTCATCTGATAGTGTACGATGGTGAAGGGAATGGGGCACGCAGTAAGTAATGCAAGGGCCACGGCCCCTTAAAGTATTCCTTCTAGGTTATAATTTTGAGAATTTGATTCAAATTAACATGTTTTCTTACTTTCAAAACTTATTCTAAAACATATATGCTGCTTGTTACAATTCTATCAGAATAAAAAGAAATCTACACCTAAAATTTAGGGCAAGCTCAAATTTTTAGAGCTTACCATAATTGAGAAATTACCTACTTTTTAGGTAATTAGATTACTACAAATCATATTCCTTTTTATGTGGTAATTGATGTATTCAAAATTTCTTAGAAATCCCTATTAATCTGGCTTCAATACCCTTTAAGAGATATATGTACATATATTTTTTTTATTTAGATTAACCTTAGCTACCATTACTGTGAAATCATTTTTTGCTTTCTTCTTTATTTAAGAAAATAAACAAATCTCTCAAATATAGTAGTCTAGTAAATAGAAATTTGATTTTCCTTTATAATCTCTAACCTTTGACAATTAATTGTTACCAATTTTTTTTTAATAATTTTTAGGGGTACTTACATGGAGTCCCTCTCAACTATGACTCAATATCACTTAACTCCTCTGAAAAAAAAAAAAAAAAAAAAAAAAGGAAGCTCTACATTTGAACTTAACTGTCAAATTGTATAGCTTTACCCCCTTAGTAGTCTCCTTCTATTAAGGAATTGTTAGAAATATAAATAACAAACAATCGAAGAAATCAAGACATAATATTTTTTAGATAAAAATATTTTTACATTGATTTAATTAATTTTTTAAGTCAAATTCTTCCGAAGGGTCCCCCCCCCCCCCCCAAAAAAAATAATTGTGCCTTGTTAAATAAAAAAATATGAAAAGTTTTATCTTCATCCACCCTCACTCAAATTTGTTTGCCACTACTAGGTAGGGTAAAAGTGACAATTTGATAATTTTAGGCCGTGTTAGTATCAATTTTAATTCTAATAGGTCAATGGATCAATATGTACGGTTTTTAAATGAGGGGTGCATATTGTAATACCAAGTAATAATTTAAGAGGTTCTAGTGTAATTACCCCTAATTTTTATTGGGGATGATAAACTTATTTTTGTTTAGCCGAAGACTTAATGTAATAATATGTTACAATTATATTAGCTGCTTAGAAAAAGATGACCCGTGAGTCTGAAGAATATGTTCTAATTTTTCATAAAGAATGATACAGATATAAATGATTAAGGACCCGTTTGATAAAGCTGTCAGTTTTCAATTTTTGTGTTCAGTTTTTAATTTTTAATTTTCATTTTCATAGTAGAAAAAAATAAAAACTTGAAAACACGTTTAGTAACGATAATTGTTAGTTGGTAGTTATAGTTGTTAATTAATTAAATTCAACAAATTTAATTATTTTAATTATATTAATTATTAAAAATAATTTAATTCAATAAAAATAAAATATATTAAACATAATTTATTATAATTATTTTTTGAAAACAATTTAATAAAATATATTTCATCTTAGTTAAATTAATTAATTTAGTTAACTTAAATTAATTTGATTTAATTAATTAATTAAATTTAATTATTTTAATTATATTATTTTTCCAAAATAATTTAATTCAATAAAAATAAAATATATTCAATATAATTTAATTATATTATTTATTGAAAATAATTTAATATATATTAATTTAATTAAATAAATTAATTTAATTTAATTTAATTTAATGTATATTTTTATTAAAAATAATTAATTCAATGAAAATAAAATATATTAAATATAATTTATTATATTATTTATTAAAAATAATTTAATAAAAATTTTTTATATTAATTTTACTAATTAAGTTCATTTATAATTAATATAATTTAGTTAATTTTATATCTAATATATAAAATTAATTATTAATTAAATTACATTTAATATATTTTTATATAAATAAAAATAATACCTTATTAATTTAATATATTAATATATTTTATATATTAATTAAATATTTTTATATTAAATAATAATATATTTGGCGGTGATTGGAGTTGAGTGAGAGGTAGTGGCAGTGGTAGGCGGCGGTGGCTGAATGTTGGTGGCGACCAGCAGACGATGGTGGTTGATGGTTATAACTGATAGTGGTTGTGTAAGAAAATGAAAATTAAAAATGAAAACTTGAGAAAACCCCTTTTCTATGTTTTCATAATTTTGAAAAAATTGAAAACAGTTTTCATTTTTTTGAAAACTAAAAACTGAAAACAAATTTGCCAAATGAATTTTCATGTTCAATTTTAAAAAAAAATGAAAACAAAAGAAGAAAATTGAAAACGAAATGGTTGCCAAACAGGCCTTAAGTTGTTGAATGTCTATATTTCACATTATCTCAATACAATATTCTCAATTTAATTCCTCCGCCCCAGTAAAATTTCCTAGTTCCACCCTTGGCATGGTTTTAATAGAGGTTTGCAACATTTATTTGTTTTACTCTTCTTGAATAGGTGGCACAAACTAGGATGAATAACAAATCCATTTTCCAAAGTTGATGCGTATTTGCAAATGTAGTGCAGTGTACCATTAATATGGCATCTTTTGGTCTGCCAATCACTTCTTGGCTGCCCATTTTTGCACTGGGACTTAACCTTTTCTTTGAAAATTTTCAGCATGTTTCAAGTGGAGTACCTGTAATGCAAACACAGCAAATCAAGACATCCATGCATATGGGATCCTTCTCATTGTAAGTGCTTGATTACTTTGCAAGACCAAAAGTTTGATATTCGATATACATGTTTCTCTTTGATTTCGTGAATAAAAAAAGCTGCTCAAAATATATGTTCTAGTGTACGAGTATGAGACATTCACACATTTTCAAGGATGATAGACAATTACCACAACAATAAATATGATATTCCTTATAGTGTAAGTAACTTTTTCTCTACTAAAAAATTTATATTCTAAATTTTTGCAAAACACATGCTTATATTTTCTATTCTAGTAATTATTACGAAACAGAATTTTGCCAGAATACTAATTGTTAAGTAATGGACTCAAAAAATACTTAAAAATGAGAGATTATTAAGTTACAATATTTAGTTATTACTGGGTTATTGTTTGTGAATTCAGACATCAGTCATCTATTGAGGAACCCTCTAACTTGTAGATGACTGACTTTTACACGTTCCTTTTGCCAAGAAAGTGAAAATTTTCCACGTTTTATGGTGCATTTTATCGTCTTTGCTCAGCAACTTCATTCTGTTCCTTTCTGTGCTTTAGATGCAAAATCTAGTAACATTTAATTTAGGTCATGAAAATTTTTGCTTGCAGAAACCTACTGTAGAGTCTAATGGGTTTACATGTCTATGTAGGCTGTGTTGAGTATTATACTTCTCCTTATATATAATTGCTCAGACCAAGTCATCAGTATCCGATATAAAAGATTAGCCAAGTCCAGGGAAGCAGCGGCAAGGAGTGCACGAGAAACTGCACAAGCAAGACAAAGGTGGAAGTCTGCAAAAGACGTTGCCAAGAAGGGTGCAATGGGTTTGCAACAACAATTGTCTCGCACATTTTCGCGAAAGCAAACTGCTAAACAATCGGAACAAATGAAATTTCCTGGTCATCCTAAACCTAGCAAGGATGACACCCCATTACCTCCTACGATTCCAAATAACTCAAGTGCAGCTGAGAAATCATCTTCTGCTCCAAAAGCAAAGAAGGAACCAAGCAACCTCACAAAAATGTTGAATTCCATTGATGATAACCCAAACAGTAATGAGGGCTTCAATCTGCAGATTGGAGATAAAAATATCAAAAAGCATATGCCAAAGGGTAAACAGCTGCATACTCGCAGCCAAATATTCAAGTACGCATATGGTCAACTTGAGAAGGAGAAAGCTATGGCGCAGAAGAATAAGGACTTGACCTTCTCAGGAGTAATCTCAATGGCGACTGATGATGACCTCAGAACCAGACCTCCAATTGAGGTTGCCTTTAAGGATCTAACCATTACTTTGAAAGGGAAAAAAAAACATCTAATGAGAAGTGTTACTGGGAAAATTATGCCTGGCCGAGTTTCTGCTGTCATGGGTCCATCAGGGGCTGGAAAAACAACGTTTCTTTCTGCTTTGGCTGGAAAGATTACTGGATGCACTATGACAGGTTTAATTCTTATAAATGGAAGGGTTGAATCCATTCACTCATACAAAAAAATAATTGGTTTTGTCCCACAAGATGATGTTGTGCACGGAAACTTAACAGTAGAGGAGAACCTTCGTTTCAGTGCCCGATGCAGGTATGCCATGTTTAGCTCTTTATACATACTATTGGTACGATATAGCTGCACTTGATATTCATGACTCTTAGCATTCATTGGTAAAATAATTCTTGACTGTTATTAGTGAAATTATCTTCTTCTCTCAATTATTTTACATGTTGAAACTTTTCTCCGAAGCTTTTTTTTTCGGCTTAAATTATGATTTCTTTCCATTTCTGCTTTTATCTCAGGCTGTTTGATAGTCCATATAATTAGTTGTTTAAAATGCTAATTGTCATCATTTATTGTTGGGTTTCTAAATAACAAAGACTGGCTGCGGACTTGCCAAAGCCTGATAAGGTTCTGGTTGTTGAAAGAGTTATTGAGGCCTTAGGGCTGCAGCTTATAAGGGATTCCTTAGTTGGGACTGTAGAGAAGCGAGGTATATCTGGAGGCCAGAGGAAGCGAGTAAATGTCGGGCTGGAAATGGTCATGGAACCTTCCCTTTTGATATTGGATGAGCCCACATCTGGCTTGGACAGTTCTTCTTCCAATTTGCTTCTTAAAGCTCTTCGACGTGAATCTCTTGAAGGGGTAAACATCTGCATGGTTGTTCACCAGCCAAGGTATGATCTATGAATAATTGTACTGCATTCTTTTTCAATTGATAGCAAAATGTCTAAAAACACAAGCAGAAAACAATTAGACTTCCTTGCTGCTTTCTTTCCTTTTGGTTTTTGTTACAACTCTTAATTACCATGTTGAATTGTCCACTGGGCATGTAATACTAACAAAAATTTCAGATCAACAGAAGCTATTTTATCATCTGTTATTTTGTAGTTAAATGATTTAAATCTAACAAATGAACACATTTTCATAACAGTTATCTTAAGTTGTCTAACTTTTGGAAATCCCAACATCTTATGCAATTGCTAACCAAGTAATATTGAGTGACAAATGGCAACCTATTGCAAAGGATTGAGGTGGGTCAGCAATTAGCCCCAATTCACATTTCAGGGAAATGTGGCATGAAAAATTTAACTCACTATTACCTGGGAGCTTATAAAGGGGACTATAAAAGTGGGGAAAGTAATATTTTTATGTTTTAAATTATATCTCACCAAGAACCCTATACTATTTACCGATCTCTGGAGTATAATCTAGAAATAAGCCATGATCTGTCAAATCCTTGGGACCTAGGAATTTTGAAAGACAAATGATAACCTACTGGAAAGGACTTACGTGGTTCAACAATTAGCCCCAGTTCACATTTCATTGGGAAGTGTGGCATGAAAAGTTTAACTCACTATTACCTGGGAGCTTATAAAGGAGACTATAAAATTGGGGAAAACAATATTTCTATTTTTTAAATTATATAGGAGCCCTATACCATTTTTACACAGGAATAACCTTTAACGTCCTAATTGCATCCCAGAATGCCATGTGAAGGCGTTACTCTAAAACCATAAGCCCAACAAAATTCTCCATGAGTTGCTCAACCAGTAAGGCATTGTTCAGAGATGACCAATTTTGTCACTTGAAGGGATGCATCTTTCGTACTCTCTCTAATTATTAGAATATCTTTTCCTCCTAATAGACTTGAGCAACTTGGCTATATATTTTCACTGATCTCCAGCTTAAAATTCCCCAGTATAACAGGGAATAAAGATTTAAAGAACTGTTAAACGATGAAAAGCATTGGCAATTTCAAAGCTCCCCCATTGATTCTACCCCAAGGATTTGACAGACAGTGGCTTATTTCTATACTGAGAATGACGAATAAGGATTTGGCATGGATGTGCAAGAAAACTGTGAAGAACGAGCAAAAGACAGAGTCCTGAATGGATAATGAATCCATCTTATAGCCTAATGTGGTTCTATTGGCTTGCATTTGATATTTTCTTTTCATATTTCTTTAATTCTTTTATGTGAATAGCCTCAATAAGAAAAGTAAATTGTTAGTAGCTCAAACAAAGAGTAAATTTATGTTGTAGCTCAGGGAGAGTAGTAGTCACATGTATATTTCACTTCACATTTTACTTAGTTGTTTGTAATGGTTATGTTTTTTCCTTCAGCTACGCATTGTTCAAGATGTTTGATGACTTAATACTTCTCGCCAAAGGTGGTCTTACTGTGTATCATGGACCAGTAAAGAAGGTTGAAGAATACTTTGCAGGCCTTGGAATAACTGTGCCAGAACGTGTTAATCCTCCAGACCACTTCATTGACATTTTAGAGGGTATAGTTAAACCGGGATCCAGTGTGACTGTTGAACAGCTTCCTGTAAGGTGGATGCTTCATAATGGTTACTCAGTACCACCAGATATGATGCATTATTGTGATCAAATTGGAGCATCCTCGAGTGGTAAAGGTTCAGGTGCTGTTGGGGCTACTGAACAATCTTTTGCTGGAGAACTATGGCAGGATATGAAGTACAATGTTGAGCTTCAGAAAGATCATATGGAGCTCAATTTCTTAAAATCCCATGACCTATCTAACCGGGTTACTGCCGGTGTGCTTCTCCAATACAGATATTTTCTTGGGAGGTACAAGTCTCTGCTCTTTTATTTAATCTCGTAATCAACTTGTTCTTCCTTCTCTTTTTTGTTAGTGGTGAATTATCTGCAAGCCAATGATGTGCTCTCCAGAATGTTGTGTTTCAGAAAATTATGGCTGTTTGGATTAACTCAAGGTATGGTGAAATGTTATGTTTTGTTTAGGCTTGATTTCGTGGTCTTTTGGGAGTGAAAAATAACAGTTCAAGAGCTGTGAATAATAACAAAAAAAAAAAATTTTTTTTGGCAGAGAATAAAACTCTAGGAATTTAAGTGGGCTTCCCTAAGATTACCTCCTAAGGTACTCCCACACAAAAGTTTCGAGAGTTTCACACAAAATTCTACTTGAATCTACGACAATGACTTTAAAAAGCTTGACTCTTTGGCCATTGGACTATTCTAGAACTAAATAAAACCTAAGTGTTGCGTGAAAAATCCATAAGTGATAACTATAGCCCATATCAAGCAAGTTGCAAAATTATCAAAATTTCCGTAACTATGTAATCTTAGGACTAGTTTTTGTCCTTACCTCTTCTACTAGTGGTGATGGTTTCCTAACTAAGGTGGGGGTGGGGGTGGAGGGCAACTATAGTATGAATTTTTTGTCATAAAAAATTTACATGTACGGACTGCATTTTCCAAAATTCAAGGGGGCAATGGCCTCATTTGGCCCCTACATAGCTTCGTCACTGATTTCCATTATATTCATCTTATGAGAGTATTATTTTTTAATAGCCAACACCCTATATTATAAAGCAGAGTTAGTTTTATAACTGTCTTATAAAATACATAAAAATAGAGCTCAAATTAACCCTAAATATGATTATATAATGCTTCAAATATGCTACATGAAAAACTCCAAAATTTCCATTTTTTCTTCTTTCCACATTCTGTACCCCAATTTCTATAGCCTATTATGTTACGTTTCACAAATTGCTACTCGATTGCTGAGAGTAACTTTTTCAGGGTTGGCAAGCAGAGACTAAGAGAAGCTAAAATGCAAGCAGCAGATTATCTGATCCTATTACTTGCTGGAGCGGCATTAGGAACCCTTGCGGAAGTGAGTGATGAAACATTTGGTGCTCTTGGATATACTTACACAGTCATTGGCATTTGTAAGTGGAAATGTACAAATTTGGTAGCTTTATCATCTTCCTCTTGTATGTACTCATCATTTAAAAATCATATTAAATTTCATTGCATTTCCAAATTTTCTTTTGTACACTAATACCAACATTTGCCATGCTAAGTATATTGTCCTCTTCTGCAACAGCTATGAAGCTGCTATAGAATATTCTGTATTTCTTAGTACTTTTTTCCAGTCCTAGACATCCTTCATTGCTCATTATGTTAATTACTTATTGAGTTGCAGCACTCCTGTGCAAGATAGCAGCTTTAAGATCATTTGCAACGGACAAAATACATTACTGGAGAGAGAGTGCATCTGGCATAAGCAGTCTAGCTTATTTTCTCTCCAAGGATACAATTGACCATTTCAACACGGTCGTCAAGCCTTTGGTCTATCTTTCCATGTTCTATTTCTTCAACAACCCCAGATCATCCTTTGAGGACAATTATGCTGTTTTGATCTGCCTTGTGTACTGTGTGACTGGCATGGCCTATATATTTGCCATCTTGCTCGAACCTAGTCCAGCCCAACTGGTACGTACTGGAAAGTTTGCACTTTAATCAATATGAGCATTATGATATTGCCGATTCTTTGCTGCTGATAAGCCTCTTCACCTCTCCTGCAGTGGTGTGTTCTTCTTCCAGTTTCTCTGACTCTCATTGCAAACCAGGACAAAGATAGTCAAATTGCAAAACTTGTAGGGAATTATGTCTACCCAAAGTGGGCTATAGAAGCTTTTGTCATTGCAAATGCTGAAAGGTAATGTAACTGGCTTTTCTTTCATGTGTGGCAATTTCTGCTAGCTTAATCACTAGTATTCAAATATCCAACTCGATACCAATTAGTGAGGAGTTGAGAGACTCATTAAAATCTTGTATAATTATACTAGTTTGGGAGGGGCTTAATTTTATCGATGCGCTCTCCTGCACATGTGACCCTCCGCTCGTAGTTGGAGAGCTAGTCCAGTGCATCGAATACAAGAAGTGTATACTCGAGAGATTCAAAATAAGATGTGGACGAGTCCTTGCAAACCCAATTTTAGGATCGTGTTAAAATATCCAACTAAAAAACAATTAACAAAGAGTGGAGAGATTCATTCGTATATAGTTGGGTCAAAACTGCTGTATAACCTTTCATTCTTTCTTTCTGCTATATCCTTCAGGTACTCTGGGGTGTGGCTGATTACTCGATGTGGTTCATTGATGCAAAGTGGCTACGATCTTCATAATTGGAATCGTTGTCTAATATTGCTTGTACTTACTGGGATACTTTGTCGTTTCTTAGCTTATTTTTGTTTGGTGACCTTCCAAAAAAGGTGAGCACCATTTTTCATACTTAAAAAAAATTATTAAAAAAAAAAAAGAAGAAGAAGAAGAAGAGAAGCCTAGTTTTGATATCCTTGTATCATAATAGTAGGTCAATTTTTCCTTTTTCTTTTGTTTGTTTCTTTAATCCAGGTATTCAGAGTAATGAATGATACAAAATTCCTTCCATTTTTGGGTATGAAATAGATTTATGTGAATCAGGCATCACGATTTGGGTTAAGGCTTTGTGTTGTTATTTCTTTCAGGAATGGTGTATATTTGTTCCTGCATTTAATTCTTTGCAGAGTAATACTCCGGAACCTGATTGACGTGGAAATCTTATGGTTCTATCACATCAGAACAATAAGGCTTTGTTTGGTTACAAAGCCTTTTTTTTTTTTTTTTACGTCTTATATGATTTATTTTCATCAAAATTTAATTTTCATTTTAGAAACTATAACTTTTAAATGTATTAATTGCACTCGTAAAAAAAATAGAAAAAAATTATATCCGTTTAGATAAAAGATATTCGTTTGGCTAAATAAAATAAAAAATTGATTTATTTTATTTCTTCTAGTTTTTACCCACAAACATGAATTTTTAGTTATTTTCAAATGTGATTAACATGTTTAAAAGGTATTTCTTCTAAAAAAATTAATTTTTGATAAAAAAAAGTCATATGAGACGACAAAATCTACAAAAAGAAAGTTAAAAGATTTTTTTATAACCAAACTAGTCTAAACAATTCATAAAAGTTTTGCTTTAATTACAACATTATCATTATCACATCATTTTGATTCCACCTTTTAATAATTTTTTCTAGTCCAATTTCATTTTCTTACATAAATTTATTACTCTTTTCTTTAAAAAAAGGAGAGCGTAATTGAGTGCACAAGACTCTTAACATTATAGGATTTGAGGAGGGAAAAATTTTGATTCTAAAGTTCGAACATGTGATTAATAGGTCACAATGAATAACCTTATCATTACTGCAAGTAAACCTTATAGTAATTATATAATTTGTAACATGTTAAAAAATTTATTTTTGGTATACATTGCAAATTAGACATCAAAAGATAAATATTATAAAAATAAAAAAGAAATACACACACATAATAAAAGAAATAAAAATTTTGAAAATAAGTTTATATAAATGAAAAGCAAATGGCTGATTGTGTAAATTTCGCTTTTAGGCTTTATTTGGTTTGAAAAGAAGAAAAAGAGAAAAGCAAATATATTGATGGAAGAGAGGAAATGAGAAAACTTGTCTTTTTCATGTTTGGTTTTGAAGAGGAAGGGAAGAAAAAATGAGAAAATAATTATTTTTCTTGTTTAATTATAGAGAGAAAGAGGAAACGAAAAGAAATGTAGCGTAGTAAAATGAGAAAATGGGGAGGAAAGAGAGAGAAGAAAATAAGGAGAAAGCAGAATAAAAAAATAAATTTTTATGCATTTAGATTGGAAAATATTTTTTTATTTTTAATGAGATTTTGTTATTTTCTATTTTTTCTCAAACACATTTTTCAAAAATAAACGAAAATTTTTTTCTCATATTCTACTTTTCCTATAAAAGAAATACAAAAAATAAGTTAAAAATGGTCTATTTTATATTATTTTCCATTTCATTTTTCCCTATAATTTTAGTAACCCAAACACAAAGGGAGAAAATTTTAAATTTTCCTTTATTTTAATTTTTATTTCTTTTCAAGCCATGACAAACTATTCAAATCGAAATTAGACATATTTATTATTATTATTATTATTATTGCTCTTAGAGTAGTATTTTGATGAATACTGACCATTTTAAGATAATTAATAAAATATTATTAGCAAAAAATTACTATTTAAAAGAATTTTTTTACATTTTAATATTCTATTTTGAATAATATCTTTAAATACTTATTGAATGAGTAATTTTTTAAAAATATTATTTTAAATAATATTTTTTGTCCAAACATGTAAAAAATAACATTTAAAATAATATTATACTAGGAAAGTTCAGGATTAGTCAGATAAATAATTCAAGAAGAAAATGAAATAAAAGATAGTTACAAATCGTTAATAACAATATTCTTTGATTTTATTTAAATAATATTTTTCTCTTTTTATTAAATAAAAATAGCTTGAATATAATTCAACCAAAAATTCTGTTTGATGATTTTCAGTTTCAGATATTCTTTGTCTTATAATGGACAAAGGTTTCCTAAACTAGGATAATTTTATTTTAAAGTAATGCAAACTATACATGAAATATAAATTTTTGCAAAGCAAAGTAAATGAAATATTTCTTAGACAAAATCAAATACCAAATACAGATAGAGATATAAAAGATACAAAATGAAACTTTTATTGACAAATATAAATTTTGATACAAATACTTATTTGATAAAAATTGACTAAACTTGATACATCAAAGATAGCAGGATAGAAGTAGGAAGCTTGAGAGGGGATGAGACAGAGATTTTGAGTTTTAGCAGAGATGCTATATGTCGTCTGAATTCCATCTCCCCTCAAATATTAACTTCCATCTTCTTATATAAAGAGAAAATGAATCAAGCTACAATTTTTCCTGTGAGGGGTAATGAGAAAGAGCTTGACTTTTTTTTTACAAAAGTGACATAAAGGGGACACTAACTTGACATAGAATTAAAGATGATAAATACATAAAGTTGACATAAAAATAAAACTTGATGGCCACAGTATATTCGGCATGTGAAGCTTGATGATTGCGGAGCTTTGGCATGTGAATCCACAGTGGCTTTAGTGGGTGATTATTGCATGTAATGATTACTTTTTGACCTTTGCTTTTGATTTTTTTCTAGCTTGTCAGGAGTTGATAGAGTAGAATTTTTGATAGGAGGAAAAATACCATAGTAGTTGTCTTCATTTTCATTGCCAAGATTGACGGAGTTGAAGCTTTCTACTGAATTGAAATCCTCACTTGATCCTTGCTCTTGTTCAGATAATGATTCTAATACAACTAATAATTACTTTTTTAATTCTTCTTTTGATGAAGTAGCTGCAAGTTTTGATAAATTATGACTCTTCTGAAGAAAGAATTGTGTAGCTGTTGATGATGATGATAATGCTAGATGTTGTTGAAAATATTTTTCAATGGTTGGAGGGGTGACTCTTTCAATTTTGAATTGTTCCCACCATTTAACTTTAATTATTCTGACTAATGCTGAAGTGGTTGGTCCTTGATAAAAATATTCCTATTGGACAATTCATGCCAGGGAAAATTGTTGGAAGAGATAAAATAAATGGGGAAAGTTATTCATTAGGTAATGAGAATGGATTTTAAATTGGTTTTGATAAATCTAAAGGCCTTGGTGAGTTTGTTTGAGTAATATTTCTAAAACTGGTCCAAACATATTCCACTAATCAATGAACCATGCTAGAAGGGTTTGATTGAATTTATTTTGGAAATAAAACATCCAAGAATGCCTGAATGTCTTATTTTGATGATAAAAGGTGTGATACCAGACTTTTTGATAATCCCAATAATTATAGGTTGAGAGAACAAAATGTTGAGAAAATTAGTGGGTTTGATTTGGGTGATTAATAAAAAATATTATTTTAAATGATATTTTTTACGCGAATAATATAAGATGCGTTTATAGTGACAAAAAGTGAGATAAAATGAGATAAATTATGAGTTCATAATTTGTGTAGTAAAATAAAAAGCGGATAATTTATAAAATTTTTTAATATTTTTTACCATTTTTTAAAAATTTTTATCACTTCAAACGGAGTCATAATAACATTTCAAAATCAGCATATTCATCAAAATATTTATTTTGTTTTTGAAAACCAAAGGTATGGCAGGGCTCAGGCTATCATATCTATTTAAATATACCATACTCATACTGAATTTGAACTAGCGACCGATTGTGATAGGAGCAAACCCTCCAGCCAGTGTGTTAGGGTTGGGGGATCAAAATATTTATTTCAAAATGGTCTGTTTGTTATACCTATTTTGGATTCGTTTTTTATTTTACGCATTTTAAAATAAAAAGAAAACTCCAAATGGATTTGATATTTCATTTAAAAAAAAAATCAAATTCTACCTAAGATTTTCATAATTATTTATATGAAAAGGGGAGCTTTATTTAAAATATGTATTTATTTATTTTTCTCAAAATTATTTCGAGCTTGAACAATGAAATATGAAATGCTAAAATCCTAAAAACCTAATCCCAAATTCCCCCACAATTTGACCCTCTTGGCATCGCCCTTTCAAATTCTCTTACCAGAATCGAAGAGTTTTGGCCACTGCCTGCGGCTCGTTGTTGTTCCTATTCGTCAATGACCGACGGTGAAGCGCACGCGCCTCCCTCTTCCTCTACTACTCTGGAGAAACAGTTCGTGGACTTCCGTCACAATCTTGAAGAGTCTAGAAGCTTGCGCGAGCGCATTCGAGCTGTGGCGATGGAGATTGAGTCTGCCACCAGGCTCATGCACTCCAGTCTCCTCTTAGTTCATCAGTCTCGGCCCATTCCTGGTATCCACTGCTTCGCCTTTGATTGCATTTCTCTTTATTAGGTTTAGAGTGGCTTCTGTTTGGTTGCTGAGATATTCAAGAGATAAGGAAGGTACTGTTTGGTTTATGGAAAAGAATCCGGGAAAATAGGAAAAAAAGAAGTGCTTGAAGATAAGGTGCTGTTTGGTTAGCATTTTGGAACTAGTTTCGTTGCTTATTTAAAGCGATAATTGAAAGGAACTTTTGATTTTTTTTAAATAAAAAAAACCAATTAAATTGCTGCCAAAATGCTAGCCAAATTGTGCCCAATAAATGAAGCCATTTCAAACCATTTTTATGCCTAGTACTTCCAGAAGCAAACAAAGGACAAGAAAATGATGAAGGTTTGAATTAGATTTTTAGTGTTGCGTTGGCCTCTGAACTTCAAACACTTAACTAACTTCAAATTAATCTACCAGGGGGAATGTTAGACCACAGAGGATTAGGAAACAAAACCCAAGATATTTGGATGTGCTGTGCGCAGAACCTAGAGGATCAGTTCAAGTGGCAGAGGATGTGGAGTTTGTTGCTTGAATTTAGGAGTCTTAGTTGTTGACGTGAGAGTCAAGTGGAGTTGTTGCTTGAGTTTAGGAGTCTTAGTGTTGCTTGAGTTTAGGAGTCTGTTATTGTTACTTACGCGCAGGAAGGAGTTTGTTTTGAGAGTCTAGGTCTAAGTCTTAGCTTCTATAAATAAGTCATTGGACATTAGAATTAGGTAGTGAATTAATTTGTAATTGCGGTCTTATCTCCGGCCCAAATTGGAGAGTTTCTATTATAGTTCAGATTTCTAGTGTGAGTTCTTGTTGTGTTCCAACAAATTTGGTATCAGAGCTAGGTTATGTCATGGGGACTAACAAGGAGTGACTCGACAAGCTGGAGTTTGAATTGCAGGAGGTGTGTAATGGTTTGCAGCGGTCAGCGACCGAGACGGGGGAGACACGAGCCCAGATGAAAGGAATGGAGGACAAACTAAAAGAGGTTCTCGATTCATTATCGGGTTTTCATACATCTTGGGAAAAATCATCACAGAATCATGGCGAGAACAGTTCTTCTTCTCAAGGAGGGCCCAATAGAGAAGAAGGGTTCTATTACTTCAACCATTCATGATTCACTAGAATGGAATTTCCAAAATTCTCTGGTGATGACCCAACCGAGTGGCTAATCAGAGCTTCTCAATATTTTGATTTCCAGCAGACCGGAGAAGAACAGAAAGTTGCTTTAGCCTCGTTTCATCTAGAGGGTGAGGCAAATCAATGGTGGCAATGGCTCAAGCGGGTCCAAAGAGATGAAGGATTTGTGATAACGTGGAATTTGTTCGAACGAGAGATACTTACTTGTTTTGGTCCCACGGAGTACGAGTCCTTTGATGAAGCACTGTCCCGCGTGAAGCAAACGGGCACTCTTAGGGACTATCAACGTGAGTTTGAAAGGCTAGCTAACAGAGTTGTTGGGTGGCCACAATCAGTCCTTGTTGGAACTTTTCTAGGAGGCCTACGTGATGACATTGCAGACGAAGTTCGCATGGCTAAACCGTAGACTCTGCGAGAAGCTATTGGGGTAGCTAGAATGAAGGAAGACCAACTTATAAGGAGACGGAGGCAAGGGCGGGTAGAAGCTGCACGCGCTGCTCCACCACCACGCCTTCTTACCACAGTACCACCTGTCGCCGCACCTCTGGCACCAAGACAAGTAGCTGGCTCTCCGGTCAAGCGCTTATCATGGGAGGAAATGCAGCGAAGGAGGGAGAAAGGTCTCTGTTTTAATCGCAATGAGCGCTTTACACCTGGCCATAAATGCAAGACACCACAGCTCTTTTTGATTGAAGGAGGAGGGGACGAGGAAGGTGAGAATGGTGGCCAAGCCCCCAAAATTGGGCCAATAATCAAAGAGCTAGAACAAGAAGGGGGAGAGGAGGAAGCAGAAATCACCCTTCATGCTTTTTTAGGGTGGAGAGCACCTCGTACTATGAAGATGCAAGCAATTATAGGCAAACAACCAGTGACCGTATTAGTCGATAGTGGCTCTAGCCACAACTTCATAAGCGATCGAGTTGCTCGTCGCCTTCATTTACTGGTTGTTTCTACTGATAAATTTAGTGTGAGAATTGCAAATGGAGGGTAGCTTCCCTGCCAAGAGAAACATGAAGCCATCCCATTGGAGATCCAAGGTTTCTCTTTTGTGGCCACGTTATTTTCTCTTCCATTACAAGGATTGGATGTTGTTTTGGGCATACAGTGGTTGGCGGAATTGGGTCCAGTATTGTGTGATTGGCGCAACTTGACAATGAGATTTAGTTGGCAAGGGGAGTCCAAGGTGCTTCATGGTAAAAAAGAGTCTGCGTCAACAGAGATTACTGTACAATCTCTTGAAAAAGAACTTGATGGTGGGGGCATTTTGTTTGCATTATTGATCGAAGAGGCCAACCAACTTGAAAAAGGAAGAGCTCAGGTGCCACCTAGCATAGCTAGCCTATTAGAAGAGTTTGCTACAATCTTTGAAGAGCCATGTTCCTTACCTCCCTCCAGAGAAATTGATCACCAAATCTGATGCAGCACAACAATTGAAAGTAAAGAAAGAATAGATTGAAAGCAAGAGAAAGAAGAAAGTAGAGAAGAAGAGAAGAAGAATTAGAAGAAAAGAGGGGAAAGAAAAACACAGCCACCAATATTATTCAATAATCTCCAAAGTCTCCTAAAACCCTAACAATCCAATCCTATAAATAGGCTAAAATTTCTAAAGATAGTTAAAAATAATATCAAATCAAGAGTACAAGGAAATTAAAAATTCTACTCTCAACAAACTTCCTAAAATAAAGTAAAAATAAAAAATAGAAATAATAAAATAATAATAATAATAAAGGAAATAAAAATCTAGATTATGTCCTCATCAAAATCCCACTGAAAGGAGTCTCGGCCATCAATGTCCGCCCTTACAGATACGCGCACTTCCAGAAGGATGAAATCGAATGACAAGTGTCTGAAATGTTGAAAAATGGGATCATTCATCTACTGGTTAAGAAAAAAGATGGCTCCTGGCGCTTTTGTACCAACTATAGAGCTTTAAATGAGGCCACAATTAAGGATCGCTTTCCTATTTCGACGGTGGATGATATGATCGACGAGCTACATGGGGCCAAATATTTTACAAAACTTGACCTTAGAGCTGGATATCACCAGATCCGAGTTTGCCCGGAAGATGTGCACAAAACGGCGTTCCGAACTCATAACACGCATTACGAGTATTTGGTTACGCCTTTTGGGCTTTGCAATGCGCCTTCAACATTCCAAGCCACCATGAATGCTATTTTCAAGCCATTGTTACGTAAGTTCGTTCTTGTATTTTTTTATGATAGTTTGGTATATAGTCGCTCGTGGGAGGTACATTTAGAACACATTAGAGTCGTTTTTAAAATTTGCAAAGCCAGCAATTTTTTCTTAAACATTCTAAATGTGAATTTGGACAAGTCAAGGTAGCATATTTGGGCCATCTAATCTCCAATGAAGGAGTGCAAGTGGATGAGAGCAAGATCGCAACCATGAAGAATTGGCCAAGACCCACCAATGTTACTGCACTCCGAGGGTTCTGGGGACTTACCGGGTACTGCCGTAAGTTTGTGCGCAACTATGGCACTATTGCAGCCCCTCTCACACAGTTATTGAAGAAGGGACAATTCCAATGGAGTGAGGAAGCAGAAAGGGCCTTTGAAGAGCTCAAGTCCGCAATGACCAACACACCGGTATTAGCAATTCCAAATTTTAATGAAATTTTTGTAATTGAAACTGATGCTTCGGATGCAGGAATTGGAGTTGTACTATCCCAACGAGGTCAGCCATTAGCATATTTAAGCAGAACTTTGGGTCCAAGAAAGAAGGCATGGCCTATTTACTCGAAGGAGATGCTTGCAATTATTGAGGCAATTCGGTGTTGGAGGCCCTATCTCTTGGGTAGAAAATTCCAAATCTTAACCAACCAACGCAGCCTACGGTTTTTCCTGGAGCAACGAGTTTCTACTCTAGAGCACAAAAGTGGCTTACCAAGTTGCTGGGTTATGAGTATGAAATCATATACAGACCTGGTAAGGAGAATAGTGCTGCAGATTCATTGTCCAGGGCACCTGAGTCACCAACTTTATGGGCCATCTCTGAGCCAAAGTTCACCATATGGGCTGACATAAGAAAGGAATCATTGGAAAGCTTATGGGTACAAGAAATGAGGAATCGCATAGAAGAGGAGCCCCAAAATGTGCCTGCTTATGAGTGAAAAAATGACTTGCTGTGGTACAAAGGATGTGTAGTTATTCTGCTAGGATCAACCTTAAAGTCACGTCTACTACAGGAGTTCCATGACACCAAAATAGGAGGCCACTCAGGAGTGCTTAGAACATGGAAAAGGATTGCCCAAGCTTTTCATTGGAATGGGCTCAAAAAGGATGTACAAAATTATGTTGCAGCGTGCGATATATGCCAAAGAAATAAAGCTTATTCTCGATCACCAGCCGGCCTCCTAAAGCCCCTTCCTGTGCCATCACAAGTATGGGAGGATGTTTCTATGGACTTTATAGAAGGCTTGCCGAGTTCCAATGGGAGAAATGCCATCCTTGTCGTGGTGGATCGATTAACGAAATATGCCCATTTCATTGCTGTGGATAACCCATTTACAGCCAAAAAAATAGCGGAAGTATACGTTGAAAGTGTGGCTCGTCTCCATGGTATTCCTCGAACTATTCTTAGTGATCGTGATGCTTTGTTTACTAGTAACTTTTGGCAAGAATTTTTTAAGTTGCAAGGAACACAGCTCAAAATGTCGTCTACCTATCACCCTGAGACCGACGGACAAACAAAGGTGGTGAACCGAAGTCTTGAACAGTACCTTCGCTGCTTGTCCAGTCAAAACCCGAAGCAATGGAGTCGCCATCTTCCATGGGCAAAATTTTGGTATAATACCACATTCCACCGTGCAATAGGGCTCACTCCATTCCAGGTCTTGTATGGAAGACCTCCACCTATGATCACCAGTTATTTGCCTGGCAGTGCAGTAGTGCAAGAAGTGGACAAAGAGTTATGTGATCGGGATGAACTGCTCAAGTGTCTAAAACAGAATTTGGAAAACGCCAGAAACCGAATGAAGCAGCAAGCGGATAGCCATCGACGTGATGAGAATTTTGAGGTAGGTGATTGGGTCTTCTTGAAATTACAGCCATTTAGACATCAATCAGTGTTTAAGCGAGCCAATCAAAAGCTTGCTAACAAATGCTTTGGACCCTATCGGGTCATAGAGAAGATAGGGGCTATAGCATACAAATTAGAGTTACCAGAGCAGTCTAAAGTTTATCCAGTGTTCCATATTTCATGCCTTAAGAAGCGTATAGAGGAAGGAAAGGTTCCACAGAACATGGCACCACCTGTTTCGGAAGAAGGTCTTCTTGAGCTTGAGCCGGTGGCGGTTAAAGATTTTAGGTGGGTGAAACAAGGCAATAGACTCGAAGCCGAATTGTTAATACAATGGAAACACTTGCCTGAGGAAGAAGCCACTTGGGAATCCACTAACCAGATGAGAAATCAATTTCCAGAATTCAGCCTTGAGGGCAAGGTCGAAGTCCCACGGCCGGCAAATGTTAGACCACGGAGGATTAGGAAACAAAAACCCAAGATATTTGGATGTGCTGTGCGTAGAACCTAGAGGATCAGTTCAAGTGGCAGAGGATGTGGAGTAAGTGGCAGAGGATGTGGAGTTTGTTGCTTGAATTTAGGAGTCTTAGTTGTTGACGTGAGAGTCAAGTGGAGTTGTTGCTTGAGTTTAGGAGTCTTAGTGTTGCTTGAGTTTAGGTGTCTTAGTGTTACTTGAGTTTAGGAGTCTGTTATTGTTCCTTACGTGCAGGAAGGAGTTTGTTTTGAGAGTCCAGGTCTAAGTCTTAGCTTCTATAAATAAGTCGTTGGACATTAGAATTAGGCAGTGAATTAATTTGTAATTGCGGTCCTATCTCCGGCCCATATTGGAGAGTTTCTATTATAGTTCAGATTTCTATTGTGAGTTCTTGTTGTGTTCCAACAGGGAACCATGGTATTATGATTTCTACAATTACCTCACGGAAAGTTGTGTGAATTTTGTTGTGTTCTCGTGTCTAGATGTGTGCGCGTGTAACTTATGTACAGAGCACAGAATCACAGATAGAGAGGCTTAACTCCAAAATAATATTAAAATTGCTGTCATGTCCCGCTTTTATTAGCCATTATGTGAACTACCCCAGAGATATTTTTACATGACATTCAATACCCTTTAAACATTTGATATGCTGGTACATGCTTGTGTATATGTCAAGAAAACAATCACAAATTTAAGTTAGCAACAATTAATTCTTCCTATTCTTGTATTTTTCTTTAGAGGTTTTAGAGAAGGCGACGGCTCAGTTAAGTGTGCTGAAAGAGCTTTTTCATCGGCTTGCTGAAATTCTTCATGAATGCCCTCGGCAGTATTATAGGTGAGCTGGGCATTAGAAAGCTAGTACCAATTACTCTTCTGTCAGCTATTTATTGTTTGCGATAGTCCTTTAATTAAATGAATAAATAAATAAATAATTATTGTTATTTTTTTTGTGTTAAGGTATCATGGTGATTGGAGGAGTGAGATGCAAGCAGTAGTTTCGTTGCTCGGCTTTATGCATTGGCTAGAGACAGGGAATCTTCTTTTGCATACTGAAGCTGAAGAAAAACTTCAGTGTATGTTAGAATTTTTGTTGTTGCTTTACTGTAAGATCAATGTACAAGTAAAAAATAGATGCTTGTGCCTGCTGTTCCATGCCATTTCACATGGATGAAGTTCTGTTTTGAATATTAGTCACACTCGTAGGAATTTGCCTGAGGTATCAAATTTTTGAAATAATTTTCGAAGTTTAAATTAAAATTTTCATCCTCAACCCAATGTTTTGTGGTTCTTGCCTCTGGAGGGATAATTTCCCCTTCATAAGCACTTTAATCTCTTAGTTTCCAGGAATCTTCCACAGAGTTTTTGGTATGTCATACTTCACCTCTTCAAAATTTTTGAAGACCTTTTGTTATCTAATTGCATATGTAAATGCATAGCAGGTTGCCTTTCTTCCTTACAATTTCTAATAGAAAGAGAAACTTTAGGGTGTTCATTATCAAAACCATTTATTACGACTTCTACCAGATTGAGAAACTTATGGGTTCTTAGATTTTTCAAAACCAAGAAAGTAAGATGAACAGAGCATGCCTACAATCATATGTTTCACATCTCTCTAGTGCTTAGGAGCCATCAAGGTCGTTAAAATTGGGATCGTACTTTGGATTGATGATATGGAATTGAATTCGTAAGTTTTTGTATACGGGTGGCATCCTCTTGATGTATTATTAATAAATTACATTTACTAGTGAAAAAAGAACTAGAAACAAGGTATACAATGGGCTAGATAAGATCAAGTACTCTTATGGTCATCTGCGATTAGGATATCTAACTCTTCAACACAATGAAGAAACGGTAACACCCCCCCCCCCCACTTTATTTGATGGGTGAATACTTCTGTAAATTCTGCAGTTGCTTGCCATCTGCTCCTTGTGCTTGTTTGTCATAGTCATCTGTTGATGGAATCTCCTTTAGAATCTGCATGGGCCTTCAATGCTAACTTCTTTATTCCATAATTAGGTTAGATCGCAAGAATTACCTTTTTTTTTTTTTTTTTTGATTTCCTTATATCTTTTATTGATCAATCTTGCAGTGAATAGATCAGAGTTTGGCTTGGACATTGAAGACTATCTTATTGGTTAGTGATCTAAAGTTCCCAATCTACATTTGTTGCAGGAGATTCATATTATGGTGGTAATGAGTTTTTGGGATGAAAAATGAGATAAGTTGGGTCCTGTTTGACAAAGCTTCTAGTTTTCAGTGTTTATGTTTAATTTTAAGTTTTTATTTTCATGGTAGAAAAAAAAAAAACACTTTTGGTATTTGTGTTTAGTTTTTGATTTTTAGTTTTCATTTTCATGGTAGGAAAAAAAAAAAAAACTTGAAAACATGCTTGGTAACAATAATTTTTTGTTGGCAGTTATAATGTTGGTAGTAGTTATAATTATAACTACCAACAAAAAATTATAACTACCCACCGCCGTCGACTGCCGTCAGTCACCATTCTAATGTATAGCATTTGCACTAGGTAATTACCCCCCCCCCCCAAAAAAAAAGGCATTTGCACTAGGCACATGACTTTGGGTAATACAACAAATTGATGTAGTTCAATTTGACTCTCTGGGGTTTGCATGGACTTTTGTGGCACTGCTATTTTACTGGTTTTGCTTTGTTACCAATACTTTGCTTCCATTGACAATTGGTCTGCCTTTCAAGTCTGTTGTTTTTGAATTTTGTTATCATCAACTTGTTCTCTTTTTCATTCTTTTTCCTTTCTTCTCCTCTTTTTTTTGGACTAGGTATAACTTAAAAGGACTTTGTATCGGAGGTTTATGTTTTTTTTTTCTAAAGGAAAATTTTAAGCTGCCTGTCATTTCCTTATTTAAATCTCTGATTCTGGTCAGCTGTATCCTCTTCGTAGATGTACTGATGGAGATTTCCTTTCTTGTTATTCAGGAATTTGTTTCATGTCCAATGAATTGGTAAGGTTCATGCTTAAAGCTACACAAAACAAAGCAGGTCGCTGTATTGCTTATTGTAAACATGTATATGCTTTTCACTTGTGTGACGTGACATAGAGTTTACTATCGTGATTTGGATATTGTGGGAAAACTTTAAATGGTGAAATTTGTTAATGAAACAGCAAGAATTGTCAAAGAGGAAATTGGTAAATCAATATTTGGAAGGATAAACATCAGATGCTAATTTACAGGATTTGGAGTATAATGGCCAATAGTTTTTATAAATTACTGGTCAAGGGTTTTTCTTGAATGGATCTTTTTTTCTTCAAGAAATTACAGTGAATGAGTATTGTTAAGGCCTTCTTGTGGCCCACGGTGCCTAGATGTTTTAGATTCTGATGAATCGGAAGTACTAATTGTGCTAAAAAATATAAATTTGCATTGCTTGTAAGTAGTAGGAAAGGAAACTTTATAGAACTTATATACGAAGGTTATCTGCACATTCAATTGTACTCTTATTAGTTATTGATGAATGGGAAGATAACGAGCGGGTTTTGCAGCCAAGATACGTGGTGAACCAAGTGACAGCTGGGGATTATGATTGCCCAAGAAAGGTGTTGAAGTTCTTGACAGATCTTCATGCTGCATTCCGCATGCTGAATCTCCGGAATGACTTCTTGCGCAAAAAGTTCGATGGTGGGATAATTGTTCCTACACTTGTTCCTAGTTTATTACATTTATTCTGGACTACTAGTAAGCCTTTTGTTTTCCTGAATTTTTTCTTTTCGACTGTGTTTGGATCAATAACTTGTTAAAGAAAAAAGAAAAAGATAGGGATTTAAAATTCGATTTAAAATTCTTTCTCTTATTTGGATTGTGATGGAAACTGAAAGAGAAAATGCATGGAATTTAAGAAATTAAAAAATTAATTTATTGATGAATATTTTTTATTTTATTATTATATATAATTTTTTAATTCATTTTGACAAGGATACATATCTGAGATTTTATATTTTCTTTCTTTTTCTCTACCTCTTTCTCTTCCCTTTTCTTTTCCCTCGCCAAATCTCTACTCCAAACACACACACCCTGACGGTCCATTGCGCGCTCTTCCCAAGGGAAAGGAAAGGAAAAGTTGCGACACTTTCAAAGTTGAGAACAAAAAGGAAAATGGGGAAAAATGCAGTCTGTGTGCAATAGTGCTTTCAGGAATTTAAGTATTTCTTACATTTAATTTTAGTTCTTCCATGAATCTTATCCATAACAGGGATGAAGTATGACCTCCGTAAAGTTGAAGAAGTTTATTATGACGTTAAAATCCGTGGCTTGACAGCTAATGGGAATTCAACAGTGGACCAAGGAATGCGAGCAGAGTCAGGTTAGACAAGTTGTGTAAGCCATATAACCTTCCTGCTCACCTTGTCTGTCATCCATTGTACATATTGTGGGCAATGTTGTTCTTATCCAAGACCTGGATTGGTCAAAGAGGCCCTTTGTGTTTGCCTTCTCCAAGTAGTTAGATAAAGATACATATGTTTTGCTAAGAATGTAATGGAAAGGAAAATTATCACTCCTTATGTTTGGATGGTTATATTCTTCAAAAATTAGATTGGAAATTCCCTAGTCATTAAGAATTCTTATGTTTGGTTGATCTTCTGCGTTCATCTTCTCAAATTTGTTAAGAATTGTCAGTTCCGTGGTCCAATGTGATATTTAACAATTCTGCAAATGAATGAAAGAAGTCGTAAAATGTAAATTGACAAAGTCGCTCTCTTTGGTTAGATATATTTCTAAGGTAATTAGTCTATGTACTGGGTTCTGCCCAAATCATGTGAACTGGTCTTGCAATTAATTTGTAAATTCATAATCAAGCAATTTTATGCAGGAAATGCATTGTTTTTTACGCTAGGAAGATATACGTACACATATAACATCGCATAAACTCTATATATATCATTGATTTGATTACGTATCTATAATGATTCTGCTTTCTCTATGGCTAACATTAATGTTGCGATCGAAAGAAGTGTTGCCATCTTCATATTTTTCATTTCAACATGAACTTGTATGTATATCTACTGATTTGGATTTTCACATTATATAGATATATGTGTCGTTGCTAAGGGTGTGTTCGGCTGGAGCTTTTTCCGGGTTCGCGAACTTGTGGACGGATGGCTAGGGCCTGCCAAACAAAGCCTAAAGTCATTTTTAATTAAACATTAAAAAAATTAATTATGGGCATCTCCGTGTAAGATTTGGGATAGCTCGGAATTGTTGAATTAAAATTTAATGATTTGTAATATTTACATTCTTTTTTTTTTTTTTTTGGAATTGAAAATATGTGAATATGTTTGGAGCATTAGATTTTAATCTAAAATCTAATAGGTCAAGGTCCGCTATTCCTGAGCTGACATTGTTTTCGTTGTTATTCTCTCTTTTTTTCTCCGTTTGTGCCCATGTGGGGGTTTTAGGGAAATGTAGTGAAAAAATGAGCGGTAATAATTTGATTGTATTTAACTCAAGGGTTTTAATTAAATTTAGTTAAGTTTAATTTCAAAATAAATGTAAAGGTTAAAAAATCTAATTAGATCATAATTAATATAGAATATGAAAAGTTATGTCTTATTTGAATGCAATCAAATCAAGCTAGTTGGTCTTACATTGTAGTCATTGCAGTAAATTTTTCCACTGTAGTCTTTTGGAGCCCTCGTGTGAGGATGCCAAAACTTCTATCGACTCTTGCCCTTGTTTTGGTTTCACATAGGGCTCGTTTGGAGTCTCAAAAAAAATTAAAAGTTAAGCTTGATGTGATGTAAAAATAATAGGTGACAAAATATGATTGGAGGAATTTGAAAACTTTTGAAGTTTTTTGATTTTTTTTAAGGCTCCATACGAGCCCATAATCTTAGTTGTTTCAGTTATACAATACATTTCTTTCTTTCTTTCTTTATTTCTTCTTCTTCTTTTTCTTCTTCTTCTTGATACATATATATATATATATATAATACTAATGGCCAGGATGAATTTATTGCCCACGATGGCAGCCTCAATAGGGAATTCCCACTTCGTGAGTGGAATGAGTAGGGGAAGGCCAACTACGAATAATGCATTTCCTGTTTGATTTGCTTCATGATATTAGACTACTAAATTGATTAAAAAAAATAGTATTCTCATTCCTATCTATCAATATGTGAAACATATAATTATGGGTATAAATTAGTCACGCTGAGTCGATCCGGGCTCTGTTGTGTTTAGATTCGGTTTTGTTTTATATTTATTGAATTTGAATTGAGTTTGGACTTAGTTATTAAAAATTATCCCAAAAAAAAAACAAAAAACTTAGTTATTAAAAACTTTAAACATTACTAATTTTTTTTAATTTTTTACTAAATAATCAAAAGTTACTAAAATTTTTTAACAATTTTAAATTTTTACTAAGCGCATCAAAAATTTTATTTATTAAATATTTTTAAAAGCTTCACTTTTTTTTTTTTTTTTATGTAACCAAACGCAATTAAAATTATCTGTAATGATATTGGATCATTATAATGTTACGCGTGTCTTTTAAATATTATATAAAAAAGCGATTTCATTTCCAACTTGATGATTTCACCAAAAACCAATATAATGATTTGACTAGAATTTCCAAATTCGAAGATCATGGAACAATTCGCTACCCTCGGGTACATGAAACGGATTCAGAATTCCATCAATGGGGGCAAAGTTAAAAAGTTATAAATGAGGTGCTTTTAAGAGATTTTAAAAATATTTAGGGCCGAATTAGAGGATGTTTAAATATTTCACTAAAATTACATTAAATATTTTTAACAATTTTTGAAAACTTTCAAACTAAGGCTCCGTTTGGGAAGAAAAGTAGTTGGTTTATTTTTAACTAACTACTGTAGCAGCCAATAATAAGTTAGTTATTTTTGTATTTAGGAAGAAAAAAAAAGTAACTTTTTTTTTAGGTAGATTTTTAGTTTTGGCTAATTTAACATTTTTGCTCTTAAAAGTTTAAAAAATTATTAAAATATAAGAGGGTAAATTTACTCGGCTACTGTAACAGTTAGCTACTATAGCAGTTATTAGCTTGCCTTTGCAATCGTAGCCTAAGCCTTAAACTCTTCGAAATTAGTTGAACTATGTGCAAATTGATCCGAATACATTAAATTATAATATATATATATATATATATATATATATATATTAATCAAACCCCCGTCGAAGAGTAAAATTGCACACCAGTCAAAGAGCAATACTAGCCTCCAGGCTGTACAATGGAGAAACCAGCTAGACACCCTTTCAAAATCACATTACATATATTTCAAAACAACTCGGGACGTGACAAGAAATCTTTGATCTGTATATACATACATATATATACCTTCGTCTAGGTAAGATCTCAGCCCTAGATGGCCCGCCTGCATGCCACTCTAGGCATGGGAGAGAGTTAATAGCCTTTGTATTGTATTGTAGGGGTTGAGGTTGAATTTGATGGTTGCATGCGGCCAAAATTAAAATGTGCCAGGAGCCAGCTAGCTAAGAAAAAACCTGCTATGCGCACGAGCAAAAACCCTGAACTGAGTCCAATCAATCTCGAATAATGATATATATATATATACACACACACACACACAAACATATAAATAAATTTAATAAAAAAAGTTTACTTAATTAGTAGTTTTCATCAATTATATGGTAAAAAAAAATCGTGAATTGCATACCAAAGTTTAAATTCATACTAAAAAAAAAAAAATTTATTACAACTCCATAAACCAAAAAAGTTTCGTTTTATTAATCTTTTCATGTGTTTTTGCGTCCAGAAAATTTCAAAACAAGATCTTTAAATAAAAATTACTAGTTGTATAAAAATAAATTAATTCAATTGATTAATATATGTATATATAATATCAGGGGGAACCAACTTCGAACTGTCCCAGTTTGAATAGCTTGGTCCAAAAAAGATCTTTTTTAGTTCAATTTTTTTTTTTTAAATTTAGCCCACTTATTAATCACATTCGAAAAAAAATTAAAAAATTCTCATTTGTTTGAGTAAAATTTATACGTTTGGCTTAAAAAATAATAAAAAAATTATTTTTTTATTATTTTTTTCTAGTTTTCATCCAAATGGATGTGAATCTTTTAATTTTTATTTTTTATGAACGTGATTAACACGTCTAAAAGTTATTATTTTAAAAAAAATTCAAATTTTGATTAAAAAAAAGTCAGACAAAAAAAAATTAAAATAAAACTAAACAAAGTTTTAGTTAATATTTATAATTCAGTCTATTTTAATTTTCAACTCTCATTTCAACCCGGACAAACAGTAGAGCCTGGTCTCCCTGTATAATATCTATACAAACATGCACGTGTACACGTACATACTGGTCGGTGGACTGACGTGCATGATAGTTGCTTTTGAGGTGTCACCAACCAGCTGTGTCCCCATATCCCTTCTTCAGCTTTGGTGGCCCAACCCTCATGTGCCTGCCTCCCCGTGAATCCTCTCTCTCTCTCACGCCCTGGCTTCCTTAATATCTTCCAGGGCCTCCTCTTCCAAAATCAATCACCAAGTTCCTTCAATTTATCCTCCTCTTCCAACTATTTATTTCTCTCTCTCTCTCTCTCTCTCTCTCTATATATATATATATATATATATGCACAACTGTAAGCAAATGCAAGCAACAGTGTTTGGAGTGAATGTTTCTAAGTCATAATCTCTTCTTTCAGCCAACCACATAAGCACGCATTTAATTTGTGTCCATATACAGGATGAATCAGTGCGCTGGATTTCAATAATTTCTCTGCAAATGTTTCAGATGAACCCACAAGCAAAAATGTGAGAAACAATTACATATACAGACATACATATATATATATATATATATGCAAACACACATATACAACTCAGCTTTGTAGTCCTTGTTCACACATTTTGATATGTGGGCTTGTACTCAGTCTACTGTAATTTAATGCTAGAAGTTGTGGCTATTTTGAGCCATAAATAAAAAAGGAGTTGGCAGGATAATTAAGGTGGATACAATTTCAACATTCATTCATTGCATGATTTGAAGTTATATGCAACATCACAACTCACAGCTAATATATAATATATTATATTCCATACATATATGTAGCGTATACAAACGACAAAATTAATTTCTGGCTTTGAATGAATTAGTCTTTTCTACTTCCTAGCTCTTACATTCATACGGAAGAGATGAAAACCCACCTCACAAAATAATTAATGCCAAAATATTGTCAATGCGCAATTGCACAGAAGCACAGTTTGAATTCAAACAACCCCCCTCCCCCAAAAAAATAATAATAATTAAATTAAATAAATAAAAAAATAAATAGATAAATAAAATTGTAGAATCTTGTTAATTATAATTTGTTTGGATTAATTGTCAGATCACCACTAAATTATGAGTTAGTATTACTTTATTATTTAATTAAAAAATATTACATACTAATCCTAAAATTATCAATTTATAATAATGCGCTCTCCTCCACACACTAATATTTGTAATTTTAATAAAATTTAGTTAATTAATTTGAATACAAGAGCAGAAACTACTTGTTTAAGTGTTGGTCATCATTTCACATAAAAAATTAAACTATTATAAAAAACGATAATGCTATCAATTATATTATTTTATAATCTCAAAGTATTCCCTCACATGCGACAAACTCACTTTGTCACAACGTCAAATATATGCAACAATTGATTATTCGAAGGAGATGAGATTTAAACTTAATACCTTTACTTACTTTACTGACTCTAGTATTATGTTTGAGTCATAGCCAATATTTCACATAAAAATTTAAATTTTTAGAGAAAATGATGAATTTATTATTTACATTATTATCTTATACTCTCATCATACTAAAATACATATTTTAAACTTACTAGATAAAATTAATAGCACTTGTATAAAAATCCAAACACATTTTAGTTCTATAATTTTAGTGAACGTTTGAAGATATTTTTAGTTAATTAAAATTTTATACTATAATGTTTTTGTTCACAGAAGCTTATCTAAGAGCATTTTAGTCCTTCATATTTTTTTTTCTACCTTTGATGCACATTAACTGATTAAATTTTATTAAAACCACAACTATTAGTGTGAGAAAAAGGCAAGAGTTATTATATAATTGATAATTTAGGTGGTTAATGTTTGTGATTTTTTAGTTCAAGAATAAAAAATATTGTTGGGTCGTAGTTCAAGATGAACTTGTAATTAACCATTATATTATATTTAATACGTGAAAATAGAATGGAGTGATCATTTTTCATATAATAATTTTATTTTATTTTTTAAATTATTAAATAATATTTAAAATAAATGTAACTAATAAGATAATAAAATAAAAATAATCATTTTATTTTATTTTCTTCCCTTGTACCACACACACATAGCATCATCATATTTTCCATTGGGAGATATGGACCTAAACCACACACTTAGTATGCATTTGGAGTGCAAAATTAGACCATAAATTTTTATTTTTTTATTTTATTCAATTTTCTTTAACTTTTATCAATTTTCTCTTATTTCTTAAAACTTTTTCTAATTTTTATTAATTTTTTCACACTCAAGAGTTACACCAAACATCTAACAATCTATAATTTACTTATCCTTTGTTTATTTTTGCCAAAATTTGGCAATTTGAGCGTGGCCTTTAGCTCAGTGGTTAAGAGCCTTTCCTGCCTGCTCATGATTCGAGTTCGAGTCTTCCCCCTCCCCTTTAAAAAAAAAAAAAAAATTCACCTTTCAAAAAAAAAAAAAAATTTGGCAATTCAAACCTAATTTGGAGAGGTCATAACTTGTAATCAGGACTACTGGATTAAAATTTAACAATTAAAATATATTCAAATTTTTTCAAATTAAAATGATATAAATACATATAATCGTTACATCAATATCAGGAAATTAAACAACTATATCAGTCTTCTCCTTTTCCTCCAAATTGACACGTAATTGATTCTTGTTTGGCGCATTTTAGTTTCTTTTTCTTTTGCCCCAGCTCTATTGTGTGCCCCAAGGCTATAAGGGGTGGCAAAATTGACCCAAACCCATCAACTCACCCAATTAAACCCATAAGAAATAGGTTTGGGTCATATTATTTTACTAATTGGGTTGTAATTGGGTAATTTATAAAATACCCATTTATAAACGGGTGCAAATGGGTTGTGAAACGGGACCCGTTAAAACACCCATTTAAGTTAAAAAAATTAGTTTAACCCCCTTCTCTCTTTACACTGTTCTCTCTCTCTCTAGCAATATCTACAATAAATATATAATATATACATTACATATATATGATACGTGTATATATATATTCAACGTATACAATAAATATATAATATATACATTAAATATAATTTATTTCTTCTTCCATTCTCTATTCCTATTCTCCTCCATACTCAATACAAATAACACGTGCGCGTACACACACGCGCCCACACACGCACACACGCCTACACACGCGCACGCGCGCACACATACATACATGCCTACACGCGCGCGCGCGTGCGCACATGCATACATACCTACATGTGCGTGCTCGCACATATACATGCACACATGCTTACATACGCGCGCGCGCACACACACACACACGCATACATACCTACACACATGCGCGTGCGTACAGACACGCATGCGCGTGCAAACACATGCATACACGCCTACGCGCGTGCGCGCGCTGGGGCACACATGCACACGCGCACACACACACACGAGCTCGTGCGCGCACACGTACACACACGAACACCTGCACACACACGCACACATGCACACGCGCACGCACACACATACACACACACCCCCACACGCATACGTGCGCGCGTGCGCGCAGAGAGAGAGAGAGTTGTTGATTTAAAATTTAATAAAAAATAAATCAGTTTGTACAAATTCGAAATTAACTGAAAAATGTAAATATAATATATAATATGTATAATATTATATTAATTAAAATAAATAATGATGTATTTATATATATATACACATTAATTGAAATAAATTTTTAATTTTTTTTAAAAAGTAAGTTGGGTCATAAGTAAATGGGTTGGATATGGGTTCATGGGTTTGATATAACCCATATTCAACCCGCTCATATCTAACCCGCCTTTTAAATGAGTGGATTTGGGTTGCACCAATTTAATCTCCAACCCGTTTAAACCCATTACTAATCCGCCTAACCCGCCCATTTTGCCACCCCTAGCCATAACCATTGAGGATGATTCCAAGACCACATATGGTCCCTTCGGGGTGGTCGAGTGGCAGTTCAGGGGCGCCTAAGGGGTCTGGGTCGCGTGTAATCCTAGGTTCGACTCTCCTTCGAGAGGGTAGGTTGCTGCTTTGGCGGGTTTTTAACAGCCTACCTCGATCGAGCCGGTCAATTAAGACTTACCTAGACTAGTTTACCACCTCGTGGTCCATTGCTGACTTGATCCACAGGGCGGGTTTCACCCAATGCGTATCCTTAAGTAACGGCTGCGATTTTCTTCCCGACCCCATACGACCACATATGTAAACATTTAAAGCTGCACGCACGCACGCTCGAATACATATACATCTATATATATATATATATATATATATATGGTTGTGACAAAATTGAAACATTTGAGAAAAATTGGAGGAAACAAAAAAATAAAATAAAATTTGGAATCTCGAGGTTGTTATAAGGATTCGAATCTCGTTCTTTTCTCCTCCCATCTCGTCTGCAGTAGTCAAAACCTGTATCTCCTATTCCCCTGTACGTATATGCATGCTAATGCTAGCTGCAACTTATCTCCTGCGTTCATGTATGGTCACCTGGTCAGATATTAGGAATCCCAATGCAACGTAATGTGCCTACATATACAAACAGTGGTACGGATTGCACACATTTTGGATTGTCCAGAAACCAAGAATATAATTGTGGGCTGAAAAAGTGACTAGTTTATATTAGAATGAAAAATGCTTTTTTTGTTATAAATTTTTGAATTCTGTTAATGGGTGTGTCAGAGTCAATAAATATATATCAAATAATAATATCTTATATTTTTATAATATGCATGAAAAAAGCGTAAAAATATTATTACATAATATATTTTAATTGATTTTAAATATGGACTCTCAAGACACCTATTAACAAATGTTTAAATTTTTTTTGAAATTGTTATTAAAATAATAAGTTAATAATATATATTTATATAATAAATTTTTTTTTAATGAACTATTGTTTTTAAGTTAATCAATCGTCAAAACTATCACATTAATGGGCACGCGGACAAAGTAAAGGCCAATTACTCCCACTAATTTTAAAAATTACGTACAAATTTTATTAATTTTGCTCTCATTTATTTGTAAATTTTACTTTTGTTCCATTATTATTAAATTTTTGTCTTCACTATTTTTTTTATTTTTACTGTTGTTTACTTTAAAAATATAATTTTATCTTAATTAATTATAAATTCTGAATCAACTCTTGATGACATTATCATTTTAATAATTTTCTTTTAATAACACATCACTGTTCTCTAATAAAATTAATCTACGAGAGAATGAGTCACAAAGCATATATGTCCAAAGAAACGGAATGATTGTTGGAAGAAAATATTATCAGCGTCTACAAAATATGATTTCGAGCCCACACTAGTCGCCAAAATTAGATGATTAGGAAAAATTTGTAGGTGGCTGATTGTGATCCCCAACTACGAGTAGTATGCACTTTAAACCCGGGGAACATTTGAAGTGGTAAAAAATTGGTTAAAATAAGATAAAATAAAATAAGTTTTAGATTTGTAATTTATTTAATAAGATAAAAAATAAATAAATTTTAAAATTTTTTAACGTTTTACACTATTTTTTAAAATTTCTTGTCTCTCCAAACAAAGACTTAAATTCTTGCATATCATCACCAAATAATGCCACTGCCTTGTTTTCCGTTTTAGTATTTTTTTTTTCATTTTTTTTCTCTTTTTGGATCATATAAGACATTACCAGTTTGTATGCATAGAATGAAATGAAGAGAGAAGAAAAGATTTTAGAATTAATAATTTGTTCGTAAGTTTTTTTAGGAGAGAAAAAAAATGGAAATAAATAGGAAGAAAAGTAAGTTTTAAAATTTTAAAATTTTTATCTTTTTAAACGTGGGAAGAAATGGAGAGAAAGGAAGATAAAATTAATTAAACTTTCAAAATGACATCTTTGCCATAAAATAAAGAATAAAAACATGAATTACAAATATGCCATGAGGTTAAATAAATTAATTGTACTTTAATTTTTCAAAGGACTTAATGGTAAAATAATCATATATCTTTTAATTTTCTTTTATTTTTTCTCAACTCACAAATAAAGAGAAAAAAGTTATTATTTTTTCTTTTCTAAACTTACAAATAAATGAAAAGAAAATATTATCATTTTCTTCTTCTCTCTTCTCTATAACTAATATTTTTTTCTTTTTTTTTTTCTCCTAAACTCACAAACAGAGCCTACATGTCTAATCTATATTTAAGTAACATGATTTTAAATAATAACGTTATTATTAGTAACGGTTTTAAAGCATAACCGTTTTAAAAATTTCTAAATCCGTTACTACAATCTATTTCTTAATTATACTTACAATGTTAACCATTATCATTATTTAAAGAGTTTAATTTTTATATGTTGTTGATGTAAATATTAGTTACACAAACGAATTTAAAAACATAATGCGTACGTTTCTCGTATTTTGTTATAAATTACAAGAAGATGACGTGTTATATTGTAATGTATCATTTATTTAAATAATGTTTACGTTGACAATGTATCAAAATTAAATTCTTATTTAGAACCATGCCAAGGACATCTACATTAGTTACCATAAACCTATTACTTTCTCTAACGTGGACCTCATCGTATCAGCAATTTTATACACCATATTTTAAAGAATATTTACAACAGTTCTCCAAATATAAAAAATTATTATAGCATTGTCTATAGATGAAGCAAAACTATATAGAGTCACCAATATGATATAAATTATTTTTAAATAGAAAATATACAAAGCCACTTTGTACTCTAATTTAAAGAATCCGCTGAGAGAAACCAATACGACGTACGTACCCATGCTCAAATTTTGAAATAGCCTGTCATGCTACACAACCAGCAGTTTTAGGAGGTGTTAGGCAACGAAAATTTTATTAAAAAACTACAAATTTTTAATTTTTGAGCCTTTGATAAATCACTAACTTTTATTACACATTTACTCTATTGCAACAATATCTAAATTCAAAAATTACTAAAAGTTACAAAAAATTTTTAAAAATTATTAAAAATTACCAAAAATTTTATCAAATACTTAAAAATTACAAAAAAATTACTAAAAATTATTATTTATTTCACCAAACATATAAAAAATTACAACAAATAATTTTTAATAAAAAATATCAAAAATTAACAAAAACTATACCTCCAAATGCCTTCTTAACCACCGGGGAGCCCCCCCCAATCGCTCTCTCTCTCTCTCTCTCTCTCTTTCTCCCGCCCTCAGTCCAACTCACATTGAACAGTGTCTTATGCAATGCATTTACAATGGTAAGTGGGTATCGCACTTTCCCAAAGAAGCTTATCCCCATCCCCTCTCCTTCATATCTTATCTATATTCAACTCTCTCTCAAAGTTGTGGGGTCTATATATCCTTTGAAAAACCAAAAGATCACTAACCTAGCAATCATCCTCTTTTTTAACAGGTGAGAGAGATTTACGTGAGCTTATAGTTCTTCTAATACAATTAGATAACTCCAAAAAGCCATGTATGTCCGTACGATTTCTTTTATATCAATAGGTGCAACACCAGGAAAGGTGATAAAAGTGCAGGATGGCAACGCGCACAAAGCCACCAGACTTGACACAACATTAATTATCATGCAGCTTTCACACTTAACTCTTCCCTCAGTAGCTATCTATCATTTCAACCATTTAATGCTAGATCTATATATATATAAACACTGGCGCCCGCACATACACACACCCCTCTTCCACTTTCATACCACCAACATCTTCTACTTCTCTCTCTCTCTCTCTCTATATATATAGACATACACATATGCCCTTGATGAAGGGAACATTTTTTAAGGTATGGCTTAGAAGGTGGAGAAGGATGGGGAGTAGAGTGATACCTTGTGGAGGAGGTTGTGAGGGGGCTTTGTGGTCTTCTTCTTCCATGCAAGAAGAGAAGTACTCTATTCCAAGAGATGTTCCAAAGGGTCACTTGGTAGTATACGTAGGTGAAGATCACAGGAGATATGTAATCAACATCGCCTTGCTCAAACATCCCCTCTTCAAGGCATTGTTGGATCAAGCTCGGGAAGAATATGATTTCAGCACTGCACCCTCTAAACTATGCATCCCCTGCCATGAAACCATCTTCCTCACGGTCGTCCGGTGTGCCACGTCACCACCTCCACGGGACCGGAGAATCTCTATGTGCATTTGAACTTTTATTTGATTAAGGGTAAATTATAATTATCACTCTTGTATTTCACATCTAAATATCACTTTAGAATCTGTATTTATTGTCAAAATAATTTGATGAAACAGCACATGTTCATCGCACACAAAGAACACGTATATTTTGTCAATAAATTTGATGGAAAGAGATAAAGTGAAATGATTTAAAAATATAAGAAAGAAATTGGGATGATTTAATGTACACAAACGAAAATAAAATTAGAGGTAAAGTGCAAGGATGAGTATAGTCTACCCTTTAGATAATTAATTAGTAGAGCCTGGTCTCGATAAATTTGTAACTTTTCATAAGGGTTTTAACCCCTAAATTAGGATGACTATGTACGTACCTATAACCTTTGTGAAATTATAGTATATATATATAGATTTTCACTTTCTTGTCAACGCACTCGAATGAATTCAAGAAGAAAACAAAATGCTGCTCTTACTCATTAATTTCTCATCGCCATACTGCTTGCTGAAAGTGTGAGATACAATGAAGCTTGAGTAAAGAAAATGCCCAATCTTCTTATCTAATGCATAACTACAGTTTTTTTTTTATAGATATAATGGTATTAAATTTTTTTTCAGACAATTTTCATACAAAAAATGAATTTTGTAGTAAGAGCTTATATATATAAGAAAATGTATAAAATGTAAGGATATGTTAAAAAAATATATATATATATATATATATTTTAGTTCTAAAAACTATGACTTTTACTAAAGGGGTTATGTGAATTAAGTTTTGGCGATTTTGATATGAAATATTGTATGCAAAAATATTGGAAAGAGAAATAAAACAAAAAATCTAAGCTAATATTTTCTAGTAATCAGTATTTCAAGTTATAGAACAATTCTAAAATTGATGGGGCGATGGCGGGGTGGACTCAAAATTTTTGTTAACGGGTATAGAGCATTGAGAAGAAGATGGTGAGTTGCGTTAGAGTTGGTAGTAAAAAAGAAACGATAATGTTTTTTATGGAAAGAGAAATTATCATTAATCATATTAAAATGATGAATATATTTTTTATAATTTATTTGCTTAAATAGGGTCTTTTAACAGCTCTCCAAGGTTTATTATAAATATTTTTTCTGCCTGTAATTAAAAAAATTCACTATTATATATATGATTGTTTATAAAATTTATGATGTTATTATATTGACTGATATTATTTATAAAAACATTCAATGGTACAATCGGAAAATGTCCCTAATTTCTAATAACACAGTAATATGTAATACAATATCCAAAAGTGCTAATTTAGGAAAACCAGGAGAAGTTTTCAAATCAAAGGATCACTTTAGATGTAAAACTTTCCATGACAACTCAAACCAAGGAATATCAATGGACTACTCTTGCCTTCTCTTGAACTAACTAAAAATAGCGCTGCTGCTGTAAATTAATTCCATTCAAATTGTCTAAATATATATATACACACACACACACACACCTCTTCATTACAATTCATCTCTTCCCCTCTGTTCTGTACATACCACCAAATATATGTACACACACAAATGCTGATGATGATTCATTTCTGTAGGTGCTAAATATATATTTAGCCAGCTTCTGTCTTCTTCCATTAAAGGTTGTGCGATTGAATGAACGAAAACAAAATCAACAGCCAGCCCCCGGCCGAGCCCCCCATCAGTATATAAAGGACCAAAATGCAGCATCTATGAAATCCACAAACACAGATTTATATAAATATATATATATATATATCATCAACTTGAAGACCCAAATTATTATTAACTAAGAAAAATGGGTCACAATTTTTGTTTAGCTTGTCTGTCTGTGTCCTGTACGTTGGTTGCCCTGTTCGCAATCGCGTTGGGCGATTGTCTGACTCCGAAACTTTTCCCGACGATTCCCAAGCCCGACGTCAATTGGAAAGACGTAGCAATCGTGAACGGCGCGCTCTGCGCTCGGCTTTACGTCCCCAAGTCCGCCGATGCT
Source organism: Vitellaria paradoxa (assembly GCA_019916065.1). NCBI lineage: Eukaryota > Viridiplantae > Streptophyta > Magnoliopsida > Ericales > Sapotaceae > Vitellaria > Vitellaria paradoxa. Next base: position 5,257,177 of record CM034241.1, on the reverse strand, counting down.
AATGCCACCAAGAAGCTTCCTCTCGTAGTTTACTATCACGGCGGCGGCTTCACCCAGTTCAGCGCCTTCCTTCCCCCGTACGACCCCTATGTCTATTCCCTCGTCAAGAAAGCGAACGTCGTGGCGCTGAGCGTCGAGTACAGTCTAGTGGCGTCTCATCCTCTCCCCGCCGCTTTCGACGACGCATGGGCGGCGCTCAAGTGGGTCGCCTCCCACTACGCCGGCCGTGGGCCCGAGGAAATGCTCAACAAGTACGTCGACTTCAAGCGGGTTTTCTTGGCCGGAGACAGCGTCGGCGCTAACTTAGCGTACAATATGGTGACGAGATCGGAAAAAAGGTCGGAGAAATTGGACGGAATGAATGTCTCGGGGATCGTGCTGTTGCATCCGTATTTCTGGGGAGCCAAGCCGATTGGCACTCACGAGCCCAAGAGTGATGATGCGAGAGCAGAAGCTAATGTGATTTGGAGCGGTTCTTGGGGCGGGGCGGCTGTCGGACTAGACGATCCGCGGATTAACCCGCTTCAGGATCCGAAGCTTCCCGCTTTCGGATGCTCCAGGGTGTTGGTTTTCATCGCCAGTGGCGATGATTTGTATCGAGACAGAGGGTTCTACTTCTATAAAGCGTTGCTGACCGACGGCTGGAAAGGGAAAATTGAGCTCGTGGAGACTCCGGGAACACATACATTCTTTCTGCAGCATTCCGATACTCCAGATGCTATCAAAATGCTTGATAGATTCTCTTATTTCCTTAATAATTAATTAGCCCAATCTTGTATCTTCTAGCTAATATCTTCTCATCTATATATATCTTTGTTTGTGTATACTCATTGTTGTTCTAAGAATTGTCATAAATAAAACTACTCTAATTATTTTGGCAAAAATTCTACCCTCACTGTTTTTTTTATCTTGCGCTAATACTGTTGACTTATTTTGTACTGATGACTATGAATAATGACTGATATATTTCGTTTAAAATCATCACAACCATAAGAAATTATCTTTCTACTTGAAAATTAACGGCAGTGAAAATGTGAGGAGTGATTGGTCCATAATAAAGAGTAAAAGAATAGTAAGAATAACTTTATCGTTATTTTGGTTTGATTTGAGTTACAATGAGAACATATTGAACACGTGGTGATATAACAGTCTTTCTTTTAAGTATATTTGGTACACTTTACAAAGATCTAAAAGGTTAAAATTTCCTCTTCTTAAATAGTTAGATGTTAAAGGGATAAAAATTTGTGGATAATAAAGTAATTAAAACTTAAAAAGGCATTTAATTTCTAGGCGCTTTCTTGTAGAATGAAGATGATAGTCGTTTGGATACTCTAAAAAAAACTTAAAAAATTTTAAAAATTTTTAAATCTCTCCGATTAAATTTTATCATTTATCATTTTTATATCACATAAATCATAACTTTTGATTTTTTTTTTGAATTTTTTTGAATTCCAAACACCCCATTTGTTATACCAGTTCCCATCAAAGTCACAGTCCCCATCATTCAAGTCGACAAACCACAAATAGGAATTGTTATACCAGTTCCTCACCTTTTGATTGTAAATGAATCAATGATATTTTCTTTCTCGGAGTGGATAAGGAGCTAATGATGTAGTTCAATGAGTTCTTACTGTTTTGAAGCTGGTGCATTTTTGGGTACGGGAGAATATGGGTTAACACTAGTTGGGAGTAGGTAGTTGTTGACATACAAACTAAAAAAGAATTTGGGTAACTTATGGTGCATTTGAAGTTCGAAAAATAACGAAAAATTTGATTTGAATAATTTTTTAATATTTGATGTGCAATCATCAAATTACGTGTTTCAAAAATAAATAAATAAAAATTTGATTTAGATAATTTTTTAGTATTTAATGTACAACCATCAAATTACATGTTTCAAAAATAAATAGTGAATTTTTTTTTTTTTTTGCATCAATTTTTTGATCGGAATAGTTTTATGTTAGAATTTATTGAAAATTATTGAAAAATTTTTGAGATTTATAAAAAAATTATTAGAGTTTATGGAATGTTATTAGAATTTGTAAAAAATTTATTGAGATTTGTAAATATTTGTTAAGATATATAGATATATATAAATTTATAAAAATTTCATAAAAATATAAAGTGTATTAAAGAATTTTTAAAATTTTTAATATTTTTCAAAATTTTTAAGCGTGCCACACGCACCCTGGCACCGTCAATGAAATCTCTGTAGAACTCCTAACTGTTGTTATTGCTTATACATATTCGAAGTAACATTGTACTAAAAAAGTCACAAACAAATGGGCTGCAACCCATGCAGACAAAAGCCTGTTGACAGTCTTAAATATCTTCTGACAATACGAGATTTTGGGGGTTTCCACAACCATAGGCCCCGCCCAGAAAACAGAGGCCAACTGCAGATGAAAAGGAGAGAATAAACTTCAACAGAAAAAAGCAAAGTGGTTAAAATCGAAATTTTACTCCAAATCGATGAAGGGTCTGCAAAAGCGTAAGATTTTACTCACCGCATAAAAATAAAACGTAAAAAAAATGTAACCATACTTGAAAAATACCATGACTGAACATTTTACTTTGGGATTGTTTGGTTGAAAAAAAATTGAGAAAAAAATATAATAAAAGTACAAATATGTGATATAAAGATGATATGTGTTAAAATTTTATTGAAAAAAAAATACAAAGAGTAATTAAAATTTGATGACTTTTGATATTTTTTGGTCGGACAAACATGGCCTTTGTATATTACTATCTAATATTTTCAAATTGCCATTTCCATAAAAAAAAAAAGGTTAATCAAAATTGAAAAAATCCCTATATTCCATATCTTAAATGTCATATTAATAATCTTCATTCACATGACAGTCAAGCTCAATCAAAATGACAAAATAAGCTAACATGTCATTGGGAGAGGGCGGAGGACAACAGTACCAAAATATATATATATATACATATATCAGCAGCAAATAGTTTACAATTTACCATTCTATTTTACGATTTCATCCCCCCAAAACTGAAATTTTATAATTTTACCCCCAAACAAATTTTAATACGATTTGACAATTTTTCTCAACCTAACATCGGAAAAACCATACGATTTTATGATTAAAATCGAGATTTTGACGACATTGGAATAGAGAGAACGCTTTCAAAATCAAGTTTTATGAATTTTCTAAAAGAAACAAACAGAACCCGAGGGGAGAAATAAATAAGTTCCTTTTTCCTCCTTTTAAGAAAATATCAGAGAAAAAGCAAGTAAAAGCTAAACTTAGACGTGAACCACGAACCTTTATAAGTCTTAGAAACAAGAAATTTATCCATTTTTCCCACACAAAAAAACATAACAGGTTAATCCTCAAACCTCCAACCCCACCCCAACCCCCAACCAAAAAAAAAAAAAAAAAAAAACAAAACAAAAAAGTGTGGAAACCACAAGGAAATTTTTGAAGGAACAGAGAAACCCACTAGACTTGGTCTTCAATTCTTTCTCAATAAACCCACTGGAATTGCTTCCGACAAACATGAATAGCTATAAAACCTGATCTTCAGTGCGCACACCCTCCGTCTTTTTCTTTTATAAGAAAACCACTTGGTACTTTTTCAGTGAGAGAAAGAATAGAGGTAGGATCCAACAATGAACAAGAAAAAAATTCAGAGAGGCAAAAGGGTTATGCCAAGCCAAGAGAGTAGGGATAGATTTGAAATCCGTCCAAAATAGCGAAGGTAGACAACATTAACTCACCAGCATTGCAGCTCGTGACCCTTCGTTATGACCTTGATGCGTTCAGTAAAAGAAACATGTAAAAATAGCTCAATTCTTTTGGCTTGGTGTATACATGCCAACATGATGATGTGGTGCATCAGTCAGGGAAATACAAATCACCCAAAAATCACTACAAAAGAGTTCAAAGAAGATGAGAAGTTTACTAAGCCATAAATATAAGTCTATCACCATTCCTTTCAAACGATGCATTCCAAAGACATCCAGTTCCTCTGACTCCACAAACACTACATCAAACATAACCAGCTGGTTTCCTGAGCGTTGCTCTGTCAGACTCCTAGAACGGCCTCTATTCAGTTGATTGTGGAATCACCAAACCATGCCCCAAACACATAACAGAAATCCCAAACCTCCTTGCCCGCTTGATAATGCAAATAAAACACCAATCCACAAGACAGCCTCTACTCATGTAATCAAATTTTGGGTTTAAATCCAATTTTATTTTATGTTTCTATGTGTTAGTCATCACAAGTAAAATTTTATGCCATATAGAGTTTTCTAAATCAATTAATTTGGATTAGTCTATAAGTGGTAATAAGAGTCCATTTTTTTAAAACTTTTTGTTTCAAAGTTCAAGATTTGAAAGGGAGAGAGAGAGAAAAAAAAAAAGAAAAAAAAAAAGAAAGAGGGAGGAGCCCAGCAGCCTCTACATGTTCCTAATTTTTTGGAAAAACTTTGACTACCAATCTCTCTTTTGGAAAGAGTGTTCCTCTCTCTGTTACACTCATAATGAAGTATGCCCATTCTTACCTTTTAAGTGACAAGGGGGTGAAGGTACTCAATTTGACTGGACTGCCTTACTAATAAGGATGCTTTTCTTATGAAAGAAAAATAACTCTCCTTGAGGGGAAACTTCTTTCACGAGACTGCCTAGAGAGACTCTTAGTGTTAAAACAACTATGTAACTTAACAAAAAACTATGGCAGAAAATCCTTAGGCGCTGAGAGTAAGGATTTGTATGTCCATGTAACATTTCTACTCAAAAAGAGTTGAGATCATGGGATTTTCTAATTGGAAGCCTATAAATCAAGGCATAACTGTATTCAAACCCTTTCCCTGCCTTATCACCTTCAATTTAACAATCAAAATCATAATTAACTACTGTACAGGAAATCCTAGCCATTGCCCTCCCCAAATTGAGCCACTTAAAAAATAAATAAATAAATAAAATTGAGCTCAACAAATTCCAACCCTTCCTCTCCCGGAAACTTTGAAACCTTTCTTCCACTTCTCCATACCCTTATTCCACAAGCTTTAATCATCCATAAAATCAATTGCAGACAACAAGCTTTAATCATCCCATAAAATCAATTGCAGACAACATTGATGATAAGTTTTTCTTATCTATCCTAAATCAGGTGGTGGATGGGAAATTTGAGAGTGATAGTAAGATTGGATTACTAGAAATGCATCCAGATATAATGGCATGAGCTAATTGAAGGGATTATAGATTAGGCAGATCTATAAGTATACTGGACTTCAAGATGGGTGATTTTTGCTTGTTGATTAGTGTGTCTTTTCTCTTCCTCAAATAAGTTTCTACGACTATTTGAGGAAGACTGGACTGGAACATTATATGTACAATCCAGCATTTGGTAGCAGATCGCACAGAAGACTCTGAATCTATCATTGGTTTTCTATTCATCTATATGCCAATTGAACATGTAAAGTACAACCACAAAAAAATAATATAACAGATCAAAGATCAAATTACGTATCAGTTTTGTAAATTGTATGCCATAATTCTGACAAGTAACAAAGGAGTCATTGGTTTTGACTTATATGTCAGCATCAATGCGAGCAATAACAAAAATGAAGAAAAATATGACTACTCCCTAGCATTATAATCACAGAGAAAAAAAAAAACTTTGCCGAGGGAAGAATGACAAGGGAACCAACTAGCAATACAAATATACACATGAGGCATTGTTGTGGAGATATACACAACTCACATATTCCCTTGTGACGAAGCAAAAAAAGTACATTGCTGGCAGACATCACGAAACAAGGGCAGTGCCGAATCACATATTGACTGCAAATTACACACTAAGCACCAAAAGATTACCGCTATTTTTTGCTTCACATTTGAAGCACGGAAGCAACCTCACCATTTTCCATTTGAGTATCATCTATGTCCCTGGATAAAACCCTCCAACTCTCTCCGCCCAAATGTTCTTCCAAGGGAAGTAGCATCCTTAGATCTCGCTGCAAAATAGAATATTAGCCAAGCCACCATGAAATAAACCTCCATGATCGATTGGAAAGCCGTCGCAAACAACTTCCCGAGGTATCGACCCAAAGTCCATCTCGCAAACGATCCACAAAGCACAGACTCCAAACATTTGATGACGAAAGCCTGCTTAAACATTATTGACAACAAGTAACACCCTTCCCTCACAATCTCTCTACCGCTCCTCCTCGAGTCTGCAATTGTAACCCAAGAATCCACGGCAAAAACAAATTCAACGACCATGTCCAACAAAAACCACGCGAACAAAAACCCTGCAGTCTCCTTCTCAAACCCCTGAATCCACGGAGACATGATTGAGAATGGCATCAACTTCAACCTCACAAAAATCTTGAAAAACGAATACTGATCTTCGATTTCGCCAAAGAACCACAGACCAAGGAGCTGGGTGAGTGCATCCCTCACTGCCCATCTCATAAGAATAAACCCAGAAAGCCTTTTGAGACCCATATTCGAACCATCCCATATTGTCCCAGCCCAGGAGCGATACCTCCCCAAGAAATGATTCACAACTACAACAAACACAATTCCAATAACCCAAGAATAGGTTAGTAGAAAACCAAGAATCACATATCCATAGGCAGCAGACAACAAACAGACAAGAAAGAACAGAGCTGAAGCGTCACGTCGCCGGAGCTCGAAACCTTTGATCAAGAACTGCAAATCCACAACCCTTTCGTCCTCCTCGTCTTCGTCTTTTTCTCTCAGTGGATTCGTCACTTCATTTAACTCATCGTTGTTATTATTGTCGTTTTCTATAGATTGCAATGAACTCTCGTGTAGTTTAAAAGACAAACCCGGGCGGACGATTTCAGAATACCTAATTCCGTTATCAACAACGGAACCTGAAAACCCTAACCTGGGGTCGAAATTGCCGAGAATCCCGGAGCTGCCATTGGAGGTGGTCTTGGAGTGAGAGCCGAAGAGGGAACGATCGCCGTCCTCGTCCCCCGAGAAGAAGTCGTCGTCGAGGGTGCCGACGCGGGTGAGGTGGAGGAAGGGCGGGCGACGATGGCGCCGGCGGGGGTGGTGAACGGCGGCGGCGGCGGCCGCATCGGAGGACGAATAGAGGTTTCTCCCGGAAATGTCGAGGCGAGAGAGGAGGGCTTTCAGGGAGGGGTCCCGGTCAATGAAGCCAGTGAGGAGGTGGGTCCCGTTCTCGACGTTGGAGCGGAAGGTGAGAATAAGAAAGGCCAAGAAGATGAATGCAACCAGATGGGTCCAGAAGATCGAGGTCGTCTGCTTGAGAACCTGGGCCGTGGTGTGGAGGTCGAGGGCGGGCGTCGGCGGCGGCGATTGGCGGTGCCGGTCGCTCATGGCGGGGCTTTTCCTCGGTGCTATCGCGAGTGGAGGGGGAGTATGAGTGAGAGAATCGATTGATGAATGAAATGATCTATTTATATATCGCAAATCTCTGGCTGACTTTATTTGATCGTCGGAAGAGTGTACAGAGAACCCAAAATAAAAGTTTGAGAGATCTTCGATTCTAGGTGCAAAATTGCAAACACAAACCGGGTGAGAAGAAAATCAGTTTATACGCGCACAGGTCGGCGCGTTTGGGAACGCGCCACGGCAGAAGAACTATATAATCGCATGGCTTCAACCTACGTATTTGATTTATCAAAATTAATTAAAAGTTACCAATCTTTACTAATATTTTATATTTTTTGGTAATTAAATTATGTTACATATCGTTTTTACATCAAATTTTTGTATTTTTATTATAATTCTTTTACCATCTAAGCACTTTTTTTTAATTCTCTCATATATTAATTTTTTTTAAATCATCACAACAAATATCTCAAATTAACAAAAAAACTAAAATGCTAACTACTAAAAAATTATGTTTTTTTTCCTTTCCTAAACACCAAAAAAAAAAAATTAATAATAATAATAACTAACTTTTTTTTTGGGTAATTGATTATTAAAAAATTAATTTTTTTTACTTTTTAAACCCTACCTTAATTTGGTTTATTAGCGTGTATGTATATATATATATATATGTATATATATATATAATTTTCAGTAACTGTTCTCCAGATAGTCTGATCCTAAATATTTGTTTATAGAACAAAAATAATTTAATTTTATAATTAATGAGAGGTAATTTAAATTTAATTGACTGACTCATACACATCATTAAACAGAAGATAAATGTTAAATTTGGTAGTTTGTAAATGAATAAGAAGGATCATTCAATTCGTATAGTTGATCATATGGTGGTTTCCAATTTGGTAAATTTGGTCTATAATAAATTTTAAATTTGATGTTTTCTTAATTTATTTTTCTCAAAGTGGGTTTTTTTTGAAATTATTATTATTATTATTATTATTATATGAGAACCAAGAGGATTATTGATGTTTTACAAATTATTGCTAAAGCAATTGTTTCTTCAATACGAGTTTAATTTCCATTTTTATTTTAATATAAAAGTTTTTCAAAAAATTATTTTACATATGTTTTATAAATTAAAAAAATAAAATAAAATAAAATTGAAACATGAGTAACGTTATTTTTTTTTATCAACAAAAATTTGTTTTGAAATGAGTAACATTATTTTTTTTAATAAAAAAAATCGTGCTTTTACTAATACTTGTTATAAATTCACACTATAGGCTGTCATTCAAATTATTTTTCAAAAGGAAAAAAAAAAACATTTACATATTAAGATAAATAAATCTGTTTTTAATTTGTGTGGTCCAATAGAATATTTACACCTGTCAAGCAATCATTGATAGATTCTTTGCTCCCCCCGGGGGCGGGGGAATTAGATAATCCTCCCTGGATTAGATAATATGCCAAAGCGACTGCCCTTTTAGAGAACCAATGAAGAAATTTTCTAAAGATAGTGTATAAAGATATTAACATAAATTAATTATTTATTATTCTATTTATGTAAAAAAATAAAAAATAAACCAAAAAAAAAAGTTCAAAAAAGTTGATGCAGATGTCCATAATTTGACAATCCTAATTACCCTTTTCATGCAGTTTATATAAGTCTTGTTTAGTTGATAAAAAATTATTAAAAATTACAAAAAGTTATAAATATTTATTTATTTTTATCAATTTTTATTATTTTTTTTGTTTTTCGTGCATTTATTTTCAAAATTTAAAATTTACCTACTTTTTCTCACTTTTTTCAACATTTATCAACTTTTTTTATTAGTTTTTGACTAAAACCATTGGACCAGCTTCCTTTTCACTACTCTAATAGATTATTTTGGTAAAATTTGATTGATTTTTCAAATACTAAAAAAATAATTGATACAACTGCTTTTTCTAATTTTTATTCATTTTTAGTCATGCAAACGGCCACATAAACCAATAGCATAACTCCTTCCCTTTTGCTCGCTACATATATATATATATATATATATATGTATATATACATATGCATTCAAGGGGCCTTTTTAGTTTGCTCTTGTGTTGATTATGCAAGCTACCACTACTATAAATGTTTTTCGGTGTAACATAAAGCATAGTTTTTAAATGCCTTCAAATTTTGATCGATCTTTAATTTTTTCATGAACCATAAAACAAGCTCAACTTTTTGTTTCTCAAAGGAAAGCATTCAACTCTGAGATATATCAGTCAATAAATGCCTAAGCCTCTGTTTGGAGTTTCATTTTGATTGCCAACAAGAAAGTTGGGTCGAGTGATGAGAGTGTCTCCACAAACCGAACAAGAAACCTGTCGCTGAAAAGACAGTTCGTGGAGCCATTGATCAATCCAAGGCCCAAGGACAAAAATATCAGTAGGCAAGAGTACCACACCTTGACTTTTAATTTCCTTTCTTTATTTTATTTTATTTTATTTATTTTTATCGGTAGCCTCGACTTTTAAATAATATTGTGGTATGAATATTTCTATTTTATTTCAAAGTTTTGATGGGTTGAATTAATGCCCCCACAACAAGTATTGGGGCATAAACGTTGTTGGGACAAAAAATAATTTTGCCACATGATCCCTAATCAGAAAAAGCATCAGAAAAAATATTACTATGTGTAATTTAATAATTACTTGATTTAGTACACCTACTTGAATCAGGGAATAAGATTAGAAAAAATATACATAAAAGGCCACTTACCAAACCCTCCTGGATCTCCCAGACAATTTTCATAGCCACAAGTACAGCAGCTAGGGAACTACCGGAGTTCAAGTCAGTTGAAGCTCAGGTCAAGTTTGATTGGTGGCTTCCAACAAAATAAATCCAAAAAGTTGTTTATAATTCGTTTAAATTCAAGTCAAACTTGAGTCCCTAAGGTGTCAATTTTATTTGAACTAATCCAATCCATCAAACCAAATCAAAAACTTCATTTGTAAGTGAAACTTATAAACCCCACAGACACACTCTAATATCCTGATTTAAGATGTCTGTTCACTGCATCTCCTTAGATCGAAATCCAAAGCAGCCCAAAAAGAAAGTGGAGCATTAGACACAGACACGCAGCTTTCAATTTTTTTTGAATTAACCCAACCCGGCATTTATTAAAATGCCGGCAGCAGCTTTCTCAACAATCAAAATTAGAACAACACATTATAAGAACAATCAAAAAGAACACGAAGCACGGCAACCATATGAGAAAAAAAAAAAAAAAAAAAGACAGACCGGCTCAGTGAAAATCAGGCTTCTCTGGGTATGTGCAGCCAGATCTTTGGATGATAACATTTGCTGCATAACAACCGGCTTTCACGCAGTCTTCGAGCGGTTTCTCTTGAACTAGCTGAGACAGAAATCCCCCAACAAAGGCATCACCTACAAGAAAGAATAGACATCAAATATTTTAAGTATTTTTCACCAATTGTGAAGTGAAAAATACTGTTCTGCTAGAATAATTTACCCGAAAAAACTGCCAGAATGATGTGGCAGTGGCAATGGCAATGGCAATGGCAATGGCAATAGGAAAAGGGTAATGAAAGCTAACTTAATGTGTTTATATTTTCAAAGTGATACTCACAAATATGCCACATCATTCTAGCAGTTTTTTCTGATAGAACAGCATTCAATATAATTCTTGCACTTGACAGAGCTTTCAAGCTTCACATGGTAATTCACTAAGGAAGCAAATGTTATTGCTATGAAATTACCCAAAAAAAAAAGACAAGCATTATGTGTTGCTATTCACAGGATATGAAAACTTTTAAACCATAAATAAACGTTGAATGAAGTATTAGATTGTAAAAAAATAAATAAATAAAATAAAAATAAAATCATTTAATGACACACAAAAAAGAACTCAAAATTGTTGTTATAATAAAAAATTATGCATCCCAAGCATGGGAAAAAATTCCTGTTAAAAATTTCGGGATGCCGCTAGTAACTAATGGCAAATGTTTTTCCTTGCGTGGATATCCAAATCATGTTCGGATTGTATGATTCCATCTAGCATTTGGCCCAATAAAAGTAACAAGAGACTGCACCTGCTCCATTTGTGTCGACAAGTTTCTCTTTAGGTAGCAACATCACCGGGAACAGTTTGACCTTCCCATCCTCAGCAACAACAACAGGATCTGCACCCTGAGTAATCACGGTAATCCTCTTGTGTGTTCCAGATGCCTTTGGCCATTGGGAAATCTTTAAAGCGATCTCCTCCACATTATCAGTCTAAAAATTTTACAATAACCTAGTCAGGTTAGCATTTTAGAAGCAATTAATCATCATATCTGTTGCCAAAACAAACATTACCTCCCAGCCATGAACTTTCGAAAAGGTTCTTGCTTCTGTCTCATTTCCAAAAACAAAGTCAAGGTACCTAGAACGAGAAGAGGAACAGCATACATCAATATTTTGTTCCCAATTAAATTAAATTGTAAACAAAAACATTGGACTTACGGAAAAACTTTCTCTTGTACATCCCTGAAGAACTCGCAAATAAATGGAGCAGATAGGTTCATCATGAAGATCTGCTTATGGAAGAAAATGTTAGTGATGCTTCACGCAGAAGGAATTGCAAACGAACATGCAAGCAGGATTTTTCAATTAAATGCCACATGCAATACCTTGTTGGTTGCAGCTGCATGTTCAGCAACAAGCAGAATGGACTCCGGAGAAACGGTGAGGAAAAATCCAGCAATATAGAAGTACTTGGCCTTCTCAACTGTCCAAGTGAAATCACGTTAGCATCAAAGAATACGCCAGACCATAGTTGTTTACAAAAGACGCAGACAGATATAATACCCAAGGCCCAATTTTCTGGTTTCTTCAAGTGTTCAGACTTGTAGCAATTTGCAGCTGACAAGTTGGCAACAAGTGACCTGCATACATATTCAACACACAATGTTGTTAGTCCAGCAACAAGAAAATTTAGAGAAACCAGTTTCTCAACTTTATAAAAGGCTTACTTACCAAAAAAAAAAAAAAAACTTTATAAAAGGCTCGAGGACATATATAGCCAGTTTGCACTTAACGGGATTTCATGTATATATAAAAAGAGGAACTGTGTGAGAGCAATGCCTAATCCATACTCTCGATGCTAAAATTACATGTCCCCAAATAATGTACATTTATTATGTTATATTAAAAATAGTTTCATACATGATATTTACTGATATGTTCAGTCTTAATCCTTAAATACAAGTTTGCAGACTCAAATCGTTTAGTTGACATAACTTCATGTACAATCGTGTCAAATTCCCTGAGCAAAGCAGAATTGGAATAATTCCAATATGACTATGACTATGACAATGACAAGGCAGTCATACGAGATAAGTTTAGGCATGCCTACACAACAGGAACTAGGCACACAGCAGTAGTCCTGACAAATGATAATGGTACAGAAATGGGCACATAAAACTTGTTAGATTTACAAAGTGCTATTATATAGGTAAAATGAATAATTGAATAAGAAAAAAAATAGAACTATCAAATGCCATGTATTAGGACACAGCCTAGCAGTAACAAAACTATGCACTGACTTGCAATGCTCAAGGATATGCTCTGGATGGCACGATTTAAAAGAAACAATTCAAAATTTAATAGAAAAATAATTTAGAAATAAGTTCACACATTTAGAGAAAGGATTCCCTACACAACCAATGGGTGCGTTTGGAGTGACAAAAAGTGAGATAAAATGAGATAAAGTGAGATAATTTGTGGGTTCGTAATTCGTACAGTGAGATAAAAAGTGATTAACTTTTAGAGATTTTTACAGATTTGCAGAGTTTTTCAACGATTTTTAGCAAACCAAACACACCCTTCATATGAGAACCTCTAAAATTATTTGAATGTTGGACCTTAGACATAAAATTTCCAAATTTCAAAGATCTTTTGTCATGGTAGTTCCCTTATGAAACTGTTGGTATTGGGTTAGCCAAACACTTCACATGTTTCTAGTGATTCCCATGACATTATCAAAGCATCCAAGTCTTGCATAAGAATCTATGACGTACTAGAATGCCTTTATTATAAAGGACAACTATTACACTGTTGAGCTTCAGACACATCCATGAACAATATGTTAGCTAAAATAAGAGTTCAAAGAACCAAAAAAAAAAGAATTAAGAACGCTCCATTAAAAGTTTGTTTTTCTGTACCATATATGAATTAATACCATTCACATTTTAGTAGCAAAAGGCAGAAAGTGCAGCTGAATGCAAATTTCACACATATTAACACATTTAAAAAAATTCTACCAATGTAGAAAAACACATCCATCGTAGCATTTGTGATAACATTCCGCTTACTAACCTTTCGCCACCCACTACACAAACAGCACAGGTACCCGTTGGTGTAGTCTCATCCTCATAATAGTGAACCTGACAGATGATGTTGAAAATTTACTACTCTAGGTTCAATATTCCTAAATGCTGATTCATGAATTCAAAAGTCAACAACTGAAATGAAGAGAACAAAGAAGAAAATGATGATGAAGTTGAAAATGACAACAATGGAGAGGGAGAAATAACATTGAACCTACATTAACACCAGCTTTTGTTGCATTTGCCTTCATCTCCTCCCCAAACTTGTCCTTTCCAATGCAACCCATATAACTGGTTGCACCAGGGACTTGAAGCATCCACTGCAAATGGCAAGGAATAATCATTCTTCCGTGTGGTGAGACTGTTACTGGATTGCTAGGGTCAACATGGTAAATTTTAAACCTACCTGAGCAACTCTGATTGAATTTTGTGTAGCACCTGCATACAAAAAAATTCTGTTAAACTTATCACTAATTGATAATTATATCAACAACAGATGCTACGGAAAGCTTTCTTCGAGAATCAACTATATAGGCAATGGCCAACTTACCTCCAGCAATGTATTCCACATTATATTTGGACGCCATTTCACCATACCTGAGAAAAGCATCAGCACACCATTGGTTTGATAACCAAGGCAATCAATAATTTAATGACAGATGGAGTTTGCTATGTTCTTTCAAGGTCAATATATCATCAGAAACACTACAATTTCCAACAGCTTATATTTACACTTGTGATCTGGAGGTTTTCTTGTTGATTCATTAGTCAAGCCAATAACTTTATTAATAATGAATTTGCCCCAAAAATTGCACACTTAACTATTTGTGTTGGAGAAGTTTACAACCAAGACTGCACAACAATGCTTTCTAGTGAGGCTTTATACCCAAAAAAAGGGATTGCCTACTCTTTGTCACCACTCATGTCAAACATTTTTTTTGATAAGTGAATTTTACTAAAGAGGCATTAAGAATATGCCATCACAACAAGCCAAACTATCCCTACAATTTCACACCCTTCACAAAAGTAAAAAAGAATTTATATCTTGATATATACCCTCTTTAACCAACTATACGGGTTGGGGAGGAGGGGGGTAGAACTTCCACTCTATTTAGCAGCATCTCTATCCCTTGAAATGTTCTTCTATTTCACTCTTTCCATGTCAACAAAAAATAAGTAGAAGGGAGTCACTCACCAACCCTTCTTCGCTACTTGAGCAAATAACCCCACCAAGAAATATTAAAAAAAAAAAAAAAAAATCTTTTCATCCTTCCGGAGCACCTACTGCACTCCAAAACAAGATAACATTAAGTCCCATAATTCCTTCATCTACTAGCAATTATTAAATATATGCTTAATGGATTCCCCCTTTCCTTTACATAAATACCACCTATTGACTAAAGTATCCCTTCTCACCTATTTACACCAATACCTATTTACCTAATCACCATTCCTTGTGAATTCTAGAAAAATAATAATTACTTACATAGGTAAGTGCTTTTCCTCTGCAAGAATTGCATTATTCAACCTGATGTCAAATCTGTTACACCAAAATGATGCAATTCATGTTAGAGATCATCAAATGCAATAGATTTATCAAAAAATAAATTTAAAAAAAAAGTCATGAAATGCAAAAGTAATACATTATGAAATGACAACAACACGAATGAATATGTTTGAATTTCAACAAAATTAAAGATTTGCCCATATGGATGTGCTGCTTTCACATATCTAGCAAGGTCAGGGCCAGAGGAATTTCAGATATGTAGTGTATAATAGCAACACTTTTGAAAAAAACTGCATATCACAAGCAACGAGATCGAGAAAGGAAAAGTAAGCTGGGAAGCATGCTCTTTCTACCACAACAAATTCAAAGGATAAAACAATGCAGGGACAGAGAAACACACAGAAATTGAGAACAAAACCGGCGCCAACCCTAAGAATTTGGGGGCTTTTTGTATAAAATTTTATAATAAGTAAAAAATGTGTTACATGAACAAATATATATATATATATATAAAATAAAAAATGTTAGTTAAATATGATTTTTCTTACTTTTGAAAAACAAAAGTCCTTTATTAAATCATGTAAAGTTTCATTAATATATCTCTTTCAATTGTTGATTGAATGTTTTGTACAAGTGTAATTGGAATAAACTGACGTATAAGAGATAAAGTAGCAATTATTGTGTGATATTGTGTATAATTAAATAAGAAATTTGGTAATTTTTTTTAAACCATATAGATTTTTTTCACAGAAATTATATTTGAATTTTTTTAAAATAAAATATACAATATAATGAAAAAAAATTTTAATTTTTATATAACTAATATATATGTATACATATACCATATGAGCCTTTCTCGCATAGTGTCTCACTTGCCTTATGCTTGGGCTGGCCAAGAACAAAACACAACAATTATTGGCTCTTACCCTACCAATGCACAAATTCAGATACAAACTATAAGATGTTCAAAGGATCGAAATGCCATTTTTAGAAGGGATGATACTGCAAAATAATATTGGGGCATAGCCTACAGAGTATAAAATGCAAAGAACTATGTTTTTGCAATGGGCTTAAGGGTACATTTGGCTTGGGGTTAAAAGGATGTAAAAATGTTACCCCTATAAAGTTTTAGCCCTTTTAATTAGGTAAGGTATAGTTTAAGCAATTTCTTTTCTATTTTTATGAATTTTAAGAAGATTTAAATTGGTTAATATTTTCCCATATCGAGAGTTTAAATGTTAATATTTATTGTATGGGATAAAATGGGTGAAAAGTTGTAAAAGTCGACAATTATTAACAATTACTCCCATAATATTTGCCCCCTTAATTTCTAACACCATACCAAATGTACCCAAAAATTTAAGAGAGATTAGAGAAAAATTATCTTTGTCCTTGCAGAGATCTGGGCAGCTGCAAAAACATATAAGACAACCAAACTAGCATACAAGAATGCGAAGATAAATATAAGTACTACATATATAAAGAGAGATCTTCACACTATTCCAGGGAATAAAGATAACAACAAAGAGATTTAAATCGTTGCACATGCAGCAATCATAATTTAGTCAGCTGCTGAACACGTACATATATAGAGACAGATATAGATCAGTGCTACATATAGAGAGATTCGAAAGTTTGCAGACGAGAAATGAATGAAAAAGATCAACCGTACGACTAGATTAAGATCCGCAGCTAGAGCACAAAGTACGCGGTACCAAAAGCATTCTAGTGACAGATCTTTGAAAAAAACAACACATCCAGGCGCGAACAAATCACAAAACAGAGGAACAAGTCCAAATCAAACACCTCCACGAAGAGGACATTCAATAAACATATGATGTGCAAATCGAACTGGACATAAAAAAGCAGATTGAAGATCAATCGAGATCTGAGATAAAAATAAACACCTCCACGAAGAGGACATTCAATAAACATATGATGTGCAAATCGAACTGGACATAAAAAAGCAGATTGAAGATCAATCGAGATCTGAGATAAAAATAAACTAAACTTGAGAGAAATGTAATGGACAACCAGAAGGTTAGTGTGTGTGTGTGTGTGTGAGAGAGAGAGAGTACTTGTCCAAGAACTCCTGGTCGACGACTGCGGAGATGTCGAGGAGTGGATTGCCCATCCCCAATAGAATTCCTTCGTAAGAAGCCATCGCTGATTGCAGAGCTGAACTCACCTAACTGCAGAGAAATCGACCAAAGTATACAGGGAAAGCGAGAGAAGTCGCAGATTCAGATCTCAAGGAGCGAACGTAAATAAATAGAGATACATGTATCTATAGGGGTGTGTGTGTTTTATACGTGCGTTGAGAGAATGGGTGGGTGTTTGTTGGATGTCTCTGTCCCACCAACCCTGTAGGCATTTGCTTCCTATTGTATTTTTTTTTTTTTTTTTTTTAAAGTGATGTTATACTTATACTTTTTTTTTTTTTTTTTTTTACTTTTTTTACATTTTATTTATCAAGTTATGGTTAATATATTCTATTTAAAATCATCACAGTTATTAGATATCACCTATTACATATAACTGTGATAATTTTAAATAGATTATATTAATTATGACCCGTTATAATAAGTGAGGTGTAAAAAAAATGTAAACAAAAGAGTGTAAGTGTAACATTACAAATTTTTTCCTTTTCGTTTCTTTAAATAAAACTAAATTTTTTATTTTAATAGAAATATTCATATCCAAATCTCCTGATACATTCTTTATTCAACAGACTTAAAAATATAATTACCAAAAAAAAGGACTTAAAAATATTATTTTTTAATTTACACACCATTAGCATAGTATTAAAATCTCTATATCCTCTACAGCATTAAATAAAAAATTGTTAAAAATTCAACTATAATCTTTTTAAAATAAGTATTTTTATTTTATATATTTATTTTATTTAAAAATCATTATTATTCAGTACAATTTAATTATTCTTATCAAACTTCTTTTTTTTTTTTTTTTTTTACAAATTCTTATAAGAAATGACTTTTTTTTAAAGCACTTCCGCAAAGCACTTTCAATTCGCAAAACTTACTTCAAATAAACTCCGTCATTCTCGTAATTTCAAAGAAATTGACTTTTTCTCTGAAGACTTCAAGGTGGGATGACAGTATTTCGCCTAACATAAAACGTTAGAAATTTTAAAAAATTTTTAAAAATTATTCACTTTATATCTAATTATATGATTTATAAATTCTCAATTAATCTCATTTTTTATCACTTTAAATCCATTATATATTATTCTACCTCTCAAAATTAACAAATCAAAGGAAAAAAAAATATATATATATATGGTTATAAATAAGTTATTTAAAAAACTTTGCGTAAAAATTGTGCAGCGAATAGCTTCCTAGCAAATCCACTATCTCCCTAAAATTACTCGGTACGTTTTCCTTACCACCGACATCTTCTCCCTCGTGTAACCCTCATATCTATTTATTTAGGAATAAAGCGGATCAAGTACACTCAATAATACATCTCGTCATCATTCCTATATTTTTTTTTTTTGGTTAGGTAAACAAGGTGGGAAAGGCTCGAACCTGAGCCGGGTGTGCACTCGTATACTCTCAACTAACCGAGTTAAAACAACGCTTGTTATCATTCCTATTTGTAATAATATTAGTATGTTTGGAGTTGTATAAAATTATATAAGATTATAAAAATTAATATCTCGTGTTTTATGTAATGAATAGAAAATTTAAATTTTATTATCTTGTAATTCGTGTTTATAAAATTTTATTTTATTTTATTTTACTCCAAACAAGAAATATAGTTGAAGATAGTGAAGAAAATATGATAAACAAAAATTAAATATTTAATATTTAGGTGGCATTAAATATTGTCTTTAAATTTAAGTTCTATAATAAAACACTCATTTAATACAAATAATGAAACAATTATATTACCTTTTACCTATAGATTTTTTTTTTAATGAACAGTGCGAAGGGAACTTGAAAGTTGCTTGAAATAATTATATTACCAATCTACCCCATTAAAAATATGCAAAATATTTTACCAAAAATTAAAAATAAGAAAATAATAACATAAAATTCACTTTTGCGCGCGATTCATTTGATGAGAGACAAATTTATTGTACATTTTTTTAATGGATAGATTTGATAAAAATAGGCAAAACATATAAAAAAATCTTTTCATTTTGATAACTATTAAGTATATTATTTAAACACCTAAAAAATTATCCCAAAAAAATTCTAAATATGAGAGCCCACTTAATAAAATGTGATATTTAAAAAAAAATAAAATAAACTCACTCATCCATACACAATTGGTTTGATGAAAAGCAAACTTACTACAATTTTTATTATTTTTAATTACTAGTATATTATTTTTTGTTATTTTTGTTTTTCAAAAAATATTTAAATTTATATTAATAAAAAATCATAATTTCGAGAAATAATGTCAACGAAGAGAAGGGATCAATAAGAGAGAGACGAAAGTAGCCAAAAAAAAAAAAAAATAGAATTTAAATGAAAGCCGTTAAATTTCATCTAAAAAAATTTAATGGCTCAAATTTTACAATTGATGCAGTGCTCGCCGATCCCACCCTTAATCCTGTCCCATAAGTTGCACGCTTATTTTTAGTCCAATGACTCTTGTACGTAAATATACAAATTAGGAGTACGTTTAAAATGATAAAAAATAAAATAAAATAAAATAAATTATAAATTCGTAATTCGTACAATAAAATAAAAAATAAATAATTTTTAAAATTTTTAATATTTTTTATTACTTTTCAAAATTTTTTAATAAAAAATAAATAATTTTTAAAATTTTTAGTATTTTTTATTACTTTTCAAAATTTTTTATTAATCCAAACGGAGTCTAAAAGAGGAAAATGAAGACAAGGCCTTACACACACACACACATTAAGAGAAGAAAAAGAAGACGAGACATAAACCGACACACTCAAACAAACCACATGTAAAGGACAAATATATTCCACATGCTCAAACCCCATATGTACTCAAAACACCTATCGATTAAGACACCGGTCATCCGATGGGTAAGGCTGACGCCAATCTTGTAACCTGCTAAATGTGAAAATAACAATAATAATTACTTCTTTGAGATACAACAAAGCAAGTGCCTACAAAAGTAATACAAACTGCAATGATTCAATTTCCATGCTTTCGAGCCTCTGCCAAAGAACCACTGAGAAAAATACTCTCCCATCAGTAATAAACATCCACATTGCTTCTCTCTTTCTTCTTAATACCCACATTGAGCTTCCAAGGAAATCTATTGTTGCAAAAATCCTCATCATGCAAAGTTAGACACGAATCCAGAACACATCACAAATATTTAAAACCATCCACACTGAGCTTTCAAGGAAATCTAATTGAGCAAAAACTCTCATGATGCAACTTATTATCCACAAATCCAAAACACACCACAAATATTTAAAACCTACTCCACAAAATCTAGGAGATGCAGCCCGCAAAAATGTGCACCAAACAGGCCTTGTCGACTTGAACAAATCATCTCAATGAAAAATAATTGTATGAATAGTTACGAGAGGAAAATCCCTGTAAAATCTAGCCGTTACAGGACAAAGCGAAGAGTTTATCCAGCATAGATGGAAAAATGGACTAATAAGAGGAAAAACATTTTGAAGCTTTTATTTCATCCCACCAAACATAATAAGAAAAGCAAACCAAGTGGGCACTTTTTATCCGACGAGGTAGAAATTTCTCTTCAATTCCATGCTGTGTCCTTCAAAAGATTCAGTTGCTTCTCTTTAATTTTAGACATTTGGCAAGGATTGATGAGAGACCATGAAGGGCCACAGTAAATTCTCCACAAATGCTGGTGAGCTCTTCATGCCAGGATATTAATTAACAATTTTCTTAAAATCTTCAAGGCGATGGGAGTCTTATTCCCTTGATAAACTACTATAAAATATTTAAAACGCATCATTGAAAAGGATACCATGAGAAACAATTTGCTGCCCAACCGGAATCAAAGAAGCATTCTTCAGAGATGATCAATAATTGCCTTTGTAAACTCAGTAGTTGACGACTTGCCACCAAGGTCAGCAGTTCGACACTTCCCTTCAGCAATAGTGTTAAGGATAGCATCCTGGATCCGATCAGCTTTATCATGCAGCTCCAGATGGCGAAGCATTGTGACAGAACTCAACAACAAAGCTGTTGGGTTTGCCAAATTCTACATAGATTCGACCACAACAAAACTTACCGATCGGCTAATTGATTTTTAGAATATGAACTCAAGAAAGTAACCATTTAATAATGGTGATAGAAGTCCCTCTAAAGAAAAACAACATACCAAAAGTAGCATAACCAGAAACAAACCACAAGAACTAGAACAGAACAAAAGAGTCTTTCTGTGCTCCTCCAAGCAAACTCTTTGGGCTCAGTAAATTTTAAAAAGAAGAACCACGGTCAATTATTTCAAGTAATATGAATCAAAATTGGAGGCTCCTACGACACCAATCTCTTCTAAAATAATCGATTCACCCATCCAATTCAAATAAGAATCTATATGTTATCCAAGTAATCTATTATCATGTCCATGATCCAAATAAACATATTTGTGTTTTCATCCTCCCTTAGAAGGGGGCATCCCATTATCAAAAAATAGAAGGGGGCATCCCACCATATAAGGGTTCTATATTGATCCCAGAAGAGATGCACTAGAAGCCAACAAAGACAGACCTTCAAAATCTTTCAAAAGTCCAAAGAGGAGTATAAAGTGTAGTCTCCCCAAAAATGATCCTAGATTCTAGAATCCCCAACCGACCAGATGCCATACACTAATAGCCAATAGATCATTTTTCCCCAACAAATAAAAAACTAAATCATTTCCTTTTTTTTTTTTTTTTTGATAAATAAATAACTAGATCATCATCTCTTACAACAATAATGGTAGTGTGTCCAATGTTTTCTGTCTATTTTATCACATGTGATGAACTTTAGATGACAATTCGAACTCAGAAAGGGAATATGACCCCATCATTTTTATCCTTAGTCAGGCCCTTATATTGAATAGCTTAAGTTTACATATATGTCAAACAAAAAACTAGAAATGGAAGTTTCAGTTAAATATAAAACAAGAGTCAAATATTGATGGGCATTATATTACTGTCTAATGAACAAGGA
Organism: Vitellaria paradoxa; assembly: GCA_019916065.1. NCBI lineage: Eukaryota > Viridiplantae > Streptophyta > Magnoliopsida > Ericales > Sapotaceae > Vitellaria > Vitellaria paradoxa. Next base: position 5,234,798 of record CM034241.1, on the reverse strand, counting down.
AGTGATAACCAACCTTTCCAGCAATATCAGGTGCTGACCCATGTACAGCCTCAGCAAGAGCAATGCCTCCCTCACCAATATTGCAGCTGTGCAGGAGGTCAAATAAAGTGAGATGATATATATTTGTATTACACATTGAACATGAACATGTGCGCATAGATACTATTCATAAGTTAAAAAATATATATATTCAAACTAAGCATTTTATTGTAAATTACAAATAACAAAAGGATACCTTGGAGTTAAGCCCAAGCCACCAATCAACCCAGCACAAAGGTCACTAATAATGTCACCATAAAGATTGGGCATCACTAGAACATCAAAAAGAGTTGGATTCTTCACAAGCTGTATAAAGAAAGGCAATCAGTTAATGCTGTTGCCTAATATCTCTTTGCAGTGGGATGATTAATCCACCTATATCATGCCTTTGTTTACAATAAGAAAAGAGTTGGATTCTTCACAAGCTGTATAAAGAAAGGCAAACAGTTAATGCTATTGCCTAATATCTCTTTGCAGTAGGATGATTAATCCACCAATATCATTGCTTTGTTTTCAAAAAGAAAAATATGACATTCCTTTTTGATGATATCATACCACTTATGGAAATATTGCAAGACCAGTCAAATAGCATGATAGTACAGATACTGAGACTGGCGTTCAGAGGTATGATCTTCTCAGTGTCAATAACTGGGATACTTTTAGCTTACTCAACACATGCACATGCATATCCCTTCCCCCATAAACAAATTACATACATTCATAGGGAGAGAATTGTTTATACCATCATACAGCAGTTGTCAATGACGACTTCCTCATATTTTACATCGGGGTACTTCTCCGCAACCTCGCGACAACACTGAACAAAAAAATAAAAGACTCATTATGGTGTCATACAAGTAAAAAAAAATAATATTTTTCAACTGTTTCAGCTTTTCTGATAGTCAGACCTTGAGAAAAAGACCATCAGTTTTCTGCATGATGTTGGCTTTGTGTATCGCAGACACTCTCTCTCTACCGTGGGACTTTGCATAGTGAAAGGCATATTCAGCCACCCTGAGACTTGCTTGACGAGTAATAATCTTAAGACTTTCAACCACACCCCTCACCACCTACAACCGGATAAAATATCTCCATCAAATCAACACGTGTTGCATATTTTAATTTCAGAGTGCATTTGTATATTATTGGATAAACGTACTTGGTGTTCAAGGCCACTATACTCCCCTTCTGTGTTTTCACGGATAGTGATGAGATTTACATCATCATAGCGAGTCTTGTAGCCAGGGAGACTGTAGCAAGGTCTAACATTAGCATACAAATTAAGTTCTTTCCTTAAAGTAAGGTTCAATGACCTATGACCCTTTCCAATTGGTGTGGCCATTGGCCCTTTCAAGCCAACCTTATTCCGCCTCACTGATTCTAAACTTTCCCATGTCAGAAAACTCTGGGTTTTCGGATCAATTTCCTGCCCAACATAGTGTTCCTCCCATTCAATTGGCACTTCAGCTGCTTTGAATACCTGCATATCAGCGAAAAATGATTTTTTTAGGGTGCTCCTGCTAAAAAGATGTTAACACAACCCAAAAGCATGTTGCCAATGGTTAATGGCAATGAACAGCTAAATTGATCTCCAAATCAAATACATCGAATAGTCTACCCCGCAATATCAGTGTGGTAGTTCAAAATAGATTATGATCAATTCACAGGCTCTAGGATTATACAAGAGATCCTGTTCCTTCAATTAATTCAATAACTTAAACAGAGTGTGATATCACCGCAAAGCAGTGATCAACCCAAATGACTCAATTCAAGATAGCTTCTGAAATTGGATATGAAAAAAAAACGCCATGAAATCAACACAATCATTATTTAACTTTATTTACCCCAGTTTTCACAACAAACAAACAGCGTCATATGCAAGTACCTACAACGCCAATCTTGCATGAAAACATAGAACGTAGAAATTGGCCCACAAAATGACTACAGATTCCAAAGCTTTCTTTAGAAAACATGGAATTCAAACAGAAAAACAAAACTAATAATCTGAAAGAACTCGACAGCGGTAAAAATAAATAAATAAAATCACAAAACAAACAAACAAACAAAATTACGAGGAACTTAGAGATGGAGAGGCGGAGGACCTGTTTGACGGATTCGGCGATCTCGGGACCGATACCGTCGCCGGGGAAGAGGGTGGCGCGGATCAGATCGGAACCAGAAGCGGCGGAGAAGAAGCTCCGATCGGAGCAAGAGAAAACCCTAGCGGGAGTGGGGTTTGCAGCGGATTGAACTGAGAAGAGCTCGCTGGCGCGGCTACGGAGGAGGCGTCTCGCGATTTGGGAAGCCATCCACGATTTGGTGCCGTGCTGACCCAATTACACACAGTGATTACGGAAATTTTGGAGAAAGATTAAGAGGGAGAATAAAAATGTTCTTCCGCAGACAGACATATATATATATAATTAATTAATTTATAATTATTTTTGTTCAAAGCTCAAATAGAGAAGGATCCTCTGGGGAAGTCAAAAGTCCTGCGGGGGCATTTCAGGGAATTTATCACGTCCCTCGTATTTGGAACTCTATGCGTAAGAAGGAATAAACTCCCGTGGGAGCTCGACAAAATGGACCCGGCTACTATTGGTGTGTTTGGTTAACAAAAAAAATTGATCAAAAATCATAATAAAAGTAAAAAAATGTGACATAAAAGTGATATGTAAAAAAATTTGATAAAAAAATATAAAAAATTAGTTAAAATTAGTGAGTTTTGATGTATTTTGATACTCCAAATTGGGCCTTAATCTACTTTTTTTATTTTTTAAAATTTCAATTATTTATTTTTATTAAAAACCAAAAATACAAACTTAATTTGTAATAAATATATAAATAATCACAATGAGACCATAAATTTTTATAAAGGCTCCATTCAAGGCACTAAATTCTACCAAAACACACTAATTTTAACTAATTTTTTATACTTTTTTTCAATCAAATTTATCCGTATATCACAGTTATATCGCATCTTTTTATTTTTATTGTACTTTTTAACAAACTTTTTGTTAACCAAACATACCACCTCAAACTTAGATACATTGTAAAATATTATAAAATTATAATATTTACCAATTTATATTAAAACATTTTGTACTCTAAACACACTTATCATCACAAAATGGGTCAAATCATCCAATTAAATCAAATTTAATTTTTTAAATTAATGATCTGATTTCAATTTAAAAAAATTATAAACAATAAAAATTTTAATTTGACTTATGTGATTAAAAAATTGATTAAGCAAATTAAACAATATTATCAATATATTTTTATTATATATTATATGATATGTTGAATATATAATAAAAAAAACACAAAAAAATTACATTTCGGAAACGATACAATTATAAAATTAAATTTGTAAAATAATTAATTTGAATAACTTTTTTTTTATAACTTCTTGTTTAAAAAAACTAAGTTATTTTAATTTTACGTTTTATATTTAAAATGTCTTTCTTTTTTTTTTTTTTTTTTCTCTTAGGAAAATGTTATCAACCTAAAATGAGAAAGATTGATAGACCTTGTTGGTGATTGGTCCATTCATAACATAGGAGATGTTTGGGAGTTTAAATTTTACAAAAAGTTACAAATTTTTGCACATTTTTATTAACTTTTGGTCATTCTCATTTTTCGTATATTTATTTTAAAATTATAGATTTTATAAAATTTTATCATTTTTTACTAATTTTTGTCAAATTCTGTCAACATTCTGATCACTTTTTAACCAAAACCATTCAAACAGATTATTTGACCATATTCAAATGGATTCTATCAATTCAAAAGTCGTGTAAAAACTGTTCAAACATAAAGTATTTATCCGTTCAAATGAATTTTTTTAAAAATTTTAAATTTATCCTCTAAAATTAAAAAAATAATTAATACATTATAATTAAGTAGGCTACCACAATTAAAATGAAAGGGGCTAATGTGAAACAAAGTGTAAATTGTAGAGGTAATTTTTGTATTTTACACATAAACTTTTTATTTCATAGTTTTAGGCACATTATTCATGTATATTTTTAAAAAAAATCCAAAATAAAAAAAATCTAATACTGACAAAAAAGTTGACTTACTTTTAGGATCTAACCTAATCCTAAAAATTAAAATTTGCTCTAAAGTATATGTTAAACCACAAAGTTGCGTAAGCTACTTGATCTCTTTTTTATTTTAAATTATTTGTAAATTTTAATATACTTTTTAATTAATTTTTTAATTATTGACTCATTTTGTAAGATTATCTTGAGTTAGAAACACTATTAATCTTAATTGTATTAAAATAATCCTTTGATTGGTTATAAAAATAATTCAAGATAAAAGAATTATTTTTATTAATTATATGTTTTTTGTAATTATTTTTATTAATTATTATGTTGTACTTTATAAAAATAATTTTAGATATATTATTCATATTTAAAAAAAAAAAAACCTCCAAAATTATTTGATGCCATCCACGATTTGGGGCCGTGCTGACCCAATTACACACAGTGATGACGGAAAATTTGGAGAAAGATAAGAGGGAGAATAAAAATGTTCTTCCGCAGACAGACAGGTATGCATATAATTAATTAACTTATAATTATTTTTGTTCAAAGCTCGAATGGAGAAGGATTCTTTGGGGGAGTCAAAAGTCCTGTGGGGCATTTCAGGGAATTTATCACGTCTCGTGCATTTGGAACTCTGTGCGTAAGGAAGAATAAACTCCCATGGGAGCTCAACAAAATGGCCCGGCTCCTCTTATTTCTTAATCCGTTAGGGCTCATTTGGTTTATTTTTTTATTTTTTATTTTTTATTTTTATTTTTATTTTTTATTTTGAATTCATTTTTATTTTGTGTTTTTGAAAATAAAGGAAACAAGTCAAAATATATTTGGTTATTTATGTTTTTAAAATTTATTTTTAAAAACAAAAAATGACTTTACACATAAAATAAAAAATGACAAAAAGTTGTTTTGAGAGTTTTTAACAAAAAATGAGGAAATTTTCAAAACGAGAAAAATAGAGTATTTTTTGTTTCCTCGTTTTGAGATTTTTAACACATAAAACAAAATAGAAAACAAAAACGTAAACCAAATGCCACTTTATTTTTTTTATTTTTTTAAATTTTAATTATTTATTTTTATTTGACAATTAAAAATGCAAACTCAATTTATAATAAATATAGAAATAATCACAATGGAATCATAAATTTTTATAAAACCTCGACTTCTGATACGCTATAAAAAAAATTATTATAAAGTTATAATTTTTACCAATTCATATTAAAACTTTTTACACTCTAAATACACTTGACATCACAAAATGGTTCAAACCATCCAATTAAATCAAATTTAATTTTTTAAATTTATGATCTGATTTCAATTTAAAAATTATAAAAAAAATGAATAATTTGATTCGACCTACGATTAAAAAAAATCAATTAACCAAATTAAACAATATTATCAATATATTTTTATTATATATTATATGATATATTGAATATATAATATAAAAAAACACAAAAAAATATTACATTTCGGAAACGATACAATTATGAAATTAAATTTGTAAAATAATTAATTTGGATATCTTTTTTTATAACTTTTATTTAAAAAAAACTAAGTTATTTTAATTTTATGTTTTTATATTTAAAATGCATTTCTTTTTATTTATTTATTTTTCTTAGGAAAATGCTATCAACCTAAAATATTCATAACATAGGATATGTTTGGGAGTTCAAATTTTATAAAAAAGTAACAAATTTTTACACATTTTTATCATTCTCACTTTTCGTGCATTTATTTTAAAATTATAGATTTTATAAACTTTTTTTTTTATTGACTTTTCTCAAGTTTGTCAACATTCTGATAACTTTTTTCGACCAAAACCAGTCAACGGATTATTCAACCATGTTCAAATGGATCCTATCAATTCAGAAATCATACAAAAACCATTCGAATATAAAAAATTTATCTATTCAAATGAATTCTATCAGAAATTTTGAATTTATCCTCTAAACGTCAAAAAATGATTGATACATTATACTTATACTAACTTTCTGCCTTCCCAGCACCCCTATACAAAGCCCAATTCACAATAATAGTTGTTATCTATATCTATTTATTAAAGTTTGTTTGGGAGAAGTTAAACGTGTCACTTTTCTTATTTGTTTTTTTCCCTACTATTGGGAGCTTCAGCTGATGATGGTGATTGATTTACTTGAGTTTTAGGAAGGTGAATGCAAATTGATAAAACTACCTAATTCTAACGGTTGAGTATAAGAGTGAATTTAAAATGACAAAAAAGTGAGATAAAATGTAGTTTGAAAAAAAATTTTTATATTTGATGCACATATTTCAAACTGCATTTTTTGAAAATGAATAGTAGGATTTCCCGTTCCGATAGATTGGATTTCCATTTGAATGGATTCAAAATTTTGTATCAGTCATGATTTCTTTGTAGACCAAATCGGACTCGAAACGCTATCGTTTCACGCTGTTCGTTTTTCTTGTACTCAAATTGAAATGTATTTGTTCGGATTTCCTTTCATTTGCATTTTCTATTTTCATTTCTGTCTTTGGAAGCTCTTATTAGTCATGATAGGTCTTGAGTTTTGAGATTTCTCTACTTTTCTTTCCAAAATAAGCGTAAATGGGTTGAAAACATTTATTTTCCTTTTTTTTTACAAGTCTATTGGTAGCCCATGTGTTGAGATGGTGGAAAAAAGATATCTTTTGTAGATTGTATTCCATGGATCCGATACCTCTGCAGTTCAAATCCCAAATGTGCTCAACGAATCGTTCTGACAGGACTGTGTGAGCCGTTTAGACGAAGTTAGGAAGTGAGCTAGCATCGAAACGATTTCTACAATCTGTTTGGATGGAAGTTAGCGGTACGAATCTATCGGAACGGTTTCTACAATCTGTCGGAACAACCCTAAAAAAATTAATCACAGTGAGTGTTATTCAGTAGTTTAAGAGTATGTGGTGAGAATAACAAAAAAAAAAAAAAAAATTTGCATTTGATTAACAAAATTCCAATTATCAACTTGTTTTAGAAGGTATTAAACTTTTTTCGAAGTTCGAGAAGGTAATAATGTGTAAAAATATAATAGAGATTTTCAGAAATTTTTACTAATTTTTGGTCCGCCAAACATGCCCTAAAGTTTAAAGATTCAAGGATTTTAATTTAACAATCTATAAAATTGATTTCATAGCCAAAGGTGAATTCAAGATTTTTACAGGGGACACTGAGCACTCAAGAAGAGAATAACGATCGAGTTATTTTGGGATTAAGAGTAGGAGAAAAACGATATTATTTTTATAAAGAGAATAAATTGTTCTTAAATATTAACCGATAAATATATTTTTCACAGTTAATGGTTCAAGCATCTAAAATTTATTTAGAAACATTCTTGCTAAAAAATATGTATATAATTATTATTAAGTTTTATGTTTATAAAATTTATTATGTTATATGCTATATTTACTGATAGCATGAACAAAAGTATGTAATAGTAAAAAATACACTTTATTTTATAAAAAATATTAAGTTTGATTCTTGTAAATTTCTTTTGTGTTAAAAGTTTTTAAGTTAATATTAAATTTTTAATAAAACCAAAATATCTAAATTTTTAATTAATTTAATTTTTAAATAAAACTAAAATAGAGAGGAAGGTAGTTTAGTAATTTTACATTGAAATTGAGGCAGTCACTCCTACAGCCTTCCCAATTTTCACGTCATGATAGTGGTGTAATTGAAAGGTATTTTAATAATTTTACATTGAGATTGAAATTGGACAGGCTCGCAAAACTGCTTTTGCTCGTTACGGATTCGATGTTGCATTCGCAAAACTGCTTTTTCTCATTTGCTGACTTGCTTTATTTTATTTTATTTTATTTTTTGTGCTTGCTCGCAAAACTGCTTTTGCTCATTTGCTGACTTGCTTTATTTTATTTTTGTGTGCTCGCTCGCAAAACTACTTTTGCTCATTACGGATTCAATGTTGCATTCGCAAAACTGCTTTTGCTCATTTGCTGACTTGTTTTGTTTTATTTTATTTTATTTGTTCGTGCTCGCTCGTAAAACTGCTTTTGCTCGTACGGATTCAATGTTGCATTCGCAAAACTGCTTTTGCTCATTTACGGACTTGCTTTATTTTATTTTATTTTTTGTGCTCGCTTTGTTTATGATCTCACTTTTATGTGCGCCTATATAAACATTGCTGCAATTTGGATAAAACAAGAAAATGGCGATTCCATTCGTTGTGGTCGTTCTTTTTATGTCCCAGCTGCCTTACTCATGTGCAAGGAAGCTCCAGGAGCAGCCACCGGCGTCGGAGTTTCCACCACCGCTACCTGAAGACCTCCTCTGTCCCCCTCCCCCACCCCCACCAATGGCATCTATCTCGCCGGAATTTCCATTTCCCCTGCAGCCGCCGGGCCAGGACTTTTCACCACCCCTTCCGGATGACCTCGCCTGCCCACCACCGCCACCACCACCACAAACCCAGTGTTCCCCGACGCCGCCAGAAACCACTTCTCTGTATGACTTCCCGCCGTCACCGATGACATTCCTCCCGCCGGAGTTTTCATTTCCCTTGCAGCCACCGCCGGCACCGGAGTTCTCATCTCCTGCTCCGTCGTCCTCCATACAGCGTTGGTTGTCTGGTCTGGGAAGCGCAGCTGTGGTTACCCTTCTCCTCCTAGGATGCAGAATGATTCTGATACCCAGAGCCGCTCCAGCTCAGCCGGTGCAGGTTGAGATGGTGGCGACGCAGGCTGAGATGGAGGGGCCCCGTGTATTCGTAGAGATGGCAGACCCAATTCCATGAATGCTTACCAAAATAGAATATATACGTCATGGAATGTTACACTAGTGATTCTGAGAATGTGATGATCGAGGAGGCTACTCGTTCACCTGAATAAGCCATTTGTGAGATCTAGTATGGTTTCAATAGTTTGTTGAGTTGGAATTAACATAATCTAATATTAATAATTAATTATCCCTTGTTTATCAGAGTTTTTTTTTTTTTTTTTTGGTTTTTTTTTGCTTAATTCCTCGAATTACGTACCAAGTTGTTATTCTCAACACCTATTTTATGTTATTTTATTTTTATTTCAATTAATTAAAAATTCTAAAAGGAAATTATTGTTGAGAGAGAGAATTCTTACGGCTGACAGACCAATAAGAACAAAAATGCCGTCCTGAAGTAGAGGAAAATTAGGACACCAGCTTGGAAATAATTCTACTACTTGGCTAGCCCAAAGGCCACACTCTGATTTTTTAACAGACTCCTCGTACTCTTGGTTATGAGATGCATCCCTCATCTTGTTCTATCGTATCCGATGATCAAAATTAATGACAGTATGGATTTAAGCTATTCCTATGGTTTAGAAATTGTACCACGTTTGTAATAATAAGCCTCAAACTATCAACACACATATAGATGATTTCTCCTACATTTCTAGTTGCAAAAATGAATTAAAAAATCGACCTTAAATATGCTTGAAAAATATGAGTATTTGCCGTATCTCATTCCGAAAATTTCATTTTCTTACCACCTTTTAGGGTTTTCAAGTTATATATAGATGGATTTATAAATTATTTTTAATAGGTGCATATTAAGAAGTAATGTCATAGTATTTTTAATAGTAAATTTTATTTTAAACCTTCAATTGTTTGAAATATTCGAAGAAGAATTAGAACTTATGGAACTTAACCAAATTCTGTAAATCTAACCAGTTCTTTTACTCTTAAACCTGATTTTTTTTAAACTTAAGGAATTTATTTAAATTATAAAATGTATATTATATTTTGAAAATCCTTGCATAATATTATTCTATTTAAGTTTGCTTTCGGCTATTCAAAATTAACTTAAAAATTTAATTAATTCTTTAAACTTGAACGTTGGATAAGCTTTTTATGCAAGCCGTCTAAGTTTTATAAATTTTCAAATTATTCTTAAATTCTATATTTTTAAACGTTGGGAACCTTCTACAAAAATTTATAAGCTAGTTAGGAACTTACTTAGCAACTTATACCATACACTTAAATTATAATTTTACACCTAGAATCTTATAGCACATATCAATAATAAATATCTTATCTAGAATCTTGAGAGTTAATTTATAATATCTTAAACGCTTAATCTTTGTTTTAAGAATTTAATTTGTTATGCTTGGGTGTTAATTTAAGAGTTTAATACAGTCTAAAAGAAACCATAATACAGATTTTATACGCAATGTTTTACATAGTTCGAAATCTATGTATTGATAAAATAATAAAATACTTTTCAATATTAAAATTTAAATTATATTAATAGATTATTTTTTATATTGAGTGGAACTAATTTACAAAATCAATGAATTAACACTACTAGAGAATTACTTTCTCGCGTATAGAAAATTCGGGTGACCGCTAGCGATCGCTAGAGGCTATGTTAAAGATAAGCGAATAAGTAATGAACCTTACATATTGGTCTTATAAGCTGAGTAAGTTTACTATGTTAGAAATCCAATGGATCCTAACTGGCAAGTTACAGTTAAAATGTCAAAGAAAAGGGTGTCTCAAATTGAATGTGATGAGCCAAATATTGATGCATTTGCCCAGCAAGATTTGGACCAAAATGTAATAGTTCAATGTGATGAGAATGTCAACTGGGTTAGAGAGACTGCCGAAGAAGATACTATTGACTTGCATGACCAATGAAAAGTTGTCTATTTTTTTCCTTCCCAATTTTGCTCAAGAATATGTTTAATTTTTTGTTTAGTAATGGTTTTTAATTATGGCGTGCAATTTACTTATCAAATGAACATGTAAACAGATATGTCCGGATGTAAGAGGAAAGACGTCCGTGCATGATGGACGAGTTATTACGTTAGGACTAGGCTCGTACACTGATGGGGGAACCTAACCGACCAATGCCTACAGTAGGTCCTTCTACCACGCCTACGGGGGACCATAGCCCACCGACACCACCGACGGGTCCTCCTGCCACGCATCATACACTTGTACCCAGTTCATTATTGCTTTAGATCTAGCCATCCATCTGGGGGCCAACCCCATTGACACTTACACTAACACGATCTAGATCTTCCCTATCCACGCCAGTAGGGCTTTCTCTATCTACAACTACTACATTGGCCTCTAGGCATCCTGGTATAATTTGATTTTTATGTTTAATACATATATAAAATAATTTTATTTTTGCTTAATTAATACGAGTTTATTATTAATATGTTCTATTATGATAAGTACATCTTTTAGCAGGGGCATGGGCCTGCTAGAGGGATTCCTTCCTGGAATTTTAGTACCCTTTGTGATGTGCAATTTGATGACACATTTCACCTAGTTGGAGCAAGGGCTCGCCAGTTCATTAGCCAATTGGGGCATATAGTATAGGACCGACATAGATTTTCCCTAACTATACTCAATTGGACTGTCTTTCCTCAGGATACATTAGATCAACTTTTTGGGGAGGTTAAGGTAAGACATTTATTCTTATTTTAACTTCAAGGTTATTATACGATGTATCAATTTACAACACATTTTAACTAATGAAATTTCTTTGTCCTACTTAAGACAATTTGAGGCTATGTCCTGATGGCTTCTAGCAAGTTTACATGTCAAAGTGTCGAAAGTTGTGGAAAGATCACAAGAACAAGGTGAATAATGAGCATTGAAAGAACAAGGATGCATTGGACATTCTTCAGCAAGTACTGAGGGGCGTTCTCCCCTCACAGTGGCTTGAGCACGTCTAGTACTGGTCGAGCGAGGAAGTAAGGGAAGTAGTTCGCACTATTTTATTAATTTCATTTAATATTTTAAAAAATAAACATATAAAAACTAACCAAAATGAATGTAAGACAAGGCAAGGTAGAATTCCCAAAACCACTTGATGCAGGGCCCTCATCACAAGCTTGGGACTCAACATGTTACGCAGGTCCAGCATGAGGTAAACTTCAACATTAAACCATATATGTTATTCAGTTTCTTAGTAGTTCATATCCTAATATATAATTGACATAATTTGTCCTTCAACATTTACGTGAGGAGGGTGCATTCACTAATCGGATATCTGTGTGGATGGCGAGTTACAGACTCAAACACCCGAAGGTTGCAGCTCTCATGGTAAGTATCTATATTTACACAATAATTTTATTTACCTATTACTAGATTTATTCATTTATCTTTCTAATTTAATTCCAAATATTACACAGGCCCAGTTTAAGGCTCAGTTGGCCTAGTTGCTAGAGGAGGAGTAGCAAGTGACTACTAGGCAGGATGAGATATTTCATGCTATCACTGGCTAAGATGGCACAAATACAAGCTGACATATGGCACAGGCATACCACATTCTACTATTGTGTGAGCGGTGTCATCCGGAATTAGTTCGTCCCAGGGCTCACGCCTACGTATTGACGAGGAAGTGGATGAGCTAATCCAGTTTCTTCGTCAGGAGATAAACACTTAGGTGGAGGATATCCAAGCGAGGATGGAGGCCCAACCCAGGTGCAGGCACATATCGCAGAGCTAGAGCAGTGACTAGTTTAAAGTCGTGTCCCACAGCTGATGCTTCCGAACTACCAATTAATACTCAGGTTACAAACTAAATAATTTGTATTTAAATATAATTTAATTGCTTTAGAAATATATATTTATGTCTGTTGTTAATGATATACTGTTTTATTATAGTGGTCACAAGCGAGCCAAGAGTCGGTTGGTGAGGGCATACATGATGTAGCAGACTCGAATGATCAGAATTAGGTATAAGTTTATGAATATGTTGAAGTTTTTTAATTCTTAAATTATTTAAGATTTCATTTTTATCTATAGACTCTTTATTATGAATATGTTGAAGTTTCTTAATTCTTAAATTATTTAAGATTTCATTTCTATCTATAGACTCTTTATTATTATTCTATGCACATTGAGAAAAAAAGTTAGAAAGTTATTAACTTTGAAGCTTAGGAAATTAGAAATTTTGAAATACAAAAACTTAAATAGTTATAAATTTTGAAACATAAAAACTTGAAACTTAGAAATTAGAACTTGTCCTTTAACGACCCAAACTAAGTAGACGGGCTCCGATACCAGTCAAATTTGAGGGACACGATCTCCGGGCCATTAGTGACCTGTAGAATGAACAGTGTGTGAATCTGACACCCTAGGGTGCTCGAAATCGTAGAAAGTACGTTTAGCTTGAAACTTAAAACTTTGAAATTAGAACTTTGCCTCTAGCGGTCCAAACTGAGCAAACGGGCTTCGATGTCGGTCAAACTCAAAGGGTACGATATTCAGGCCATTATGACCTATAGGAATGAACAGCGCGTGAATCTAACACTCGAGGTGCTCGAAATCCTAAAAAGTATGTTTAACTTGAAAATTTTAACTTAGAAATTAGAACTTAACCTCGAACAGCCCACACTGAGTAGACGGGCTCCGATACCTATCAAACTTGAGGGGCACGATCTCCAAGCCATTAGTGACCTATAGGAGTGAACGACACGTGAATCCGACACCCAAGGTGCCTGAAATCCTAGAAAGAACGTTTAACTTAAAACATTGAACTTAGAAATTAGAACTTAGCCTCTAATAGCCCAAATTGAGCAGATGAGTTCTGATGCTTGTCAAACTCGAAGGGCACGATCTCCAAGTCATTAGTGACCTGTAGGAATGAACGGCACGTGAATCTGACACCCGGGGTGCCCGTAATCCTAGAAATTATGTTTAATTTGAAACTTAAAAGTTAGAAATTAGAACTTCATCTCTAAAGGCCCAAATTCAGCAAAGGGGCTTCGATACCTGTCAAATTTAAGGGACATGATCTCTGGGCTATTAATGACTTGTAGGAATGAACGGCACATGAATTCGACACCCAAAGTGCCCAGAATCCTAGAAAGTACGTTTAACTTGAAACTTTAAACTTAGAAATTATAACTTCGCCTCTAACGGCCTAAATAGAGTAGATGAGCTCCAATGTGCGACAAGCTCGAAGGGCACAATCTCGGGGCCATTAGTAACCTGTAAGAATGAACAGCCGATGAATTCGACACCGGGGGTGCCCAAAATCTTAGAAAGTACGTATAACTCGAAACTTGAAACTTAGAGATTAGAAGTTCGCTTCTAATAGTCCAAACTGAGCAAACGGGCTCCCATGCCCGTCAAACTTGAGAGGCACGATCTTTGGGTCATTAGTGACCTGTAGGAATGAACGGCACGTGAATCCGACACTTAAGGTGCCCGGAATACTAGAAAGTACGTTTAATTTGAATCACAGGATTAAAATTGTTGATCTACATAGTGGTCATAAATTTGAATTACTTGATGAATTTGAATCCTATGTTTTGTTGTTATTTGTCATGGTAGTGGTGTGCCAATTGTAATTGCACAAAATTTAGTACATCATGAGAAATCTTTTCCACTACTCAATTGATTTAATAAATTCTCCTTTTTTGGACTCTTAGTTGCTCTTGAGCTTACATAAAAAAAATCACTTAGAAAGAGCTACCATATGTGATAGAGTGAAAGCCTGTTGACGTGCGGGTTATCAAAATAACCACCATCTGGGTTTGACGATACAGGAAAAAGGTTACCTACCCATAAAGTGTGTGAAAGCCGCCAAGAACAAATAAAAAGAAAAATGAGGAAAAGAAAAGAAAAATGTGATTGTTCCTTAGTGTTTAGTTGAAAAACAATGAATTGAGGAGTATCTAGTTGAAGAGCTAACACTGCATATTTTACTCAATTTAATTCAAAGTCCAAAAGGAGAAATTTAAAAATTCATGCGAGTATGAGAAGAGTATTAATCATGTTGCACTTAAACTTCATTTCACACACTGCACAGGCATTTAACCATTGGTATAATATGTATAAACAGCTCATGACATAAATAGTAGGGTGATTTTTGGAATTCTTATTTGTTACTATTTATGTATGGTCAAAATTTTGAACTTGTGTTTAGTTTTGTGTTTGAGAAAATAGAACTTGGAATGATTTGACCAAGATTACCTATTGTACCTTCATGTTTGTCAATTCATGTCAAAAAGAAGGGAGAAGGCTTGCAAAGTAAAAGGTTTGAAAAGTAGTTAGTTGATCGAGAGGGAGAACAATTTTTTTTTGATAATTAAAGAGGAGAATATTTTGTGTCATTTTTTTGTTATAATTTTTTTAATGTTTAATTCTTTATTTATTCCACATGATGCCTTGATCAATTTGTTTAAGTGTGCAGCCATACAGGTTATCAATTGGAACGTGTTGATGGAATGGATGACAAATTTACTGAGGCCTTAGTGTAGATTGATTTTCATTTATAATCTCATTTTTTTTTAGTTTTGACATGGAATTGCCAAAGGGGAAAATTGTTAAGGCTAAAATTGTAAATTGGCAAATTTATGATCAAATAGAATTGTTTGTACTTTAGACTTGGTGTAGGCTAAGATACTAGAGTCTTAAGTCGGTTAGAATTCTAAAAGGCATCAGAAAATCAAGTTTCCATAACGGTTGGAAGTCTTGAAGAGGTTCGGAATTGAATAACGCAAAATGTCCGCAGGAAGGTTGCTGGTACTCGCTGGAAAATCCCGAGAGCTGATTTCAGAACTTTGGGCTTGCGGGAAGATTGCACTGATTTGCGGGATGATTGCAGGAAGGCCGCGGGTGCCCCCTTTCCGCGAGGTGTGTTATTCCAACCTATTCTGACTAGTTTGAGCCCTAGCTGCCTCTATACGTCTATATATATCTCTTGGCGTCTTCAAGGTTTATACACACACAGATAGAGAGAGAATACACATGAGATTCAAAACTTGAAAGTTCAATTATTCTCTCCATTACTTAGCCAACATGTTTCGTGTTTAATCCGAAGGAGTTCGGGTTCGAGTTTTGTGAAGGCTGAGGATTCAGCAAAGCTACCGAGGATTCAGTGTTGAGCATTCGAGGAGTCGAAGGGCTTTCACTAGAGGAGTTGGTGCATCGAGGAGTTGAGCAAACGTCAACGAGAGTATAGAGTCGAGGAGTCGATCTATAGAGAGTTTGAGTTTGTAACCAACGTTTGTTTTTAGTGAAAGTTTTGTTTAAGATTTCCCTTTGTGAGTTTCCTCGTTTCTTGTATACTGCCTTCTTCAATCTTTTATGCATGTGTTGTTGATTGATTGGGATTTTCATCAGCATATTACGAAATTTCAACATATATATTCATGTTTGAGGTAGTTTGTTATAATTGCGTTTAGTTTGTTAAAAAAATCTGAAAATCTCTAAAAACTTTTAAAAGTTATCTATTTTTTATCGCACTGCATGAATTACGAACACACAACTCTTCTTACTTTATCTCATTTTTTATCACTTTAAACACATCCTATGTGGTTTTCTTATTATAAAAACCTTGTATAATCTCACATGTATAGCTTGTAAATGTGTATGCCAACACGATTGAAGGAAATGAGTGAATCATAGCAAGAGTTGATAAAAAGATTTGCATATTGAAGAAAGACACACAGATTTGTGAATTGTTGGATTTGATTTTGGTGCCACCAAACATATGTTCAAGCGTTACAAAGATAATAATAAACGACTTGTAGCGAGCATAAATCCGCCGCTGTCCTCGGGGCGCAATAAAATTAATTTCAAACGAGTGATACGGTTGGTATGGGATTACCTCAACTCAAAAGGGCCATCCCTTATTTGATTATTTAAAACTTTGGCAAGTGGAAGCAAAAAAAAACCACCAAGTCTTGAGCATTCTGATTATTTATCATATAGCATGTGTGTAAATAAATATTAAATATTTTAAATATCTTAAATCAAAATAATTATTAAAAGTGAGAGGATTTCTAATTAATCAATCATTATCATTTAAATAAATAAAGAGTTAAATATAATTATTAAAATTAATATAAATTTGATTATCGTAATTCAAATATAATTTCAATAGGTTTTAAAGTTTGATATTAAAAAGGACTACGCCATTATGGGCTCATTTGGAGTAGTAAAAAATAAGAAAAAATAAGATAAAACGTGATTTTGGATAAATTTTGGTATTTGGTATTTTTTTTCAAATTACATTTTTTGGAGATGAATAGTAGTAATCCATTAGAACGATTTTCTCAAATTTGTTATAACGGAGTCTAAAAATCTCCCATTAGTGTTCTGCACACCTAATAGTTCTTCTCTCTTTCTCTCTATACAATGTTAAACCGTTAGAACAGTTTTTCCCAAATCCGTTCTAACAGATTCAAAAAATATCCAATTAATGTTCTGCACACTTAATAGTGGTACACTGTTAGAACAATTTTTTCTAAATCTGTTTTAACAGATTTATAAAAATTTCATGGGACCAGACCAAAATGGTATTCGTTCGAAAGTTTTCGGTTAACCTCCTTCTAGGGTTTTCTATTTTTTTAGCAAAATATTGAATTTTTTTAAATTAGTAAATGTGGGAATGTATAAATGTGTAATAGAGAATTTTAGTAGTTTCTAGAGATTGTTAGAATTTTATTTTATTTTTTGGCACATCAAATGGTGCCTAAATAGTATTTGACAAAAAAAACCTAAGTACACGTTGACCGAAACTATAATTAAGTAGACTATCACAATTAAAATTAGAGGGATCAATGTGAGGCATAGTGTAAATTGTAGGGGTGAATTTTGTACTTTACCCATGAATTTTTTATTTCATAGTTTTAGTCATGTTATTCATGTATATTTAAAAAAAAGGTCCAAAATAAAAAAAAAAATTCTCGGGCTGGCAAAAAACCTAACTTATTTTTTAGGATCTAACCCAATCTTAAAAATTAAAATTTGGTCTAAAATATATATTAAACCACAAACCTATCTAATCTACTTGATCTCTTTTTTATTTCAAATTGTTTGTAAATTTTAATATGCCTTTTTATTTTTTAAATTATTGACTCATTTTACAAAATTATCATAGGTTAGAAATACTATTAATCTTAAGTGTATTAAAATAATCCTGACTGGGTTTATTAAAATAATTCAAGCTAAAAAATTATTTTTATTAATTATATATTGCACTTTATAAAAATAATTTTAGATATGCTATTCATATATATTTTTTTAAAACAACTCTAGTATAAAAAAAATTATCGGACTGTAATAAAGTTGACTTATTTAAGATAAGTTATATTTTTCATTTATACTTGAATTTTTCACTTTTAAACCATCTAAAATAAATGCAAATTAAAATCATAAAAGATTTCAAAACAATAGAAACCAAATTTGATAAAAAAAAAATAAAAAATGCACACACACACATACAGTATGCAAACAAAAACAGCCTAAAATGGAACAACTTATTTTGGATTGCCAAATGGAGCGAGAGGTGAGGATGGAGTAAGATGCAAAAATAAATAAATAAATAAAATAATAAAATAAATAAAAAATACTATTAGGGAGAAAAATGCATTGTTTTTTTCATTAAATTTTGAATATTGCCTTTTCTTTCATTAATATTTGAATTTTTTCTACATTTAAAAATTTCTTTTAGGTTGTTTTTCTTTCTTTTTTTTATAAAAGCAAAATAAGTCTAATAAAAGAAGTAAAGAGTTGAATCTGCTTCGGAGAAAAAAAAAATGAACATACTTAGGGCCCGTTTGGTAAAGTTGTCAGTTTTCAGTTTTTGTGTTCAGTTTTTAATTTTTTGTTTTCATTTATATAGTAGGAAAAGAAAAACAAAAACTTGAAATCACGTTTGGTAACGATAATTGTTAGTTTTAGTAGTTACAGTTGTTAATTAATTAAATTCAATAAATTTAATTATTTTAACTATATTAATCATTAAAAATAATTTAATTCTATAAAAATAAAATATATTAAACATAATTTATTATAATTACTTTTAAAAACAATTTAATAGAATATATTTCCTGTTAATTAAAGCAATTAATTTAATTAACTTAATTTAATTTAATTTAATTACTTAAATTAACTTGATTTAATTAATTAATTATATTAATTAAATTTAATTATTTTTTTATATTATTTTTTCAAAATAATTTGATTCAATAAAAATAAAATAAAATATATTCAATATAATATAATTATATTATCTATTAAAAATAATTTATATTAAATTTTTTATATTAATTTAATTAATTAAATTTAATTATATAATTAATTTAATTTAAATTTATTAACAATATTTATTTTAATTATATATTTATTAAAAATAATTCAATTTAATAAAAATAAAATATATTAAATATAATTTATTATATTTTTAATTAAATATAATTTAATAAAATAATTTTATATTAATTTAACAAATTAAATTCAATTATAATTAATATAATTTGGTTAATTAATATATTTAATATAATTTACGTAATTAATATATTTAATATATAATTTCATATATTAAATTAATTATTGAAAAAATTAATTATTAATTAAATTATATTTATTCTATTTTTACATAAATAAAAATAATATATTAATAATTTTATATATTAAATTTATATATAATATATTAACTTTGTATATTAATATATTATCATTTAATATAATATATTAATATATAAATATATAAAATATTAATGTATGATATATAAATATATTTAATATTTAATATATTAAATTTATATTTAATATATTTTTACATAAATAAAAATAATATATTATTAATTTTATATATTAATATAATTTTATATATAATATATTATTATAATTTAATATATTAATATAATATTTTTATATTAAATAATAATATATTTGATAGTGATCGGAGATGAATGAAAGGTAGTGGTGGTGGCGGCCTAATATTGGGAACAACTAGTTGACGATAGTAATTGATGATTGTAACTAATAGTTGTATAAGAAATTGAAAACTGAAAATGAAATCTTGAGAAAACACACATTTTTTATGTTTTCATAATTTTTAAAAATTTTGAAAACACTTTTCATTTTTTTGAAAACTAAAAACTGAAAATAAATTTACCATACGCATTTTCATATTCAGTTTTCAATAAAAATGAAAACGAAATCGTTACCAAACGGGACCTTAGAAAGTTGTTGCTTGAGTCAAAGAACCACTCCATTATAAGAAAAAAAAAATTCCAAGTTTTAAATTACAAATATCTATATAACAAATTTGCTCACTTGATTAGACATTTGTGTATGTGTCGAAATGAGAGAGAGAGAGAAAGAGGGAAAGAAGAGGAGTGCAGAGAGTGAGAGCTGGAGGAGAGGGAGAGGGAGAGGGAGAGGGAGAGGGGTGGGGCCGAGGGTGTAGGGGAGAGAGTGAGTGAGTGAGAGAGAGAGGGAGATGGGGGGAGGGAGAGGGGGTGGGGCCGAGGGTGAGGAGAGAGAGTGAGGGAGAGGTGTGTAGAGGGAGTTACAGGGGGAGGGAGGGGTGAGGCTGGGTGCGCAGGGGAGAGAGAGAGAAATGAGGGTTGGGTGGATAAGTAGGGGAGAAAAAAATGGGGCGGGTGGAGGGTTTTAAGGCACAAAAATAAGAGGTTTTTAAGATAAAAAATAATATTTTTTATTTAAAATAATATTTTAATTTTAATTTTAAATTTTAAAATATAAATTTTTAATTTAAATAAAGGTACAAAAATATAATTTGACCTATAAATAAATCAAATGTAAATTTGTTTTTAAATTTATATGAAAAATTATAAAAATAACTTATAAAAATAAAAATCACAAACCAAAAAAGGGGTAAAATTTTATTATTTATTACAAATATTATTACATTAATTTAATATTTTTTATAAATTTTTTAATTTAATATTTTCCAAAATGTGATATCTTTTCATTAATAATTTTTATTTTCATAGGTTATTTATACAATTTTTTTATGTACATTTACTTTATAAATTTATATTTCTTTGCAGGTGTGGGGTGGGGGTTTAAGGCAGAGAAAATAATAATTTTTATTATTTTTATTTAAAATAATATTTTAATTTTATTTTAAATAAAGGCATAAAAATATAAAATAAAGGCACAAAAATATAATTTTTTTAAATTAATATTTTAAAAAATATGATAATACTGAACAATAGATAGACACCTAATAGACAAACTTAATTAATTTTTTAATTATATATTTAGATTTTAATACTCTTTAAAATTTTATTAGAATTAAACATTTAAATTAAAATTTCTATTTATGTTTATAAATTTTTATAAACTGACAACAGAAAAATATTTGTTAAATCTATTTATATTTTTTGTTTTCAAAAAAAATGTAAACTTAAATAGAAAAAACCGTAATAAAAAAAATCTTTTTACTCTATGTTTTCTATTACAAACGTTTTGTCAATTTTAACACTTTGTTTATTTTTATTGTATCATATTACAATGAATTATTTATTTTTATTATATCATATGTATCATATTCATTAATTAATTTATTTTTACTAAATAATTAAATTAAATTAGATAGTTTTTAAATTAAATAATTAATTAATTTAATATGAAATTAATTAATTCATATTAAATTAAAATGAAGTATATATTATTGAAATTTTCAATAAATATTAAAATTATATTAAATAATTTAAATTAGTTAATATATTTAATAATTTAATTTAATTTATTTTTTTTAATATCAAATATATTTTATTAAATTATTTTTAGTAAATATCATAACTAATTTAATTTAATTTAATAAACAATATAATTAAATTAAATTAACATGAAATATATTTATTAAATCCAATTAATTTTTTTAAAAACTAATTGTAGACAATATTTCATTTCCAAAAAGCAGTTTCAACTTTCATTTCAGAAAAAAAAAAGACAGTAAAAAATAAAAACATAAAATGTAAACAAAAAAACTATAGCATCACCAAACGGATATTAAAGAATATATGGACACCTATTAGACAAAGTCAATTAATATTTTTATTTAAAATAAATACTTAAACTTTAGCTTTCTTGAAAATTTTTTTAAAAAATAAACATTTAAATTGAAATTTTAGATTTCCTTAATGGCTAGAATTAATTTTTCTTTTTCTCTTAAATTTTCTATTTTTTGAATACTTTTTATATAAAATATATTTGATATTAAACTTTTAAAAATATGATAATAGTGATAATAAATAATAAAATTTTATACCTTAATCTCTTTTGATTAGTGATTTTTTATTTTTATAGGTTATTTTTACACTTTTTTCGTATTGGTTTGTTTTATGAATTCAAAATAGAGTTATTTACACGTTAAATAAATTATGATTTGATATTTGTCTCAATTATCGCTAAAACTTTGTCACGTTATTACTACTATCTTTTTCAAATTTTGAAATTTGAAATTCAAATTTATATAATAAAAGAAATCAGTTGATGTGACAGTTATATACGTAACGTGAAAAGGAAACACTATACTAAGCAATCCGTGTTTTGCACGGGCTTTACACATTAAATTATATTTCTGTACATTTTAGCACAGGCAAAAGAATTGAAATTTGACATTTTTTAATTAATGAATTTATTTAATGGTTTGAATTATTTTTTTCTTTTTCTTCCCACTTTAATTGTCTTTTCAATCATGTTATATGAAAATTTTTTAAAATGTGATTACAAAATTATTTTTTATTTTTTTTAAATTTTCATTTTGTATATTTTTTTTATTAATTTTTTTAAAATTTTAAATTTTTTTGAATGTGATTAATAAACTTAAAAACTGTAGCATATCCGCTCGACACGCACGTAAATGTCACATTCAAATGTTCTTAGAACTTAAATTTTAAATACATACACTTTTACACTGTGTGTCATTTATATAATTGTCACGCCCCAAATTTCATAACCCGAGCACGTGAATAAAAGATAAATAATACATATTTTAACAACTTCTTCTGTCATTCGTCAGGGCTATACACACACACTATGGAGTAAGGAATATAACAATAAATAAAACTAACTTTAAATTTAAATAAATGTCTTAGTCAAAATTAACTAGGTAACAAAGCTGCAAAACTAATCCAAATAATCTCTCAGAATTAAACAATTAACTATTACCTCACAAACGGAAGTTTATTAAAATCCACTAAAAATAATCCTCTAAAATCTAAAATAATTACATAAAATAAATAAAGTTTCCTATCCTAATCTTAGAAGGCCCAGCACTTGGCTCAAATTCATTACCTGCATCACAAGCTGTAAGGGGTTTAGCACTAATACCACGTGTGCTCGGAACCCTAATAATATTATAAATGCAGTAATGTCCTAACATGCCACTAAGTGAAACAAATATGCACAAATAGCAATTTCAAACAAGAACTTCAATTTATTCATCAATTTATCTTTTCATTACCATTAATTGCCTTGTAGCACCACATAACACATCAAATAAAACAAATTGATTTCTAGGTACTACTATTTGGTTGTCCCATAGAAACAGGACCCAACCAATATACATCATCATTCGATGTCTGCTTGGTTGTCTCATAGAAACAAGACCCAACCAATATACACCATCCTTCGGTGTCTGCTTCTTAGACCGAAGTCTTAGGAATATGATATACCACCCTTAGGCATCTGCTCGTTCGTAGGTTACTAGCCTACTGGAATCGATAACCAACCCCGCGCGGGTTTCTAGACTTTCGACCCTTGGGTACGTATACCCAATATTTTCAGTACCCTAAATCCAAACAAAACGCATCCACTTTCATTTTAAACAAACATCAAATAAATTCTTTATTTAAATTCATTATTTATTAAATCCTTATAAATTCATCATAATATTTTAAATAATCCATAAACCTCAACACGTAAATAATAATAACCATAATTACCGAAGAATCACAGCACAACAAATTACCAAATATGTTTCTTACAATTAATGCAAAAGCATTCAAAACAAACTAACATGTAAAGACAAAATTCACAAAAAGACAAACTATTATATAAGGACAAAAGTCAAAGTTTCTTTACTTTATTCATTTAATGGCTTTGCTGGACATCTAATTTCCACACATTTAACATATATGTATATAAAGTAATAATATGTATACCATACAATCGTGGAAGATTTCAAATATATATAATAGAAATTTTTGTCTTCTAGTAGCCAAGTAAATCTGGGAACTCAATACAATTCACGTTTACCAACTAAAAAAATATAAATAAATAAATAAGTAAATAAAAAACAAGTGAACCTCATATTCCAATCAATCACGTCATGAGTTTAAAGGAAAAAAAAAATCTAATCAATCATATGTTCACAACAATAAAAATCTGATAAGTCTAATATATATACTTACATATATATATATCATTATATTCATATCACCGAATTGTATTAGGGCTAATCAATTAATACACATATATGTATTATTAATTACAATACAGATTCACAAGTCATTCGCCCAGAAAATAAATAATATTTATATATATATATGCATCACTTTTAAAAGTTCTGCCCCTTATCTCAAATTAAATCTGCAGAAAGAACACTCAAGTCGTAACGAAACTCAAAACTCAATTAGCAAATCAGACTAAGATCACCGTGGCCATCAAGATGCTGATAATCTCCACAGCATTCACATTAGATTTTTTTCTCCTCTGCCGCCACTACTTTCTATCTTTTCTTTTCTCTTTTTCTCTTTCTCTCTCTCTCTTTCTCTCTTTTTTCTTAATCATTTTCCTTTACTGCTGAAGAACATATGTTATATATATATATATATATACATATACCTCGATTAGCTATTAGTTGGTAGAATCCTAATGGAAAAAGAATTAGAATTCAAATTAAACTAGACTTCCAACTCCGTGTACTCGCTATTAGTTGGTAGAATCCTAATGGAAAAAAGATTAGAATCCAAATGAAACTAGACTTCCAATTCTACGTACCTATTGTTAGTTGGTAGAATCTTAATGGAAAATTGACTAGAATCCAAATCAAACTAGACTTCTAACTTCATCCATCCACAATAAAAATTGAATCTAATTTATGTCTCCAAAAATTTAAATCAATAAAAATTTTATTTTTACCAAATTAAATATTAATTAACAATTAATTAAAGCATTAAAATTTTGAGTCATCACAATAATAAGGAAGTTTAAAATTTTTTGCTATTGAATTTGCTAAATAGATAGAATTATTTTTCTTTTTCTCTCACTCTTCTCATATTTTTTTAATACTTTTTATATAAAAAATGTCATTTATAAAAAAAAAGTTTAAAATTGTGAATTTGAGGTATTTTTAACTATTGAATTTGTTAAATAATCAGAATAATTTTTTTTCTCTCCCTCTTCTCATATTTTTTTAATATTTTTTATATAAAAGATTTTAAATTAGTATTTTAAAAAATGTGATAATGTTTGTAATAAATAATAAAATTTTATACTTTAATCTCTTTTGATTAATGATTTTTATTTTTATAAGTTATTTTTACACTTTTTTTAATGTAAGTTTATTTTATAAATTTAAATTTGAATTATTTACACGTTAAATTATATTTCTGTGCCGCACGGACAATTACTAGTATATATATATATATATATATAATCAGAAAATGTTACAAGAGGAAGATTTTCTCCCTCAAGCAAAGGCGAAAAGGACACTCCAAATTTAGAAGACAAAAGTTGAGAAAATTGAGACTGGAAGAACCCTGAATTGACCAATTAACCCCTTTCTACATAAAACATCAGGTACAACTGTGTTTTTATTGATTAGAACACACAACAAGGGAGACTGAAAAAAGCACACCAAAAAGATTAAAAAAAAAAAAAAAAAGATTGACTAGCAGATTGGAAGGGGAGCACCATTCCAGCCCTCAAGACAATCCAACAAAGCATCAATCATCTCCCCTTTGCAAATGGCGGTGAAAACCTTGTCAAACTCCTCCCCCGGCGACCGGGCCTTTTCTCCGGTCAGCAACTCAGTTCCCGCCTCTTCCCTGACGAACCTGTACAGCGGATAAGACCGGCACTCCTTAATCCTGTTCGGGATAGCTGGATTCCCACTCTCAACCGCCTTTCTACTACTCTCAACTTCCTTAGGCAAAATGTTCTTTAGCTCCTCCTCGAACACCCCAATCTTCTGGAAGATCGAAGTGCTGGAACTCTTCTCGCTCTCACCATTTCTCAGCGCATGCTCAACGAGGACTTGTCTCAGTTTCTGCATCAACGGGTAGGTCCCGCTGCAAGGGTCATCGATGTATGCAAAAACGTGTTCCCGATCCACGACTCGGAGCAAATCTTTCTCGCAGAACCTGCCGGGGTGAAGCTCCCCGTCGACGCCCATCGTAAGGACGCGTTTGGCCAATTGGCTGACGGTGTTCTTCACGGTGTTCCTCAAGTTCTCCTCCAAATGCCTCAGATCTATGGCTTGGCAGAGCGCTACTAGATAGGTAGAGGACATGAGTTTCAATATATCTATGGATTCCAATGTCTTCCTCGCAGAGATTAGGCCCAAGGAGTTCACGTCCTGATTGTGTTGCTCTGCGCTCTGGACGTGGTTTGTGACTGGATTGGCGAGAAATTGGATCTCCGAGCAGTACGCCGCCATGGCAATTTCAGCCCCTTTGAAGCCGTAGTCCAAGCTGGGGTTTCGCCCCGCTGTGAGATTCGAGGGCAGGCCGTTGTTGTAGAAGTCGTTGACGAGCTCGGAGAATTGAGCGAACATGAGCTTTCCGATGGAGGCGATTGCCAGACGAGTGTTGTCCATGGAGACTCCGATTGGCGTGCCCTGGAAGTTGCCGCCGTGGAGAGCCTTGTTCCTGGAAACATCGATCAGAGGATTGTCGTTCACCGAGTTTATCTCCCTTTCAATGGACTTCGTTGATGATCTGATGACTTCTATTGAAGGTCCTAGCCACTGTGGGGAGGTTCTGAGGGCGTATCTGTCTTGTTTTGGCTTCTGCAACGGGTCCATTTCGTGAAGTTTTTGGGCGGCTTTGACATAAGAACTCCCATCCAAGATGTGTTCCATAATAGCTGCGGCTTCGATTTGGCCTGGATGGTGCTTCAATTTATGCGTCAAATGGTCGGTAAATTCGGGCTTCCCTTGCATAACCTCGGCGAAGATTGCTGACAGAACCTCGGAGAGAAGAGCTAGAATGTTGGCCTCGAAGAGGACGACGGAAGCAAGGCCGGAGCCAACAGCTGTGCCGTTGACAATGGCGAGGCCTTCCTTGGGCTGCAACTCGAAAAAGCCGCCCTCGACTCCGGCCAGCCGAAAGGCCTGTTCCGGGCAGAGGGTTTCTCCGGCGGGCCCAACTGCCTTTGAATTGGGCCGGCCGGTGAGAAGTCCGGCGATGTAGGAGAGGGGGACGAGGTCTCCGGAGGCTGTGATTGAGCCGCGCAACGGGAGACAGGGAGTGATGTTCTTGTTGAGGAACTTGGCAATTGCTTCCAGGATTTCGAATCTGATTCCAGAGTAGCCTTGGAGGAGGGTGTTGATCCTCACGAGCATTGCTGCCCTTGTAGCTGAGTGTGGCAGCGTCTGGCAAGACTCTTGTCCGCCGCCAAATATTCCAGCATTCAAGAACCTAGAATTGAAACAAGACAACAACGGAGTGTTTAGAGTTGAATAAAATTATAAAAGTTAATATTTTGTATTTGGTACAGTGTGTAGAAAATTTTAATTTTATAATTTTATAATTCATGTTTGTAATATTTGTAGAAATTTGTAAAATTTTATATTATTTTATTTAACTCCAAAAGTTACCGATATTAATCTCAAAGATTTTTTTTTTCGATGGTTAAGATAGTGATGAAAAATGGGACAAATCAGACTTGACCCAGTCATAACCCGGTCACAAGTTGACCTACCTCTCTGTCAGGTCCAGCGAAAATCTGCCCGATCTGTCCCGTTGATCTTCTGTTTTTTTTTTTAATATTTTTAAATAAATTAGAAAAAATTGATCTTAAAAAAATTAATGCAATTTCAATTATATTTAATTTTGTAAATTGTAATAAATAATTTCTGTTTACAAAAATGATATTTAAAAATAGAAA
Source organism: Vitellaria paradoxa (assembly GCA_019916065.1). Taxonomy (NCBI): domain Eukaryota; kingdom Viridiplantae; phylum Streptophyta; class Magnoliopsida; order Ericales; family Sapotaceae; genus Vitellaria; species Vitellaria paradoxa. The sequence continues at coordinate 5,206,850 of CM034241.1, read as the reverse complement.
ATACATGCAATTTACAAATAAAATTAAAATAGTTTAATTAATAAAATGTATTAATAAATAATTAAATTTAAATTAATTAATTATTAATAAATAATTTTTACATGAGTTGAGTCGAGTCGAACCGAACCGAACCAAACCGCTAGGCAGGTCAGGTCGGGTTACGGGTCGACTCTTACGTATGTATCACGGTAGACCTTCTTTATCTATTCGGGGCAAGAGGCAATAGCAAAATTATAAGCCCAACTGTAATGATTACAGATCTTTTGCAATTTACCATCACGTGGCTACCAACCACCAACAACCAATTTTTTTATCCAATAATTACCACTTTATCGTTGTAATTTTAGCATCCCCCAAATTCTACTAATAAAAACATTTGTAATTTATTTAATCATCATTTTAAATAACAAACACTTACTAAAATGTGTCTTAATTATAAAATTATTATTGCACTGCGTTTAAAACATTACTCTCTTCAAATTAATTTAATTTTTAAAATAAATGATTGATTTAATTTAATTTTATAAATAAAATTTTATGTTTTGAACATATATATTTAAATTTAAATATTAAATTAAATTGATTTAAGAGAAATAACAAAGTTAATCATGTTAATAGGAAATAACAAATATTATAAATACTCGGCTAAATTTGTACACTTAATTGGCTTAAGAAAAAAAATAAATATTTCTCAAATTTTACTATTTGGGATTAAGTTTCAAATGATATAAAAATTTTAAAATTTAAATTATGAAATGAAATTAAATTTAACTTATAAAATTTTATTTTAATTTTAAATATAAAAATTAGTAGAAATTTTTTCATAAAATAAAATCAAATCTTATCAAATTCAACATTCCAAACAGTGTTAAGCAAAATTTTTTTCTACTAAATTTCTCTAAATGCCCTATTTGAAACTCTAACTGACTCCACAAATTCATATAAAATTTAAAACTTTTACTCAGTGCGCGTATAAATTTTTACAATTCTAAATATTATAATAATAATATTTTTAATAAAAAGTTCGCAAGACATGTACATTTTTAATTTCAACACGGTCGTACGTTTGTAATTGTGCAATAACAACCATTGAGCTACGGTTTGGAAAAATTAGTACGTGCTAATGGTAATTAAAAAAATTAGGCTAGTAGTTAGTTAAAAAAATTAGTTAATTTTGTGTTTGGAAAAGAAAAAAAATTATTTTTTTTTAAATTACAAACTTATAAGAATAAATTGACATTTTTACCCTTGAAAATTTAAAATAAAATTAAAATATAAGAAGATATAAAAGCCCAACAACTGCTGAAAGCCATCCAAACGGTGCCTGATTTCGGTGAAACTTACCGTCAAATTCCCGAAATAAACTGCTATGAATACGTAGTCAGGATTTGAATTTCCGTTAATTTGATTTCACAAGGCAAATTAATGCTTGCGTAGAGAGAGAGAGATATATATATATATATACATATACCTGATAAGCTCCTTCTGAAGAGCACCACCTTGTTTGGTCCTCCTATGGGAAGTCGCCCCAAAGCCAGTAGTAACACCATAGCTGTCAGTCCCCTTGCACATGCTCTCCATGACCCAATCACTACTAGCCTTTACTCCCTCCCTCGCCGCCTCCGACAGCTCCACCCGGACCTCGCCGCTACGCGCGGCGATCGCCGCCACCTGAGATATCGTCAGGCTCTCCCCGCCCAGCCGCACCACCGCCTTCCGAAACTCCGCCACCATCCGCTTCACTTCCTCCAAATGACTCCCCTTCAGCGCCTCGGCCGCCGCTCCCCAATTCAGTGGGTCTTTTAGGGAAAAACCCAGAGTCACCCCATTTTCATGCCCGTTTTCCATCGTGGTTCCCATGTGCGTGTGTATATAAATGTTACTGAAACTTTAGAGAGAGAGAGAGAGAGGGAGGGAGAGAGAGAGGGTGAGAGAGTTAGGAAATGCAGGGATGGCCTTGGATTTCCTGAGTTTGTGGTATGAGAGAGAAGGGGTTTATATAGATGGTTTAGGTGGATAGATATGTGCATGTACATACGTACAGATACAGGGTGTTGGTAGGTGGGCACAAGGGGGAGTTGGGGGAGGAAAGGTGGTGGCAGCCAGCCGAAATAAGGGTTGGTGGAGAACTAATCTTAACCGTTGATGTAGCATCATTGACGGCCAGGATTTGAGATGATCGTTATTGGGTCGGGGCCACGGTGTGCAACATGGGTTCTTACTGGTCAAAGGCTTGAATATGAGGTGGCTGGTGCGTGAGGCAAGAAAATATTTGTCAAAAGTGAAAATTAAAAAATAAATTTAATTCCTCCAAAGTTCAATGTTCTTTTTATCCTCAATGAGCATTAGGATTTTGAAATTTTTTTTTTTGACAAAAAAGAAAAGAATTATATAAAATAATATGAACAAAGGTCCTATTAATTGGTGTCCCAATGTACTCGTTAAGAAGTAACAAGGCTCCGTTTGAATCGATAAAAAACACTAAAAATGCTGAAAGTTTTAAAAAAATTTAAAAATTATTCATTATTTATCTTACTACACATATTACGAATCTACAACTTTTATCAAATAATCATCTATATAAGTTGATTGGTGTAAAAATTAAGCATTTGTTAAAGAGTAAGGATTTTTGGCAAATTAAAATACCAGTAGATGGTTTTTGGACATGGCATAAACTACTAAAACTTAGACCTTTAGCAATCAAAATATTTAATTATATTATTGGGAATGGAGAAACAACTTCTTTCTAGTACAACAATTGGCATTCCAAAGGCCCTCTCATTCCAAAGTATAGACAAAAGCTTGCCTATGATGCTGGTATCTCATTAGATTATAAGGTTTCCTCGATCATTACAAACAACAAATGGGCATGACTATTCCTTAGTACTTGGAAATTACAGGAAATTAAAGACTTTGACATTATGAATATGCCATCTAATTGCACAAGCGCCAATAAATTCATATGGCTGATTTATAAAATACATGAATACTCTTCGGCCTCCACTTGGAAAACCATTAGACGACAATAACATACTATAGTGATCTGGCATAAGTTGGTCTGGTTTCCCAAAAACATACCAAGACACAGTTTCTTCCTTTGGCTAGTCATTAAACAAATACTTAACACTAAAGATAAGCTTGTTCGATAGGGGGACAATTGCAAATACTTTTTTTGTAGGCAAAACATAGAGACTTTTGATCATTTGTTCTTTAAATGCTTCTTTTTACATGAAAATTGGAGATACATCCTCCAATTATACAAAATCTCAAATACCAAACAAAAGTGGGCAAATAAAGTAGCATGGGCTATTGGAAAATTTAGTAAGAAGTTCTTCACTACTACTATCTACAAATTGGTTTGGTCATCGATGGTGTACAATATATAAATTGAAAGGAATGTTCGAACTTTTAAAGGATTACCAACTCCTACTCATATGATTGTCAAAAAGATCGTGCAAGAAGTAAGAATTAAGGCCATGCAATTTGCTAAGATTAAACCTTTAGATGCTAATATTGAAACTTACAAAACTTGGAGGATTCCTATTTTTTATATAGATACCAGATAATAACTATTCTTTTGTATATCGAGGATATACCCTCTGGATTATATAATTTATTCTCTTTTTAATTCAAATGATCTTTCTTACTAAGTAAAAAATTTTTATCAAAATTTATCACTCTAAGCGCACCCTAAATATATGTTACGTAATAATATTTTGTACTTTCATGAAATTATACATGAAAAAGTGCGAAACATTATTATAAGACATGTTTTATTAGTGCTTAATGAGTTTCATTGGTCACTTGTTAACAAATGTCTATGAATAATTAAATAAAAATATATATTTTTTAGTAAATATGTAATATTATTAATTTTTAATTTTTTTACCCCCTCTTCTTTCTAAAGAAAAGAAAATTAGTAGAAACCATGCATGCCTCGCCTACACTAGTAATGGTTCCAACCACTTCATTTCATTTCATTATCTAATTAAATAAAATATATTTGATCTTTTTTTGCTTCTTAAGTTGCCAAATACTTTATTTGAATTAGTAGTCAAGTCTGACTTGTTTTTTTTGTATTTGAAAACATAGATACTTCATTGAATTCCGGAACTAAGTAGTTGTATTAATCAACTATTGGAATTTCCATTATTACACTTAAATATTTTCTATTTAAAGTAAAATTTAAAAATAAATAATTATTTCATTCACTTAGGAAAATCAATTGCGCATGATATACGTTTATCTTCATTAATTGAAAATACTTGAAATCTAAAGTTGCCTAAAGATAAGGGCGGATCTAAGATTTACAATCGGTATGAGTAAAATTATGTTTTTAATATAAATAGAAGTAAAAATAATAATATAATAGGAGCAAAATATAAGGGCAAAAAAGTATAATTTATAAGAAAAATAGCAAAAAAAAAAAATTAGTGTAATTTTTTAAATTAGGAGGACAATTAACTTCGTTAAGCCTTGTTTGGGTTCACTCATGCCTAAAACTGTCAAAAATGTTATACAAAGAATAGACTCTCACAATTTGTAAAAATAATGATTTTTCATAGAAGTGGCACATTGCAACACAACATATTGTCATTTTATAATTTAACAAAAACGTGAAAAATAACAATTGTGGACACATAACATTAGGATAGAAATGAGTTGAGCCAAACTAGTTTTAATTTATTTAAACTCGGATCAAACTCTAGTTCGATTTATACTTTATATAGACTCAAGTTCAGTTCAACAAAGAAAAATTTAGACTCGAAATTGACTCGTGAATAAATTAATTATACTAAAACGTCGTCGTTTTAGTTTAAAATATTGTAAATATATATATTATTTTGTTAAATTGACTCGTAATTTTTTAAACCGAATTTTTCTAGATTCGAGTTGAAACTTGATTCTAAACAAATTATAGATTAATTTTAGTTCGAGATCATTTACTCCTACGTGATGTGTTTTAGGAATCCATTTGCATAAATAATCCTTATACTAACAATGTATTAAAATTAAACTCACTGTATGATAAGAGATTTGAACATTGACGCATTGATAAAATTTACATTTTTTAGCAGGGTTAATTAAGGGATTAATCAAATTAAAATGAAATTCTCATTTCATCCATGCATAAAGATTTGGTGAAAAACCTTACCTCCCTTTGTGCAAGAACTGGTCCAAAAGTGGATTTTGGTGGTTTCGAATTATCTAGTTGTTGGCTACTACTATTTAATTAAAAAATTGTGTCATTCACATCTAATTAAGAATAATTAATTTTGTCCAAGAAAATAAATTTTGCCCATCCTTGAAAAAATTAAATTAGTTTGACCCTTTCTCTAGCATTGAACATACTTAATTAGAAGTATTGCAAACTAAAATTTATTTTTATTAACAACCAATTAGCAAAATTATTTGTGTTTAGGTAGAATCAACCTAACGAACCTAATTGTGAAAGAATCTTTCAAGACCGCCGGTTGGTTGTTCATGCCAGCAGACCTCCCATCGCCAAGTCGCCAAGTCAAATGTAATGGTAGGTTACGTAGACAGATGATAATCTAATGCTAAAACGTTGAACGACAATGGCACCCCATATGTTAAAAACATGCTGAGAACTAGGAGGGGAGGGCCAAAAAAAAACAATTAGAGAGTTGAATCAATTCAATCACTTTGATTCAGTAGGTTTGGTTCGGTTTTATATTATTTTCAGTTCGATTCTTAGGTTAGTTGGTACTTAATCCGAACCTAAACTGAGGGTAATTTAACCCGAACCAATTCGAACTAACTTGAAAAGATATAATATATAATATATGAATATTTATATAATATTATAAAACTAAATAATATTATAATATATAAACATTTATACAATCTTAAAATTTGAAATGAATTGGACTAAGCGGAAAATGGAGCAGACCTAATCCGAAATGGTCTAAACCGAAAATAGAATTGAACTAATTTGATATTTTCGGTTCGATTCGGTTTAGGTCTCATTTAAAATCAGTTCGGTTTCGGGTCTAAATTTTAGGATCAGAAAAAATCAGTTTGATTTTGGATTAAACAAAAACTTGAACCAAATCGACCTAGGCACACCCTTAGTAAGAACTACTCTTATAGAATTAGAACGAGTTTGAGATTAAAATTTAATATCTGAATATTTAAAAAGGTTTAAAATTTGTCTATAAAGCTAGTTTCAAAATTTATCCGTAGAGTACATAATATTCAACTCGATACCTATTTATATATGCTAGTAGGGTACCCATTACCCACCACTTATAAGATGCCTGTTAAATACCTAATCAAAGTGTTTACGTTATATTTTATAAATATTTATATATGTATATATAATATGTTAAATGATCTAAGTTTTAATTTGTATGATATTAATATTGAATTATATTTTCTTATGGTGTATTTATGCTGAACAATACACCATGTAATAAAAAATATAATCTTAATAAAAATTACGTAATTCAACAATTAAAGAGGTGTAGTATGTTATCATTCAAAAGAAAAGAAAAAAAAAAGTGTGATATTAAGGCAGAGTTAAATTAATAACTGTTTGACAAATTTTCATACAGTAGAAGTATTAGTCAGAAACAATTAAGAGTCACAAACAATGTTTATGTTTAATATGTTTACTTTTATTTCTATTAATTAATTTAGTATTATTCTATCGTTTTGAAATATAATATGTCATATGCAATGCCAACACGAGAAGGGGAAGGGGGTTGATTGAGCCACTGAAAGCAAAATCTTTGTAGTGAATAGTATAATTTTTGAAGTATTTTTATAGTGGGTTTGTTTAAAAAAAAAGTATTTTTATAATTTTATTCCATAAAATATTTTTTTTTTAAAATAAATTATCCTAATACCTCAAACAATTTATAAGTTTTGCCCTTATTTTTATATCAGACACACTACCTATTATCTTTTAGTACATTGTGTGTAAGCGTAAATTTATGGAAATAGTATAATTTTTGAAGTATTTTTATAATTTTGCCTCATAAAATAATTTTTCAAAATAAATTACCCAAATATCTCAAATAATTTATAAGTTTTGTTCTTACTTTTATGTCAAGTACACTATCTATTATCTTTTAATACATTGTGTGCAAGTGTGAATATTTTACTTGTCGACTTGACCCAGTAAATCCAAATCATGGATCTCCCCCTAGTTATATGTGTCAAACTATTACAATTAAGCATATGTACAAGTAGGGCTGGGGGTAGGTTCGGTACACTGCGGACCATTGGATCATCGAACAGTGTACTGTACGGTGGTCCGTACAGGTGATCCAACGATCCGCGGTACACCGGACCTACCTCTTCCCTGTACAAGTATAAGTCATATTATTCTGTTTGTTAATGATGTATTTTTTGAGAAGATTTAGAGTTCGTTTGATAATATTTTTATTTTTATTTTTCTGTTTATATCTTCAAAATTTTATAAATTGGTAATAAAAATATATTTGTTAAATTTGTTTACTTTTTTTGTTTCCAAAAAAATGAAAATTTAAACAGAAAAATATAAAAAAAAAAAGATGTTTTCACTTTATTTTTTTCCGTTGCAAATATTTTGTCAACTCTAGTATTTTGTCTATTTTTGTTACATTATATTAAAATAAATTATTTTATTCAAATATTTTATTAAATTAAAATTATTTTTTAATAAATAATATAATTAAATTAATATGTAATATATATTATTAATTTATTTCTAATAAATAATTAAATTAAATTAGTTAATTTAATTAATAAGAAATATATATTATTAAATTATTTTTTAATTAATAATAAAATAAAATATATTAATTTAATTTAATAAAAATTTAATTAATATAAATATATTTTATTAAATAATTTTTAATAACTATTATAATTAAATTATTTAATTTAATTTAATAGTTAATTTAACTAATATTAAATATAGTTTACTAAATTATTTTTAATAAATATCATAATTAAATTAACTTAATTTATTTAATATGAATTATATTTTATTAAATTATTTTTAATAAATGTCATAATTAAAATATTTAAATTATTGTGAAATATATTTTATTCAATTATTTTTAGTAAATAATATAATTAAATTATAATAAATATATGTTATATTAACTAAATTAAATGATATAATACTTATATCTTATTCAATTGTTTTTAATAAATAATATAATTAAATTAAATTATTATAAAATATATTTATTAAATTCAATTAATTTTCAAAATACTAATAAAATTAAATATTTTATGAAATTTAAAAATTAATAATTATAAACAAAATTATATTTTTAAATGCAGTTTCAGTTTTTATTTCAGAAAAAAAAAAAACGACAACAGAAAATATAAAATATAAATGTAAACAGGAAAACGACAACGTTACCGAACAACTCTTAATAATTACTCTCAATAAACATTCTTTAACATTTATCACAAATATTTTATCCAAAAAAAAATCTAACAAAAAAAAGAGCGTAATTTCTTCTTACTTCCAACAATTTTTTTTGAGAGAGAATAAAAAAATAAATAAATAAATTGCACAAACTAAAATTTTCGAACTTAAGGCTGACAAAGTCTAATAGTCAGTTCGGTAATAGTTGAACTCTAAATCATTAAATTAAAATTTAACAATCTAAATATATTTATATTTTTTAATTAAAATATATATATATTTAAACTTTTCAATTTTAATCTAACAATTTAGAACTCCATTGTTGCCTAAGTAATAAAAGTCTCCTCTCTTAAAATTCTTTTCTGAAGATGTGGCCATATCCACACCACAATTTGTAAGGAGGAAACCAGCACCGAGTGGTTAAGGGGTTGGGGGTAAGTCCGTGCACGGGACCTACTCCCGGATCCGTGGTTAAGAGTCTTGTCGCCTTTCGGCCAGAGGGCCTACAATCCTCACCAGCATGACTTATCATTGGCCCGCCCCGGAAGGATTGCTAGCAGGGACGAGATCAGATTTTTAAGTTCGAGGGTCAAAAAAAATATATATATATATATATAACTGATATTATAAATTATATTTAATAAATAATATATATACATATATATATTTATAATTATATATATATGTATGTAGATGATACAATTAACTTATCTTCTAATTTTTAGATTATGTATAACAATTAAAAAAATTAAATTTTAAGAATATTGGTGCATAATTTAAATTTTGGATAAATTTTTTTAATCTAAAAATTTATATGTACTACTAGTAATATTTTTCTAAATAAAATTAATCATTTTTTAAAATTTTATGTGAGGTCGAATTATAGTATAATTTTTTTAGTTAAAAATACATATATACAAATGGTATTTTTCAAAACTTAAGGATAGGGATGAAAATGAGTCGAATCGAGTCGAGTTTTAATTTATTCGATCTCGACTTGATCTTTTTATACTGAGCTTGAGTTCGAGCTCGAGCTCGGTTCAAGTTCTTAAACAAGCTCGAGCTTAGCTCAATAAAGAAGAATTTAAATTTAAATTTGGCTCACGAATAACTCGATTAAATTAAAATGATGTCTTTTAGTTTAAAATATAATAAATACAATATTATAAAAAAATATAATAAAAATGTTATTAAAATATATATATATATATATATATATATATATATATTATTTTAACGAGTTTACTCGTAAGATTTTGAGCTCAACTTTTCTAATTTTAAGTTTGAATTTGAATCTGAATAAATCATAAATCAAACTCGATTCAAACTTATTTTAGTTACGAATTGAGTTTGGGTCGAGTTCAAATAATTTACGAACGCTTCAATTCGTTTTCACCTTACTTAAGGGATACGGCGACCCGGAACACCTAGTTTTGCCCCTGACCGTTAGGTTTTGGAGATAGTGTGGATCTTGCACGCATCATCCATCTACCACAAACCCTTTTGAATATTTATAGAGAAAGAATTCGGGAGTGCTTTTTTGTTTCTAGTTACCCTTAATTTTCAACGTCAATGCCACCTGTCATTGATCAATTTTAATTTTTGTCTGGATATTACGTCAATCACATCACACCCAAATGAAGAGTCTTAACTCTTAAGTTAAGACCGGCCCAAGAGGTCCTTTTATTTCCAGAGCATCAAACATGTTTCGGTCTTCCTAATAATCCAACCACAGGGCAGATTTTTAAAATGTGACAAGCACTCCGCCACTCATTTTTCTCCATATTCAGTACTTTCAACGGAAGCCATCCCATGTCGAATTAGGTTGAGGTTTTTTCTTTTTTTTTTTTTTTTTTTTTTTTTTTTGGGGGTGCTACTTAGTTAGGTTAAGTTTGGAAAGAGAAAAAATTAATTTTTTAGTATTTTTTTTTTTTTTGGTGTTTGGAAGGAAAAAAGAGTTAGCTTGTTAGTAATTAGTTTTTTAACTTTTTGTTAATTTGACTTTTTTTTTCAAAATTTAAAAAAAAATTAAAATGTAAGATGGTAAATTTAATTATTTAAAAAAACTAAAAAAATAGTAGTTGGTAGTTATGATTGCCAAACACAATCTTAGTGTGCTCGGACTTTAATCTCTGCTTGTGAGTTTATAGAAATGAAAAGAAAAGAAAAAAAAATATTAATTAAGATGAAGAGGAATAATAATATTTTCTTTCTATTTATTATTAAAACTTGACAGAAAATGTCAAATTAATCGAAATTTTAGAATTTTTTATTTTATCCCTTTTTTCTATCACATCATTGTTAATTTATTTTTTTTACCCAAATTCCTAATTATTTTTTACTTTTACTTATTTTTGGATTAATTATAAAGAAATTTCAATTCGATCATCTATCGATTCACTAATACTAACACAGATAAAAAAGTATAAATGTAAAAAAATAACTTAACAATTATTTTATGACATTATATAAAGTTATTAAAATATTCTATAATATAAATAAAAGTTATTTTTTACTAATAATTTTTTTTACACAATTTTTTGTATCACACGAATTAACACTAATATATGTATACACACAAGTACATAACTCGGTGTAGTATCAGTTGGCAAAGTCATGAGATTGCGCTCCACGTGGGGGTATGGGAGGACCGTAATGCTGCATTGCTCCGGCCGCCTCTGTCCAACTCCTCTACCTGCCGAAGGGGGAGCAAGCAATAGCTATGATAAATAACAACAAAATTGCAGGCAACGATATCATCGCAGCATACTCCATTTTTACTTGAATTGAGCTTCCACCACCACCAACCCTGTACTGGTGAGTCAAGAGATCGATCAGTAACTCAAACAAAGATTTACGAGCTCAGTCATACTTCACCCAGGCTAATCCAAACAAAGTTTACATTCAGACCCAATTGACACAAATAGCTTCTAATGTATTAGTGGATAAATTACACTTCATAACTTTGTATTAATTTTTTACTTTTCAATTAAGAAATTATTAAGGAAAAAAAAAAGAAAATTCAAAATTTCTTCTCTTATTATTTAGTTTACGATAAAAAAAATGAAAGAGAAAAAATATAAAATTTGAGAATTAAAAATATTAAATTATAAAACTCATTTTTGATAAATGACTTTTAATTTTTTTTATTGCATGCTAGACGATTCAAACAATCCACACAAATATATAATTGCAAACATAAAGTAATAAATAAGAAGACACATAATTTAACAAGTAAAACTTATATCAGAAAAAATCTCGAACCTTTCACTAGATTGCATAGTGATTACAAAGTAACAAGTTCTCGATAAACTTGAATCCACAAACTTATATTATTGACTCTATTTGCTTAAATCATCAATGCACCCAAACCCTAGTGAAAAGACACTCACTTCGAATCTACGAAAACAAACCGAATCCACGTAGTACGCTGAATCCACAACACTCACGATTCAAACTCATTCTAATCGCGCATACATGATATATGAACTTGTTGTGGCTAAGTGTCGAGAGAAATGAATAAACAATCAAAACTTATAACTCTTAGATGGTGTTTATCTCTGTTGGAAACCCTATATATGTCTCTAAATATATAAGGAACAAAAATTCAGACGCATTAGGTTTTCAAAACACAATTTGAAAACTGAAATTGCGACGCTTGCAAGACTTGTCTTCTTGCAGCCTTTCCGCACTTACCTTGCACGGCTTAAATCTAAAAACACCCCTCTCGATATTTTCTTATAAATTAGAATGGTGTTCCCACGCCTTCATGTGTTGATCCTACGCTTTTCCTGCAAAGTAAGATATTTCAGTTTTCTAAATTTTGTAGTTTTTTAGATTTATTTTGAGGCCAACATAATTTGTTTTGTCCTGAAACTCTAACGTTTTAGTTTACGTCTAAACTTATAAAGACTAGAACTCTATTTTGACTATAGATTTGCCAACTCTAATAAAATTTCTAACACACGTGATTGAAATTTGAGATTTGAGATTTTGCAAACTTTCCTTACTTTTTTGTTTTTGTTTTTTTTTTTTTTCATTTTCTACCATTTTCTTCTCTTTTGTCAAACCCTCATTTCAAACACCCCTTGGTATATGGGTGAAAAATTAAATGGATAAATATTATGAGAGTAATTTTAACTTTTTACTACTACATTTTTTACTCATTTTACCTCACTCTCTGCAAAATTAATATTTAGCTCAAGCGGTTCATGGGTATGCTTTCCACAGAGATCACACTGGTTCAATTTTGACTTAAGCGAGATGTGCGTGAGAGACAACATATGTCTCTCCAATTTACTAATCGGTTACGCGGTTCAATGAGAGGTGTAATAAATCATTAAGAGTTCCAGATTACAAAAAAAAAAAAAAAATTTATTACTGTTTAACTCTATGCAAAACGAACCTTAAACCTTACTTTGATTTCTTTATTTTTAATTATAATAATTAATCCATGCATTTACAATTAAGGGGGGTTTGGAGGCACAATTTTTAGTAAAAAATTACCAACTTTTGCTTTTTAAATGTTTTGTAAACCACTAATTTTTGTCACTTTTCTACTTAGTTATAATAACTTTATAACTCAAAAGTTACCAAAAGTTGTTAAAATTTGCTAAAAGTTGCTAAAGATTATTAAAAGTTACTAAAAAATTTTATCAAGTACTTAAAAGCTGCAAAAAAGTGTTAAAAATTACTACTTAAAAGTTGCAAGAAGTTGTTAAAAATTACTACTTACTTACCAAACACATCAAAAAATTGTAACTTGCAACTTTTAATAAAAAATACCAAAAATTGCTAAAATTTAAATTTCCAAATGGTATCTAAATTTTAATTTAACTCTTCTATTAAAGTTCTTTATTTAACTATAATGAATAATGCATGTAACATTTTTTTGTGAATAATTGCGAAAGGTGACTCACAATGAGTACCGAAATAAAATTTAATACAAAATGTAATAGTGCAAAATAAAATTTCTAAATATGTGAGCCGTTGTAACATGGCTTAGGCCATGTAAAAGCAAGGAATCATCTCGCGATCCGTTGCTGCTGTAGTCCTTCCTTACATGTCATATGACCACAAGTAGGCTTTTCCCTCTTGACATAGCTTGCAGTAGGAGACCATTGTGGGAAATCATTTAGAGCTGTGCCAGTTAAACGTTGAAATGCTGCTAGGTAAATACGAAATCTTGACCCATAGCCTAAAAAGCTTATCCCAACCTATACAAATTCCTCTTTTCTAGTAAGATCAGGATTCACATTCCTATTATCACTACTATCACCGAAATCCCTATTTCTATAAGTTGTCTTAATTCTCACTCCGCCAACTTCTGGTGACTTCGCCATAAGTGATGACTAACATTGTTCACATCCCCCATCTTAGATCTGATCATGATGTAGGACAGATTTGATATTTTCCTAATTTCTTTTGAATTAATTTTCTTATTTTTTGGGATTTTTTTATTCCTATTTTAATTAAGATTAAATTTTATTAGTTTTCTTTAGGCCTAAGGCTACTTGTAATTTAAATAGAATTTAGATTGGATAAGAAAATTTTAGAAAACCTATCCTGATTAGGATTAGATTTATGATTAGTTTTTCCTATAAATAAGGATTTTTGTAAATACTTTTAGAAAGTAATTCAATTTAATTATTCAATATATTTAATTAAGAATTTTGTGTTCTTATTTGGTTCTTGTGTATTCAAGAACAATCTGTCGTACTCGAGAACGATATCTTGCCAACGCCTTACCGCTGTGTCAAGTGATATCTGAGCAAGTTTGCTTTACCTAGTTTTCTTCTTTCCATTGAGTATACACAAGGTTTCTCCTCGTGCTCACTATTCATTGGAGGCCCCAAACAATGATGATCGTAGTTTGGAGAATCTTTGGGTTGCATAGCAAAGATGGAGCAACGTCTAGATGAAATTGCAGCGATACTCAACCGTATGAATCTCAACAATATGGCTATCCCATTTGAGCTTGTAGCCCCCTAGGGCTCCACGAGTTCAAGATGCTAGACAACTACTCGTGAGACAATCTAATGGTAACCAACATTATAAATTGGTTGATGATGATTTCAACTATGAAAACGAAGGTGCTATTCAAGTAGCCCCTATTCAAAGAAGACACAACACTAAGGATTCATTCCGAATGAAGATGGATCCCCGCCTTTTGATGGGCATTTTGAACTTGAAGATGATACTTATCCAACTGTAATTATTCATGGAGATGAAGGAATACCTCTGAGTGAAGAAGTTCAAGAGATCAAGGAGACTATGATAGAAGAAATAATTGTGGGGTTTTCAACAAATTGTGATAAATTTAAAGAAGATATCAAGGTAAAAGATGCTTCTATTTTTATGAATACTGTTTTTGAAAATAGTTATAATTTAGATGAATTATTTTTGGAAGAAAACGAAATTATAATTAGTCTTCAAAGGGAAGAGATTAAAAATCCCACAATATTCGAAGTTATAGATCTTCTTGATGATGACATTACAAACTGGATTTATTGTTCTATGGTGAAAAAGTTATTAGTTTTATCAAATTTCAAACAATGGAAGTCAAAGATGAATATGCGTTCAAATTTGTTAAGAAAGCATGGGTTAACATGATTGAAATTTTCAACGATGAAGAATTACTTGAAGAACTATTCGTGGAAAGTAAAATTTGAGCACTATTGCATAAGAAGATGAAAATTATTCCCAAGTTAAAATTATACATATTTTTGTCAGCAACAGAAATTGCATTGAAGGTGCTTGCTCATAATGGTTCTCCAAAATTTTTTTTCCTCCAAATTTTTGTTTTTATTATCTTTCCCTTAAATAACTTGAGAACGAGTTATTTTAAGATGGGGAGAACTGATGTAGGACAGATTTGGTATTTTCATAGTTTCTTTTGGATTAGTTTTCTTAAATTTTTTTGGGATTTATTTTATTCCTATTTTAACTAAGATTAGATTTTATTAGTTATCTTTGAGCCTAAGGCTACTTGTAATCGAAATATAATTTGGATTGGATAGGAAGACCTTAGAAAACTTATCCTAATTAGGATTAGATTTATGATTAATTTTTCTATAAATAGAGATCTTTGCAAATACTTTTAGAAAGCAATTCAATTTAATTATTCTATATGTTTAGTTAAGAACTTTATGTTCTTGTTTGGTTCTTATGTATTCAAGAACAACCTGTTGTACTCGAGAATGATATCTCACCAACGCCCTGCCGCCGCGTCAGATCACCCACAACGTACTCTATAGGTACCATTTTGACGTTTCCCAAGTTTAGGCCATGGTACCTTTGAGTTAGTTAATCTCTATTAGCTCCTACTCCCTATTCTAGTCAAACAAACCCTATTAGTCAAACAACTCCTACTAGTTCCAACAATTCCTTTCTGACAAAAGAACCTAAGCAAATTCCATTCCATCCTACAATTGTCCTAACTCCCATAATGTGGCCTCTATCCTCCCCATCACCATAGTTGTCTTTCACAAACCAACCAAACCTTAGCAATTTTGAGCTCGTATTTACCTTGGAGTAGTTGAAGCATTATGTCAAGAACTTAATCTAGCCAGAAAACTCTACCAATATAATGGGATTCGATTTAGATCTTGACAACCTTATCCTTTGGCAATTTCTAATCTTGCAGTATAGATTTCAAGTAAAATTTTCCTATACTAGTTTAGTGTCCATCAAGGTAGTGTTGTATATAAATCACGTACCTATCCTATTGATGAGAATCAACAGGATCCATTGCATATGCTGACTGACAATTACAAGTATTAGGAATAAGAGAATCAAAGAGACATTAAATGGGTTAATTCATAACATTTGAGCCGAGCAAGCTTCAAGGAATTTTTTTAAGGTAGCGTCAAGCATAAAATTGGGTTCAAAGGAGGATCAAATCCTAATCCATGTGATCCAAGTAAGGGATTGATCTGTTTAATGAGGATAGATATACAAGGCCTATGTGGATTGTGCTTCACGTGGATTGGCTTCATTAAATATGTGACATAGGTTTTATTTAAATTATTTGTATTTATGTTTTATTTAACATGAACCAAACATTAATTAACTTAAGCCCATGTCTAATTTTATACTTTGATTAAATTAAGGTTAAATTAAGGTTTGATTAAATTAGGGTTTATTTATATAAGCTATATATAGCGTGAATTATCTTCTATATGGAGATTGGTTTTTACATTGTATAAGATAGACAGAACTTTTTATTCGATTTTTCACTGAACTTTCAGAACTTATAAAAAATCTCATCCTTATAGTGTTCAAACCTTATACCTTTGGTTTTTAGTTTCAGCAATCATTGTATCGGGATTCTTAATCTAATTTTAACTTTCTTGGGTAAGTATTCTAACTTTAATTGTGGGTTTTAGGATTCGTCCTTTAGAGTTCGCATCACTTCTACTACTCCTACCTTAGAAACTATTATTTTTTCAGTGCCACTCTCGTGTGTACTATCAGTCGCCACCCCAAAATGATTTTCCAATATCCATTTTCTAGTGTACTGCCAACATCACATACCAAAAATATGGATAATAATTATAATTTAAGTTAATTTTACAAAATAAGTTAAGAACTAAAAAATAAAAATATATATTAAAATTAACAAACAATTTTAAATAAAAAAGATAAATCGAGCTGATTAGATAGATTTGAAATTTAACATATATATTCTAGAAGAGATTTTGATTTTTGGAATTAAATAAAATTCCAACTTTGATCATCTATCGATTTATTAATATTGATACAAATAAAATATATATATATATATATGTGTGTGTGTGTGTGTGTGTATAAATATTCATATATCGCACTTACAACACTAGCACCTGTAAATACAAGTACATAACTTGGGTGTAGTATCATTTGCCAAGTCCATGAGATTGAGCCTCATGGGCGGAGCTACATGGGGGCAAGGGGGGCAAGTGACCCATCTCAATTTTTAAGATAAAATTACTAAAATGTCTTCATTATTTTAATTTTATTTAAAATTTAAATTAATTAAAAATTAAGATATTTTTTTATTTTATTAAAAATTTAAAGTTAATTCAAAATTTTTTAACATATAAGAAGTTTAAAAAAATCAAACTTGGTATTTTTTGTGAAATAAAGTGTATCCTTTTAATACATTATTGCATATTTTTGTTTATACTATTAGCAAATTTAGCATATAACAAAATAAATTCTATAGATAATAAAATTTAATAATAATTATATTTTTTGTAGCGAGAGATTTTTCTAATAAACTTCAGGTGCTTGAACCATTAACTGTGAGAAATATATTCACTAGTTAATACTCAATAATAATTTATTTTCTCTCTAATAATAACATCGTTTTTCTCCTACTCTTAATCAAAAAATAAGTCGATTGTTATTTTTTTTGGTGTTCGGTGTCCCCCTTGGTGCCCGGTGCCCGGTGCCCCCCTCAGCAAAAATTCTGGCTCCGCCCCTGTTGAGCCCCATATGGGGGTGCATGATGGGGACCGTAATGCTACAGAACTTCGGCTGCTTACGTTCGACCCATCGACCTACCCAAGAGGTAACAAGCAATAGCTATGATGAAGAGTAACAAAATTGCAGGCAACGATATCACCACAACATACTCCATTTTTACTGGAATTGAGCTTCCACCACCCCCCTGTATTGGTGAGTCAAAGAGATTGATCAGTAACTCTCCAAACAAAGGTTTACGAGCTTAGTCATAATTCACGCAGGCTAATCCAGACACAGTATATATTCAGACCAATTCACACAAATGGCTTCTAAATATTAGTCGATAAATTACACTTTACAACCTTGTACTGATTTTTTACCTTTGAATTAAGAAATTATTAAGAAAAAAGAAAGAGAATTCAAAATTTGACCCTTATTATTTTACGATTAAAAAAAAGAAAAAATATAAATTTTAAGAATTAAAAATAGTTAAAATTATAGACCGCATTGCTTGAAAATTGTAATTTAATATTTTTATATTTTTTAATTCATTCAAATAAAGACACACGTAATTGAGATTTGAGATTTTCAATCCCCCTCTTCCTCCTTCTTCCCTTCCATTTTCCTATAGTCAAATGCTTGTTGGAATTTTTCATATATTGAGTATAAATTAATTAATTCTTATTTTGCCCAAAAAAATAAGTTAGAACTAAGTTAAAGATGGGAGATATACATAATTAGGTCCATTTTGCTGTGATTTATATTATTAGATTTATATGAACCTAATAGGGATAATGAGGTTAAACAATTAGTGTGGACTAATTGTTAAACACAAAAGCCTTTTATGGGAAGACCTAGTGATGTTCGGGTTTATCCTTTATATATTGGCTAGTTCCCCTCTTTTCACAATATACAGACAGTTTTTCCTATTAATAACTGTCATATTATTGTGATGGGGAGGAAGACCAAACTTTAGTAATCTAATCCTAGTTTTGTAGTTTCAGAGTTGACGTAACCACAAACGACATACGATCATAAAACAAATAGGTATGTGTTTTCTGCATTAATTTATTTCGATATTCCTATATTCACATACACAATATTTATTTTGCTTACAATACTCACTTTTAAACGCTTTAAGCTCTGTTTGGAGTGATAAAAAAAATTAAAAAATGGTAAAAATATTAAAAAATTCTAAAAGTTATTTACTTTTTATCTCACTGCACCAATTACAAACCCACAACTTATCTCACTTTATCTTATTTTATCTCACTTTTTATCACTCCAAACATACTCTATATAGTTGAAAAATAAAATAGGTAAATATTATGAAAGTAATTTTAAATTTTTACCCCCAACAATTTTTACTCATTTTACCTCTCCCCCTGGAAAATTAATGTTTATAAATGCTTAAAATAAGAAATATTAATCTATTTAATTTTCATAAATATATAATTGTCGCCAGACAATCAAATCCCTCGTCAAAAGGTACTCCACTAGGGAAAAAGTATTGGTCAAGTCCCTGTGACTTCAAATCCAAAGCCACTTTTCCTCCAAACATGGATTGAAAATGAGAATAGGACATCTCAGGAAGGATGGGGGAGAGAGAAAGTCAGAGAGAGAGAGAGAGAGAGAGAGAGAGAGAGAATATCTGTAACGGACACCATGCTAGAGTGCTTAGTGAACAAATTAATGTTGGCCATCCAACGTATTCTAGAAGCTTTAATTACAAGTCATAAATGGGTTTGAATTTATTTACTGAGACGAGTTAATTTATTCTTTTATTCATCAAAATTTGAAAAATATGATCAAACTTGTTTACGAACAGCTTAACTCATTTGCAATACCAGACACAACAACATAATAATTTGCAGAGAGTATCGGAACCAAGCCCGTTGCGATCAACCACAGCCAATGACTGACTGTCTGTCCAATTAATTACTTTCATCGGAAACACCTCTCCTCTCCTCTCCTCTCCTCTCCCAAACAAACAACCAATCACCAAACAAACCATGTATAGCAAAAATAATGAAAGAGGGCCAAAGTAATTGGGATTTCCTACGGAACAAGCAATCTCAGTTGGGAAGAATTGAATAGAACCACACAACTTCCGTAATTAATTAGAAATCCTCCAAACATAAAGTCAAAGGAAAGTATGCAAAAACCCAGATAGAATTTATGTATATCTCACAAAGGAAAGATCAAAAAATAGAAAGGAAACCCAAAATTTATTTGAGCCCGTATTTTCCTTGGAGCAATTGAAGCATTAGGTCAAGAACTTAATTTAGCCAAAAAAACTCTACCAATATAGTGGGATTCGATTTAGATCTTAATCTACTTTATCATTTGGCAATTTCTAATCTAACAGTATAGATTTTAAGTAAAATTTTCCTATACTAGTGCTGTATATAAATCATTTGATTACCTATCCTGTTGATGAGAATCAACAAGATCCATTGCATGTATTGATTGGACAAATTACAAGGGTTAGTACTAAAAGAATGAAAAAGACATTGAACATGCTAATTCATAACATTTGAGCTGAGCAAGCTTCAAGGAATTTTTTTAAGGTAGCGTCAAGTATAAAATTGGGTTCAAAGGAGATCAAATCTTAATCCATGTGATCCGAGTAAGGGATAGATCTGTTTAATGAGAATAGATATACAAGGTTTATGCGGATTGGGTTTCAAGTGGATTGACTTCATTAAATATGTGACATAGATTTTGTTTAAATATTTGTATTTATGTTTTATTTGATATTGGCCAGACATTAATTAACTTAAGCTTATGTCTAATTTTATACTTTGATTAAATTAAGGTTAAATTAGGGTTTGATTAAATTAAGGTTTATTTATATAAGCTATATATAGCGTGAAAGATATCTTTTGTATGGAGATTGGTTTTTACATTATATGAGATAGACAGAACTTTTTTTTCGATTCTTCTCACTGAACTTTCAGAACTTATAAAATATCTCATCTTTATAGCATTAAAACCTTATACCTTCGTCCTTTAGGGTTTGCATCACCTCTACTACTCCAACCTTAAGAACTATTATTTTTTCAACTCCACTCTCATGTGCACTGCCAATCGCCACCCCAAATGATTTTTCAATATTCATTTTCTAGTGTACCGTGAACATCACATACTGAAAGTATAGATGATAATTATAATTTAAGTTAATTTTACAAAATAGTTAAGAATTAAAAAATAAAAATGTATATTAAAATTAACAAACAATTTTAAATAAAAAAAGATAGATCAAGCTGATTAGATAGATTTGAAATTTAACATATATTCTAGAAAAAAATTTTGATTTTTGGGATTGAATAAAAGCCCGACTTTGATCATCTATGGATTCATTAATATTGATACAAATAAAAATATATAAATATTCATATATCGCACTTACAACACTAGTACATGTAAACACACAAGTACATAACTTGGGTGTAATATCATTTGCCAAGTTCACGAGATTGAGCTCCGTATGGGTGTGCACGATGAGGACCGCGATGCTACAGAACTCCGGCTACTTACGTTCAACCCCTCGACCTACCCAAGAGGTAACAAGCAATAGCTATGATAAAGAGCAACAAAAGTGCAGGCAACGATATCACCACAATATGCTCCATTTTTACTGGAATTGAGCTTCCACCACCACCCCCACCCCCTGTATTGGTGAATCAAAGAGATTGATTAGTAGCTCTCCAAACAAAGGTTTACGAGCTTAGTCATAATTCACGTAGGCTAATCTAGACACAGTATGCATTCAGACCAATTCATATCAATGGCTTCTGAATATTAGTAGATAAATTACACTTTACAACCTTATACTAATTTTTTTACCTAATTTTTTTACCTTTGAATTAAGAATTTATTAAGAAAAAAGAAAGAGAATTCAAAATTTGACCCTTATTATTTATTTTACGATTAAAAAAAGAAAAGAAAAAATATAAATTTTAAGAATTAAAATAAGTTAAATTGTAGAACTCATTATTTGAAAAATGTAATTTAATTTTTTTTTAATTTTTAATTCATTCATATAAAGACGCACGTAATTCAGATTTGAGATTTTCAATCCTCCACCTCCTCCTCCCCCCTTTTTTTCTATAGTAAAATACTCACTTTAAACGCTCTAAACTCGGTTTGGAGTAATAAAAAATTCTTGAAAATAGTAAAAAATACTAAAAATTTCTAAAAATTTTTATCTCACTACATAAATTGTAAACTCAGGAATTATATCACTTTATCATATTTTATCTCACTTTTTGTCACTCCAAACACACTCTATATAGTTGAAAAACAAAATGGATAAATATTATGAAAGTAATTTTAAATTTTTACCCCAACAATTTTTACTCATTTTACCTCTCTCCTTGAAAAATTAATAGTTAAATGCTTAAAATAGAAAATATTAATCTATTTAATTTTCATAAATATATAATTGTCCCCAGACAATCAAATCCCTCATCAAAAGGTACTCCACTAGGGAAAAAGTATTGGCCAAAGTCCCTGTGACTTCAAATCTAAAGCAACTTTTCCTCCAAACATGGATTAAAAATGAGAATAGGACATCTCAGGAAGGATGGGGGAGAGAGAAAATGAGAGAGAGAGAGAGAGAGAGAGAGAGAGAGAATATCTGTAACGGACACCAAGCTAGAGTCCTCATTGAACAAATTAATGTTGGCCATCCAACGTATTCTAGAAGCTTTAATTACAAGTCATAAATGGGTTTGAATTTATTTACTGAGACGAGTTAATTTATTCTTTTATTCATCAAAATTTGAAAAATATGATCAAACTTGTTTACGAACAGCTTAACTCATTTGCAATACCAGACACAACAACATAATAATTTGCAGAGAGTATCGGAACCAAGCCCGTTGCGATCAACCACAGCCAATGACGGACTGTCTGTCCAATTAATTACTTTCATCGGAAACACCTCTCCTCTCCTCTCCCAAACAAACAACCAATCACCGAACAAACCATGTATAGCAAAAATAATGAAAGAGGGACAAAGTAATTGGGATTTCCTACCGAGCAAGCAATCTCAGTTGGGAAGAATTGAATAGAGCCACACAACTTCCGTAATTAATTAGAAATCCTCCAAACATAAAGTCAAAGGAAAGTATGCAAAAACCCAGATAGAATTTATGTATATCTCACAAAGGAAAGATCAAAAAATAGAAAGGAAACCCAAAATTTATTTAATAAAAGTCAATTAGATGATCGATCATCTATGTAAACTAATTAAAGAACTCGGATACGTACCACGATGTTTTCCCAAACTGCGACTGAGAATTGATGAGAGAGAAAGAGAGAGGGGAATTGATCCCAAAATTCGACGGCGTTACTATATGAACAGATATGGACTGCCCTGCACTAAATATTGATAAAATATTAAAAATATGTTTGAATGTTTTTGTGTTTAGAATAATATTATCATTAGTACGCAGACAACACTCGCCGACGTCACTCCTAGTGCAGCAACTTGCACCATATCACCGCCACGTGTTTTTCTTTTTCTCTTTTTCTTTTTTTTTTAAATTTTTCATAAAGGGTCCGTAAAAAAAAAAAATTAATTATTTTTAGCCCTTAATTTTTTTTTTCAAATTTTCTCTAATTTTTACCAAATATGAAAAAAAATCATCACACATAAAACCACCAACTTTCTCTATTTTTTTTTTATTTTTTAAATTTTACTAAACACAAAAAAATATCTAAATTATGAAAATTTTTATTTTTTTAAACCTCCAAATGTACCAAAGTCTATTACTTTCTTGAATCAAATTCACTAACATTGGGTAGGGTAAAATTAGAAAGCAAAACATTGGTAAAACACTTACTAGTGAGTTTTAAGGACGAAAACGAGCTAAGTCGAGTCGAACCGAATTAAATTTTAACTTATTCGAGTTCAACTCGAACAATTTATACTGAACTTGATTAAAGTTAATTTAGAATCGAGTTCGAACTCAAAAAAAAAAAAAAAAAAAAATGGAAGAAAGAAAAAAGAGGAGAAGTTTTTTAGGGCATTAGGGATGGATCATATATTTGTTCAATTTTGATATGCATGAGATTTATATCCATGCATGTGGAGGTTAGAATTGATCAATTGCGAATAACTAGTGTACAAATAGTAGTGTAAAAGGTTTGAGTCAACTCGAAGCCCAACTCAAGAAAGCCTGGTTCGACCCTACCTCACCACCTCGTACAAGCCTAGCCCAACCTGCCTGCCCCCTATGCCCTCGGGTCAGGGCTTGGGTCAATGTGGCCAATCCTGAGTCAACCTGCCCCTTCGTCCACGCGACCTTGAACACCCCCCGCGTCTCTAGTAACTGTCTCAGCCTCCTAAGTGCAGCTTTTTTTTTTAATCGTTTTTTTTTTTTACTGTTGGTTGTTGCTAGCTGTTGGCTCCCCTAAACGGCTAATTTTATTTTTTAATCACAAATTAATCCCAAAAAAATTACAAACCCTACCCTCAATCATCCATTATAAATACCCTGCACATCTTCAATCTAAAAATCACAAAAAGCTTTCAATCTCTTTCAAATACTCTACTCTCTTAAGTCGCAAGGCTCAAGCCAATATTCTTCAATTGTACTAAAGTGCTCTAAATTTGAAATCAAGATTGAAAAATCAAATGCTTCAAGGCTCCAAGTTAGTAATTTAATTTTGCATACTTTATTTTATTTGTAATTTGCATACGTACAATTTTTTTTTTTAATTTGCTACTTCAATTTTTTCCACTAAATTATTTTTTCTATCAAATTAATTTTTCCAAATAGATCCTAGAGACTCCTATTTTTTTTTTATTTGGAGAGTGGGGACTCTTTCACTTCTCCTACCTATGAGCAATTTGAAACACCAACACCCTCTAGCATAGATAATGCTGTTGCATCATTATCGCGACCCACCCAACAACGTGCGAGTTTGAAAGTGTGGAATTTGTTTACAAAAATTACACGTGATGATAAAGTGCATAAAATAAAATGCAATATTTATGGAGATTTATTAGATGGTAGGACAATTTCTGAACTACTCACTTAAAAAGACAGTTAAATATAAGGCACTCACAAGATCACCCCCTCAATTCTGTAATTGATCAATTCTTTCCACATGCTTCGCAATCTCAATTAGGTAGTGGAGAGAGTAATTTAAGTATTTTTTCTTATGATTTTACAAGAACTCAAGATAATTTAATTCGATTTATTGTTAAAAATGAATAACATTTAACAATGAATGAAAATCTAAATTTGGGAAATTTTATTTGCAATAGTTTTACACAATAATTTCATGGTTTTTCAAGAAACACTTCAAGGGAAATTATATTTTACGAGATTTTGAAACAAAAAAAGATAAATTAAAAACTTTTTTAAAAATATGGAAGGAAATGTTTGTTTAACTTCCAATAACTACCACAATGTAATTTGTTCTGTCCTAAAACTCTAATGTCTTAGTTTTTGTCTAACTTTATAAAGATTAGAACTTTATTTTGATTATAGATTTGCGAACTCTAATAAAATTTCTAACACACGTAGTTGAGATTTGAGATTTTCCGTTCTTTCCTTACGTTTTTTTTTTTTTTTTTTCATTTTCTTCCATTATCTACTCTTTTGTCAAACTCTCACTTTAAACACACCCTGCTATGTGGTTGAAATATTAAATGGATAGATATTATGAGAGTAATTTTAATTCTTTATGACCACATTTTTTACTCATTTTACCTCACTCCATGAAAAATTAATATTTAGCTCGAGTAGTTCGTGGGTATGCTCTCCACATAGATCACACTGGTTCGATTTCTAACTCAAGTGAGATGTGTGTGAGGGGAAGCATACATCTCTCCAATTTACCGATCGGTTACGTAGTTCATTGAGGGCTGTAATAAATCATTGAGAGTTCCAGGTTAACAAAAAAAAAACATTTATTGCTGTTTAACTCTATGCAAAACGCACCTTAAACCTTACTTTGATTCTTTTATTTCTAATTATAACAGTTAATCCAAGCATTTACAATTAAAGGGGTGTTTGGAGGCACAATTTTTAGTAAAAAGTTACCACCTTTTGCATTTGGATATTTTATAAATCACCAATTTTTGACATTTTTCTACTCAATTACAGTAATTTTATAACTCAAAAATTACCAAGAATTATTAAAATTTGCTAAAAATTACTAAAAGTTCTAAAAATTATTAAAAGTTACCAAAAATTTTATTAGATACTTAAAAGTTACAAAAAATTGCTAAAAATTACTACCTACTTGCCAAACATATTAAAAATTACAATTAGCAACTTTTAATAAAAAATACCAAAAATTACCGAAATTTAGATTTCCAAATGGTATCTAAATTATAATTTAACTCTTCTATTAAAGTTCTTTATTTAACTGTAATGACTAATGCGTGTAACATTTTTTTGTGAATAATTGCGAAAGGTGACTGATAATGAGTACTGAAATAAAATTTTATACAAAATGTAATAGTGTAAAATAAAATTTCTAAATATGTGAGCCATTGTAACATGGCTTAGGCCATGTAAAAGCAATGGATCATCTCGTGATCCGTTGTTGCTGTAGTCTTTCCCTACCTGTCATACGACCACAGGTAGGCTTTTCCCTCATAACATGGTTTGCAATAAGAGATCGTTATGGGAAATCATTTAGAGCTGCACCAGTTAAACGTTGAAACGCCGCTAGGCAAATACAAAATCTTGACCCATGCTCTAAAAGACTTCTCCTAACCTATATAAATTCCTTTCTTCTAATAGGATTAGGATTCACATTCCTATTATCACTAACATTCTTATTATCACTACTATCATTGAAATCTCTCTCTCTCTAGGTTGTCTTAATTCTCACTCCACCAACTTCTAGTGACTTTTTCATAAGTGATGACTAACATTATTCACATCCCCCATCTTACATCTAATCACCCACAACGTACTCCATAGGTACCATATTGACGTTTCCTAAGTTTAAGCCATGGTATCTTTGAGTTAGTTAATCCCTATTAGCTCTTACTCCCTCTTCTAGTCAAACAATCCCTAGTAGTCAAACAACCCCTACTAGTTCTAACAGTTCCTTTCTGACTAAAGAACCCAAGCAAATTTCATTCCATCCTACAATTGTCCTAACTCCCTTAATGTGGCCTCTATCCTCCCCATCACCATAGTTGTCTTTCACAAACCAACTAAACCCTTAGCAATTTGAGCCCGTATTTATCTTGGAGCAATTGAAGCTTTATGTCAAGAATTTAATCTAGCCAAAAAAACTCTTACCAATATAGTGGGATTCGATTTAGATCTTAGTTTACCTTATCTTTTGACAATTTCTAATCTAGCAGTATAGATTTTAAGTAAAATTTTCCTATACTAGCTTAGTGTCCATTAAAGTATTGCCGTATATAAATCATGTACCTATCCTGTTGATGAGAATCAACAAAATCCATTGCATGTATTCATTGGACCAATTACAAGAGTTAGGATTAAGAGAATCAAAGAGACATTAAACGGGCTAATTCATAACATTTGAGCCGAGCAAGCTTCAAGGAAATTTTTTCAAGGTAGCGTCAAGCATAAAATTGGGTTCAAAGGAGATCAAACCTTAATTCATGTGATCCAAGTAAGGGATAGATCTGTTTAATGAGGATAGATATACAAGGTTTATGCGGATTGGGCTTTAAGTGGATTGGCTTCATTAAATATGTGACATAAACTTTGTTTAAATTATTTCTATTTATGTTTTATTTGACATGGGTTAGACATTAATTAACTTAAGTCCATGTCTAATTTTATACTTTGATTAAATTAAGGTTTATTTATGTAAGCTATATACAGCTTGAAAGACATTTTTTGTACGAAAATTAGTTTTTACATTATATGAAATAAACAGAACTTTCTCTTTGATTCTTCACTGAACATTCAAAACTTATAAAATATCTCATTTTCATGGCATTCAAACCTTATACCTTCTGTTCTTAATTCCAGCAATCATTGGGTCAGGGTTCTTGATTTGATTTTAACTTTCTTGGGGTAAGTATTCTAATTTCAATTGTTGGTTATAGGGTTCGTTCTTTAGGGTTTGCATCACCTCTACTATTCCAACCTTAGGAATTATTATTTTTTCAGCTCCACTCTCATGTGTACTGACAGTCACCACCCCAAAATAATTTTTCAATATCTATTTTCTAATGTACCATCAACATCACATACTGAAAATATAGATAATAATTATAATTTAAATTAATTTTACAAAATGAGTTAAGAATTAAAAAAATAAAAACATATATTAAAATTAACAAATAATTTTAAATAAAAAAGATAGATCGAGCTGATTAGATAGATTTGAAATTTAACATATATTCTAGAATAGATTTTGATTTTTGGGATTAAATAAAAGCCCAACTTTGATCATCTATCGGTTCATTAATATCGATACAAAGAAAATATATATATGTACATAAATATTCATATATCGCACTTACAACACTAGCACCTGTAAATACACAAGTACATAACTTGGGTGTGGTATCATTTGCCAAGTTCATGAGATTGAGCTCCGTAAGGGGGTGCATGATGAGGACCGTAATGCTGCAGAACTCTGGTTGCTTACGTCCGACCCATCGACCTACCCAAGAGGTAACAAGCAATAGCTATGATGAAGAGTAACAAAATTGCAGGCAACGATATCACCACAACATACTCCATTTTTATTGGAATTGAGCTTCCACCACCACCACCCCCCTGTGTTGGTGAGTCAAAGAGATTGATCAGTAACTCTCCAAACAAAGGTTTACGAGCTTAGTCATAATTCACGCAGGCTAATCCAGACCCAGTATATATTTAGACCAATTCACACAAATGGCTTCTAAATATTAGTAGATAAATGTACTAATTTTTTTAACTTTGAATCAAGAAATTATTAAGAAAAAAGAAAGAGAATTCAAAATTTGACCCTTATTATTTATTTTACGATAAAAAAAGGAAAAAATATAAATTTTAAGAATTAAAAATAGTTAAAATTGTAGAACTCATTACTAGAAAAATGTAATTTAAATTTTTTATATTTTTTAATTCATTCAAATAAAGACACACGTAATTGAGATTTGAGATTTTCAATCTCCCTCTTCCTCCTTCTTCCCCCCTCCGCTTTTCCTACAGTCAAATGCTTGTTGTAATTTTTCATATATTGAGTATACATTAATTAATTCTTATTTTCCTCAAAAAAAAAGTTAAAACCAAGTTAAAGATAGGAAATATACATAATAAGGTCCATTTTGCTATGATTTATATTGTTAGGTTTATATGCACCTAATAGGGATAATGAGGTTAAACGGTTAGTGTGGACCAATTGTTAAACACGCTTTAAGCCTTTTATGGGAGGACTTCAATGTTCGGGTTTACCCTCTATATATTGACTAGTTCCCTTCTCTTCACAATATACAGACAATTTTTGCCATTAATAACTGTCGTATTATTGTGATGGGGAGGAAAACCAAACTTTAGTAATCTAATCCTAGTTTTCTAGTTTTAGAGTTAACTTAATAACAAACGAAATAAGATCATAAAACAAATAGGTATGTGTTTTCTGTATTAATTTATTTCGATATTCCTATATTCACATACACAATATTTATTTTGCTTACAATACTCACTTTTAAACGCTCTATGCTCCATTTGGAGTGATAAAAAAATTCTAAAAAAAGTAAAAAAATTTTAAAAATTATTTACTTTTTATCTCACTACACGAATTACAAACTTACAACTTATCTCATTTTATCTTATTTTATCTCACTTTTCATCACTCCAAACACACCCTATATGATTGAAAAATAAAATGGGTAAATATTATGAAAGTAATTTTAAATTTTTACCCCCAACAATTTTTACTCATTTTACCTCTCCTTGAAAAATTAATGTTTATAAATGCTTAAAATAAGAAATATTAATCTATTTAATTTTCATAAATATATAATTGTCCCCGGACAATCAAATCCCTCATCAAAAATCCTCTGGGGAAAAAGTATTGGTCAAGTCCCTGTGACTTCAAATCTCAAGCAACATTTCCTCCAAACATGGATTAAAAATGAGAATAGGACATCTCAGGAAGGATGGGAGAGAGAGAGAGAATATCTGAAGCGGATATGGAAGATCAAGTTAGAGTGCTCACTGAACAAATTAATGTTGGCCATCCAACGCATTCGAGAAGCTTTAATTACGAGTCATAAATGGATTTGAATTTATTTACTGAGATAAGTTAGTGTATTCTTTTATTCATCAAATTTCGAAAAATATGATCAAACTTTATTTACAAACAGCTTAACTCATTTGCAATACCAGACAGAACGACATAGGGGCCGTTTGGAGCCCAGAGTTTTCCAAAAAGCTTCAAAAAAAAAAACTTCAAAATTTTCAAAATCCTCTAATTAAATTTCACGTGTCATTTTTACGTTATATCAATACAAACTTTTAATTTTTCTTTTTTTTTCTTTTTGTTTTTTTTACGCTCCAAACACCCGTAATAATTTGCAGAGAGTATCGGAACCGAGCCCGTTCCGATCAACCACAGCCAATGACTGTCTGTCTGTCCAATTAATTACTTTCATCGGAAACACCTCTCCTCTCTGTTAGATTTTTTTTTTAATGATCTAATTATGTGGCCCATGTGATTTTGGGCTGGTTTTAATGAGAGTGGCCCAATTTGATGGTGATTGGGCCTTAAGACAAATTAAAAACCAGAAAAAGGTTTTATTATAAAGACCCTCTCCTCTCCCTTCAATAACTAACAGAAAAGAGCAGTTAAAAAAAAATAATAATAATTTCTGCCATTATTGAATTCTTCTTGACCATTAAAGAAGAGAAAAAGGAAGAAGGAAGAGAGGAAGAAATATTACAAGAAGCATCAAGAAGGCATGGATCAAGGTAAGTACTTGATTTCTCTAAAAGTTTTATGAACAAAACTTTACAAGGATGATGCAAAATTGTTGAAAGATCCATACATACAATTAAATCAGAATTTTAATTTGAAATTTACAATTGGTATCAGAGCATGGTTTCAACATTTTTGATATCTCCGTGTAAAGAAAATCAGGGAATGCATTGTTTTTTATGATATTCTGTTTTGTTACCGAAATGTTTCTGTTTCGAAATTATATATGCATGTTTTTGTATGTCGTGTATGCCGTGTTCATTATATATGCCTTGTATGTTCATTACCGAAATATATATGCATATTCTGTGGCCGAATGGTTTCGGATGATGATGTATGCGGCAAAGGTATATGATGTATACTGAAGTTTGACCGTGTGCCACATGTTGTTGACCGAAAAACATAGATGATTTGAAAGTCTCGGTGAAAGGCTTGCGCAGAATTGCTTTTGAAAGTTTTGGGCGTACAAATGCATTAATTGTTGTTGCTGGTCTCGGTATGATGCATGTTGAAAGTTTTGCCAAATTACATATGTTGATTTCTTTAATTCTGTGAACAAATTGGTTCCCCTCAATTTTGCTGCCAAATTTGATTGGTTTAAGTATGTGGCCAAAAATTTTGACTAACATATATATATATGAATTGATATATATAATGAATGAATGCCGTGAATTGATATGCATGCTGCCGTGAATTGATATGCATGCTGCCATGAATTAAAATGCCGTGTGTTGGCTTCTTTTGTCCGAAGCCTACCATGTAATGATATATATGTATATGATGATATATATATATATATATATATATATATATGTATATGCATGTCGTTTGATTTCCTTAGTTCAAGAATGTTTTGAATTAAAACTTAGAAAACTTACGTAGAGTTTTGTATGGTATAATTAATTATCATGGAATTTTATTATTGATATTATCATCTCAATTTTGTGTTTTTTTTAAATTTTAGAGATAATAAAATGTCTATAGCATGAGGGCTTGTTAGTCACCAAAGTGACCTAGCTAAAGGATTAATTAGACATTTTAATTCATGCACATTTCAATTGTTCATATTTATGTGATGCTATTAAATGACATAAAAGATGAAATTGAACAATTGAGATCATTAGTTATATTGCTAGGAGGTCACCCAAAGGTGGACCATTGCTTATAATGGATGACATTAAAGAAACATATCAACATACTTGGTTAATATGATTGTATATCCAAAGATAACATGAATATTAATTTTAGTATGATTGATTGTTTATTAAAGTTATTTAAATTAGCATCATTATTGTTTAAAATTATGTATTCAAGTATCACCCAAAGGTGAACTTAAATATATATTCAAAGTTTATTACTTGTTTGAATCCATTATGATTACTCAAAACATTAATGTGTGATCTTGTATAATGTTTGTAGCTTCTACTAATTTGTTCGGTTTGAGCAATGGACTGGTCAAGTTCAATGGGCTGAACTATGCGGATTGGTCTGAGCAAATCCAGTTTCAACTGGGTATTATAGGCTTGGACGTAGCTATAGTTTCAGATGAAAAGCCTGCAGCCATTACTGAGGCCAGTACAGAAGATGAAAAATCTTTTTACGAGGCTTGGGAGCGTTCTAACAGGCTGAGCTTGAGCTTGATGCGAATGACGATGGCTGAAAATGTTAAGCCATCAATGCCTAAAACGGACAATGCAAGGGAATTTATGAAGAAAATTAAAGAGTACTCTCAATCGGACATAGCTGACAAGTCCATTGTGGGGAGCCTGATGAGTGAACTGACGACCAAGAAGTTTGATTGGTCACAACCCATTCATGATCATGTGACAAGCATGGGAAATCTAGCAGCAAAGCTGAAATCGATGGGTATGGATGTGAGTGAGTCCTTCCTAGTTCAGTTTATCATCAACTCACTCCCTCCTGAATTTGGCTAGTTCCAGGTGAACTACAACACCCTTAAGGAAAAATGGAACCTTCAAGAAATTAAGGCTATGTTGGTTCAGGAGGAGGGGAGGTTAAAGAAGATAAAGGAACACTCTGTCCATCTCACGATTCATGATGGAGCTAGTAGCAGCAAGGCTAAACCAGGTAAGAAAGACAAGAAAAAGGGAAAAGCCCCAATGAAGGTCAGTCATGGCCATATTCATAAGGAGCATAAGTGTTTTTTCTGCAAGAAGTCTGGGCACTTTAAAAAGGATTGCCCAAAAAGAAAGGCTTGGTTCGAAAAGAAAGGTATTTATTATGTTTCTGTTTGTTTCGAATCAAACCTTATTGAAGTTCCTAATAATACATGGTGGTTAGATTCAGGTGCAACTACTCACGTGTCTCATGTTACACAGGGATTTCTTTCGATCCAGCCCATAAACGGAACTGAAAGGTACTTGTTCATGGGGAACAGAATGAAGGCACGAATAGAAGGGATTGGGATGTATAGGTTGATCTTGGACACTGGATGTCATTTGGATCTTGAAAAGTGTCTCTATGTTCCTAATTGTGCTAGAAATTTAGTTTCTGTAGGAAAGTTGGATGATGTTAATTTTCATTTTAAGATTGGAAATGGTACATTTTCTTTGTTTAGACATAAATACTATTATGGTTCTGGTGCTTTAATGGATGGTCTTTATCGTTTCAATCTTGATGTTGATTATGCTGAATCCCTATTTCATGTTGAACATAGTGTAGGAAGTAAACGTAGTGCACTTAATGAAAATTCTGCTTACTTGTGGCATCAAAGATTAGGACATATATCCAAGGAAAGAATGTTGAGGTTGGTGAAAAATGAAATCCTTCCTCAATTAGATTTCACTGACATGGATATATGTATAGACTGTATTAAAGGTAAACAGACTAAACACATAGTAAAGAAAGTAGCCACAAGAAGTACACAACTCCTTGAATTAATACACACTGATATATGTGGTCCTTTTGATGCTCCATCTTGGGGTGGAGAAAAATATTTCATTACTTTTATAGATGATTTCTCACGTTATGGATACATATATCTACTACATGAAAAATCTCAATCCGTGGACATCCTTGAGGTGTTCATTAATGAGGTAGAAAGGCAGTTAGATAGAAAAGTAAAGATTGTGAGATCAGATAGAGGTGGTGAATATTATGGAAAATTTAATGAAAGTGGACAATGTCCGGGTCCATTTGCAAAGTTTCTTGAAAGTCGAGGCATATGTGCACAATACACAATGCCTAATACACCACAACAAAACGGTGTAGCTGAAAGGCGAAATCGTACTCTTATGGACATGGTTAGGAGTATGTTAAGTTATAGCACTGTACCTTTATCCTTATGGATGCATGCATTAAAGACCGCTGCATATTTACTTAACAGGATTCCTAGTAAGGTAGTTCCCAAAACTCCTTATGAATTGTGGACAGGAAGGAAACCCAGCTTAAGGCACCTTCACGTTTGGGGTTGCCCGGCAGAAGTAAGGGTATATAATCCACATGAAAAGAAGCTTGATGCAAGAACCGTTAGTGGTTATTTCATCGGCTATCCCGAAAAGTCAAAAGGGTACATATTTTACTGTCCTAACCATAGTACGAGAATAGTTGAGACTGGTAATGCTCGTTTCATTGAGAATGGCCAGTTCAGTGGGAGTGGGCAACCACGAAATGTGGATATGCAAGAAATTCAAATAGAAACTACTACACCTAGTGTTTCTCCTCAAGTTGTTGTCCCTATTGTTGTGACACGGTCAAACAACATGCCGGAACAACAAATTAATATTCCAAACCCACAAGATGAACATGTAGGTGATGAGCTAGTTAATGATGTGCAAGTCATGAATGAACAAGTAGTAGACGAAACACAAGAAATAGCATTGCGAAGGTCTGTAAGGCAAAAAAGACCAGCTATTTCAGATGATTATGTGGTCTACTCACTTGAACATGAATGTGACTTAAGCATTGATGAGGATCCAGTCTCGTTCAAACAAGCCATGAAATGTAGCAATTCTGAAAAATGGTTCAATGCTATGAAGGAAGAGTTGAAATCTATGGATGACAATGAAGTCTGGGAGCTAGTTGAGTTGCCTAAAGGTTCAAAACGAGTCGGTTGTAAATGGGTCTTTAAGACCAAACGAGACCTGAAAGGCAATATCGAAAGGTATAAGGCCAGACTTGTCGCCAAAGATTACACTCAAAAGGATGGCATTGATTATAAAGAAACCTTCTCTCCAGTTTCAAAGAAGGATTCCTTGAGGATTGTTATGGCTTTGGTGGCTCATTATGATTTGGAGCTTCACCAAATGGACGTAAAGACAGCCTTTCTGAATGGTGACTTAGAAGAAGATGTTTATATGGACCAACCAGAAGGGTTCTCGACTACAGGAAAAGAAAATTTGGTGTGTAAGTTAAGGAAATCAATATATGGACTGAAACAAGCTTCCCGACAGTGGTACCTTAAGTTCAATAATACCATTATGTCATATGGCTTTATAGAGAACACCGTTGATCGGTGTATCTACATGAAGACCAGTGGGAGCAAGTTCATTATTTTAGTCTTATATGTTGACGATATTCTTCTTGCTGCTAATGATGTTGGCTTGTTACATGATGTAAAGAAATTTCTCTCTAAGAACTTCGAAATGAAAGATATGGGTGAGGCATCCTATGTGATAGGAATAGAAATATTCCGTGATAGATCACAAGGACTGTTAGGATTGTCTCAGAAAGGCTATATCAATAAAGTGCTAGAGAGATTCAGAATGGAAAAATGCTCTGCAGGCATAGTTCCAATTCAAAAAGGGGATAAATTTAGTGAAATGCAATGTCCTAAGAATGATTTGGAACGAAAGGCAATGGAATCTATTCCCTACGCGTCAGTGGTTGGGAGCTTGATGTATGCTCAGACATGCACTCGGCCAGATATCAGCTTTGCCGTTGGAATGTTAGGCCGATATCAAAGCAACCCTGGAATGGACCACTGGAAAGCTGCAAAGAAAGTCCTTAGGTATTTACAAGGCACCAAGGATTACATGCTCACATACAGAAGATCATGTCACCTCGAAGTGGTTGGCTACTCAGATTCAGACTATGCTGGATGTGTGGATTCGAGAAAATCCACATTTGGCTATATGTTCTTGTTAGCTGGAGGAGCAGTTTCATGGAAGAGCGGAAAGCAGTCTGTCATTGCTACTTCCACTATGGAGGCAGAATTTGTGGCATGCTTTGAGGCCACTGTTCATGCATCGTGGTTGCGGAACTTTGTCTTAGGGCTTAGGATTGTTGACAGTATAGCTAAGCCGTTAAGAATTTACTGTGATAATTCCGCAGCAGTTTTCTTCTCTAAGAACGATAGGTACTCAAAGGGTGCAAAACATATGGATTTGAAGTACTTATCTGTTAAAGAAGAAGTGCAGAAGCAAAAAGTGTTAATTGGGCATATTGGTACTGATTTGATGATAGCGGACCCGTTAACTAAAGGATTGCCACCCAAAACATTTACTGGTCATATTGAACGGATGGGTATTATGAATAAGTCCTTATTAACATAATGGTATAATGTATATATATATACATATAATTGTATTGCTCATATTATTGTAACACTTATGAATTCAATTAAAGCTATGTTTCTGCTTGTTTAATTGTTGTCCACATTATGTTGTATACATGTATTGTTTTAGTGTGATAACATGTTATATCTTTAAAAGTTAATAAAGTTAAGGATTACAGTATCCCTTACTTAAAGCTGTTCTGAATTAATTCGATTATGTGATACGTGGAAGGAATCATGTTGTTAAATAACCTGTGACCGCCATGATCCAATCTTTTAATTCAGTTAAGGATGATGACTTAAAAGGTTCAATGTAAATTGCGCATTTATAGTTTGTTGTTGAATCACCAAGTCATAACATGGGCCAAGTGGGAGATTGTTAGATTTTTTTTTAATGATCTAATTATGTGGCCCATGTGATTTTGGGCTGGTTTTAATGAGAGTGGCCCAATTTGATGGTGATTGGGCCTTAAGACAAATTAAAAACCAGAAAAGGGTTTTATTATAAAGACCCTCTCCTCTCCCTTCAATAACTAACAGAAAAGAGCAGTTAAAAAAAAAATAATAATAATTTCTGCCATTATTGAATTCTTCTTGACCATTAAAGAAGAGAAAAAGGAAGAAGGAAGAGAGGAAGAAATATTACAAGAAGCATCAAGAAGGCATGGATCAAGGTAAGTACTTGATTTCTCTAAAAGTTTTATGAACAAAACTTTACAAGGATGATGCAAAATTGTTGAAAGATCCATACATACAATTAAATCAGAATTTTAATTTGAAATTTACACTCTGCTCTCCCAAACAAACAATCAATCATCCAACAAACCATGTACAGCAAAAATAATGAAAGAGGGCCAAAGTAATTGGAATTTCCTACGGAGCAAGCAATCTCAGTTGGGAAGAATTGAATAGAGCCACACAACTTCCGTAATTAATTAGAAATCCTCCAAACATAAAGTCAAAGGAAAGTATGTAAAAACCCAGATGGAATTTATGTATATCTCACAAAGGAAAGATCAGAAAATAGAAAGGAAACCCGAAATTTACACAAAAGTCAATTAGATGATCTATCATCTATGCAAACTAATTAAAGAACTCGGATACGTACCGCGATGTTTTCCCAAACTGCGACTGAGAATTGATGAGAGAGAAAGAGAGAGGAATTGATCCCAAAATTCGACGGCGTTACTACAAACATATGTGGACTGTCCTGCTCTAAATATTGACAAAATATTAAAAATATGTTTGTTTGGTTTTGTGTTTTAGAATAATATTATCCATTAGTACGGAGACAACACTCGCCGACGTCACTCCTAGTGCGGCAACTTCCACCATATCACCGCCACGTGTTTTTCTTTTTCTTTTTTTTCTTTTTTTATTTTTCATAAAGGATCCGTAAAAAAACAAATAAATAAATTAAACTTTAATTATCTTTAGCTATTAAATTTTTTTCAATTTATCTCTATTTTTACCAAATATTAAAAAAAACCATCACATAAAACCACCAACTTTCTCTAATTTTTTAAATTTTTTAAATTTTAACAAACAAAAAAAATCTTAATTACTAAAATTTTTGTTTTTTTTAAACCTCCAAATGAACCAAAGTCTATTACTTTTCTTGAATCAAATTCACTAACATTGGGTAGGGTCAAATTAAAAAGTGAAACATTGGTAAAAACACTCACTTAGTAGTGAGTTTTGAGGATAAAAATGAGTCGACACGAATTGAATTAAACTTTAACTTATGTGTATTTAACTCGAACAATTTATACTAAACTTGATTAAAGCGAGTTTAAAATCGAATTCGAACTCAAACAAAAAAATGGAAGAAAGAAAAAAGAGGAGAAGTTTTTTGGGGCATTATCCATGGATCGTGTATTTGTTCAATCTTGACACGCATGAGATTTATATCCATGCATGTGGATGGTCAGAATTAATCAATTGCGAATAATTAGTGTACAAATAATGGTGTAAAAGGTTCAGGTCAACCTGAAGCCCGACCCAAGAAAGCCTAACCCGACTTTGCTTCGCCAACCCATACAAGCTCAACCCACCTTGCCCTACCCCTATGCCCTTGGATCAGGGCTTGGGTCGAGGTGGCCAGGCTTGAGCCGACCTACCGTTTCGCCTGCGCGACCCGAAACACCCCTTACCTGCCGTCTCTAGTGACTATCCCACCCTCCCAGGTGCAACTTTTTTTTTTTTTTTAACCATTAGACTAGTCATTGTTTTTCCTTTTTTTTTTTTTTTTTTTGACCATTGGTTACTGCTAGCCATTGGCTCCCCCAAATGGCTAATTTTATTCTTTTAATTACAAATTAACCCCAAAAAAATTACAAACCCTACCCCCAATCATCAATTATAAATACCACATACATCTTCAATCTAAAATCATAAAAAGTTTTTAATCTTTGTCAAATACTCTACTCTCTTAAGTCTCAAGGTTCAAGCTAATATTCTTCAATTATACTAAAGCATTCTAAATTTGAAGT
The DNA here is from genome assembly GCA_019916065.1 of Vitellaria paradoxa. Taxonomy (NCBI): domain Eukaryota; kingdom Viridiplantae; phylum Streptophyta; class Magnoliopsida; order Ericales; family Sapotaceae; genus Vitellaria; species Vitellaria paradoxa. Next base: position 5,168,074 of record CM034241.1, on the reverse strand, counting down.
CAAGATTGAAAAATTAATTACTTCAAGGCTCCAAGTTAGTGATTTAATTTTGCATACTTTATTTATTTATTTATTTTTTGTAATTTGCATACATACAACTTTTTTAATTTGCTACTTTAATTTCATCCATCAAATTAATTTTTCTATCAAATTAATTTTTCCAAAAGGATCTTAGATACTCCTTTTTTTTTTTTTTTTTTTGATTTAGAGGATGCGGACTCTTTCACTTCTCGTACCCACGAGCAATCTGAAAACACCAACACCCCCTAGCACAGATAATGCTGCTGCATCATTATCGCAACCTACCCAACAACGTATGAATTTAAAAGTGTGGAATTTGTTTACAAAAATTACACGTGATGATAGAGTGTATAAAATAAAATGCAATATTTATGGGAATTTATTAGATAGTAGGTCAATTTCTGGAACTACTCACTTAAAAAGACGCTTAAATAAAAGGCACTCACAAGATCACCCCCTCAATTTTGTAATTGATCAATTCTTTTCACATGCTTCATAATCTCAATTAGGTACTGTAAATTGTAATTTAACTATTTTTTCTTATGATTCTATGAGAACGCAAGATAATTTAATTAGATTTATTGTTAAAGATGAACAACATTTAACAATGAGTGAAAATCTAAATTTGAAAAAATTCATTCGCTATAGTTTTACACAACAATTTCATGGCTTTCCAAGAAACACTTCAGAGAAATCATATTTTACAAAATTTTGAAACAAAAAAAGATGAATTAAAAGATTTTTTGAAAATTTTGAAAGAAATGTTTGTTTAACTTCTGACAACTATCACAACGCGATCTTCTTATCCTGATTTTAGGGACACCTCTTTTTGGAATCGAGTGAAATATCAATAGACAGATGCATCAACAAGTGATGACTCATCTTTATCCAATCTATAACATTTTTTGGGTGCATCTTTAGTACAAAATGAAGATGACTTCAATCTTTCAGACTAATGAAAAGGACAACAGTCTAAGTTTTCGGTCCTTTCAGCTTTTGCATGTGATATCCTCGCATTTACAGTTTTTACTATAACATCCAAACAAGCATTCAATACAAGTGGGCGCATTATTAATGATTGCAGGAGTCAATCGACCCCAAATATAGTAGAAGCCTTGATGTACTTGCAAGATTAGCATCTTGCCGAAAAAAGAAATCAACAAACCAACGAAAAAAAGGAACTCGCTCTTAACTCCTAAGCAATGTATTTGAGTGAAGTAGAAGAATATAATAACGATGAATGAGAATGATATATAGATAAAATAATATTTACAAATGATAGTCAATCTTATAGATGCTAACCTATTGAAATGTGTAAGATCTGAAGTGATGCACTTATTTACTTACTCTATCTTTTTTTTATTTATAAGTCCACATTTATTTTATATATAAGTCTACATTTGTAAATTTATAATACAATTTTAATTGTTTATCTTTTAATAACTTTTAATTTTTATCAATAAACGTTTTAATGTGTTTATATGAATTTTTTTAATTTGTAAAAAGTAATAAAAATATTAAAAAATCTTTTAAGCCAGTTAGAACGGAGATGAGTGACCTTGACCCGACTCGAGGAGGGTAGGGGGGAGCAGGGACGGAGGGCTCAGCCACGGGGACTATGCTGTGCGCCAAAAAGAGTGACTAGCATTACACCATTCCACGATGAAATGACAACGAATGCTTGAAAGAAATGTCCGAGTGCCAAAAACTGAGTACCAAATATGTGGGGGGTCACAATTTTAAATACAACATAAAAACATTACAAACATCGTTAACACGAATACAAGAAAGCTTTAATTCAAAATTAACAAAATTTAACTCAATTTTAAAGTGAATTAATTATTTTTCATGTTCATTAAATTTTAAAATATTTAATCATAAACACGAATTTGCACAAATAATACAAATTATAATTCATAATTAACACACCTACCAAAAGCATGAAATTTACTTGGAAGATCCCCACTGGCACAAAGAATTACTGGACAGTGCTAGTAGTACCATAGATGCATAATGGAGCTTTAAGGTTGTGTTTGGACGAAAGATTTAACGAGAAAAAAAAATAAAGGCAAAGAAAAGGTTAAAAAAAAAAGGAACGGAAAATCCAAAACACATTTTGAATGAGTTCAAAAACATAATTTTTTTAATAAATCCAAAAATATAAAAAAATAAAAATCATCCATTAACAAACCCACCGGGCGGGGATGAGATAACAATAGGTATAGGCGAGGTTTAGGATAGTGATGGGGGCTTCTCCCTCCGAGACCACCACCCAAGAAATTTGAGAGACTGACATAACATTGTTATGTTAGTTTCATGGCTTGTAATCTAAGCTGTTGATTTAAAATTCAACAGTCTAAATACATTTATATTTTTTTTTAATTAAAATAGTATAAATACATATGAACTATTGGAGTTTAATCCAACGGTTCCTATTGTCACAAAGCTGACATAGCATTTCATGGAGCTGATCCTACATGAGAGCTAAACGTCTAAAAGCAAAATTATTTCAAGTGATTTGCTCACAAAAAAAAAACACATTACCTTTCTTTTTTTTTTTGGGGGGGGGGGGGGGGGAAGTAAAATATTCTGACTGCATGACACTACTCAATTAGAATCACTTTTGAACTTTCTTCAACCCATTTTCTTCCATTCTGCTGCTGCATTTACGCCAACTTTATCCTACAACTTATGTATACATCTCACGTCCTATGGAAATTAAAGATGCAGCAAGTATTTACTTTATTTAATACACATTGAGAGAACAGGGGCCAAAGAGAGACACCCTCGTAATCACAAAACAAGGGCAATGATCTGCTTTCAGAAATCAAACCCCTCAAAAATTATCCACCCGGTTATTAAAATGTACCTTTTATAAGATGTTAGGAGCCACAAGGAGAGATGATGGAGGGACCTTACGTGACCTGGACGACGCACCTTCATGACCGCCAACCGGTTTGGCGGACAACCGACGCTTGAAGCGTTTGAGAACAGACACAAGATTCTCTTTCCCTTTCGGGAAAGCCACGTCCCCTGCTGCGGTGCCCGTTCGACCCTTGCGGCAAGATATTGCGATTTCGATGTCTTTGATTAGATCTAGAAGCATCGCTGCTGTCGTGCATTTCCCCTTGCCCTGTTTTGCAGGTGGGGGCAAGCTCCCGTTTGAAATATTAGGCAGGGGGCTAGACCTCTGCTGCTGCTGCTGGTACGTCTCTGGGACTTGCAGGCAGAAGCAAGGGGTCATTGGAGTACGAGGCTTTGAGAAAGCCAGATCAATGATTCCCTGTCATGGATATACAGATTCATAAAAAGAAGCATTAATCTCATGGTTACCAAACCAGAAACAACATAAAATGAATCAAGGAAATAGAGGGTGGATTCCTTCCAAAATGCCTAATGACCCTCAGAATGGGTAGCTGTGACAATCCCACATCGGAACTAGAATGGGATCCGGGTGCTTACTCTACCTAACAGACCACGGGTCTTTTGGTTAGCACCCAACTCGGGACAAAGTGAAATCAAAACCACCGGTCTTTTGGTTAGAACCCAACTCGTGACAAAGTGAAATGAAAACGTAACCGACCAGAATTTGATTAGTTTGGACCATCAATCTTTTGGTTGAAACTCGACCAGTAACAAAATGATATTAACAAGAAACTGACCAGAGTTTTGGTTAGTTAAGAGCCCGACCAGTGACAAAGTACTGTTAAAACCTACCCAACCAGAACCTGATTCCACGCCAAGTGCTTAATGGAAAGAGTAGGCATAATAGTTCAAACCGTGATGAGAGCATCAAAGATTTGACTGGGTGAGCATACGAGGATCCCACATTGGAGCTGGAAGGGGACTGGGGGGCCAAATAAATCTAGGTGATTGCTCCTCCACCCAATAGATTAGTCTTTTGAGTTAGAACCCAACCCGTGAGGAATGGGGGATGTCAGCCCTGTGATAACTCCCATCTCAGTCATTGGATTATAATCCAACGGTTTGAAGATGCCCATGCTATTGGATTAAAATCCGATGGCCGATATGGGGGGTTGTCACAGGGCTATATTGACCTCGATGTCAACCCCCCTCCGTTTACCCATGACACCCTCTGGCATTTGCATTCCAGATATGGCACTGCCAACAGCACCTTAAATTTCAAATTTTGACTTAATTGGGGGAATTTAAATACTTGAAACACAAACGGATTTTCAAACAGCTCACCATGCTAGAGAACACATTATGCTAGATTTTCCCATGGGGGACCATGGTTGCTGAAAAACCACCAAATAAACCAAAGGCCAAGTTACCCCATACATGCCACAGTTACCCATGCAAGAAGCTATAGAAGTAGTTAACAGAGCACAGAACCTGAATTTTACCTGAAGACGATTAAGTACATACGTGTATTTTCCCCACATCTCTGGCCTACTTTCCATCAGTGAGAGATTAAGAATCCGGTGAATGCACCACACACCGAAGCTAACTATTAAATCCACCCTCCAAACACAGCCCTCTCCACAATTAGGAACTGAGGATACCAGAAATTTGGCATAATCTGTCTCATCATTTTTTAGTGCACAAACTGGCTTCCTATCAAAGGAATACTGGGATTCATCCATTCGAACCACCTGGTTCATCTCCCTAGTTTCAACTTCATAAAGGAATCTCTCTCTTGCAGCCACACGATCTATAAGATCCTCATCAGTGCCATCGTTCTGTCTAAACAACCAATCAGATCCTTCTAGTTTGAAAAGCCTCATGATACAGTGTCTGAAAGACTGAAGTAGCTTTGCTTCCAAATCCACAACAGAAGTTTCAGGAACAATTGAACTTTGCTTACTCCCAACTCCCTCACTCCCAGTCGCATGTGTTTTAGCAGCCACACCAAACTGTTCAAATGGCTGTTTGGACCAGAGGGATCCAGTGTCCGAGTTTGAGCTGGACTGTAAGGTGAATGGATCTCTGTATGGTTTCACGGGGGAGAGATTACCATATGGTAAAGAAGCACCTGCCTTCAATAACGTACTTGGGTACAAGGATGTTCCAACGTGACTCTCCCATCGGGTACTCCTATCAGACAAATATGAATCCCGGTAAGGAAGAGGAAGCCCTGATATGTTTGGCAAGCTATGGAATTTCTTTGTATTGATTGCACTATTGAGATTCTCAACAGCACCAGCAGAGCAAAGATCGTGAAATGTTCTTTCAGACATCAATGAAGTATTTCTAGACACAACAGGGTTTGAGAAACCCGGGGGTGTTGTAGTGCTTAACCCATTTTGTGGTCTTCGCCCTGAAGAAAAAGCTAGTATATCCCTGCAGTTTGGTGTACCCAAAGATGGGGATTTTGGAGTTAGTGCCTCCTTTTGATTATTTAAATAATCAGAACATTCTTTAGATATGCTGCTAAAATTATAGCCATGTACAGTGGCTGGCTGATAGTCATCACCACCAGAAGGTGGAAGCCGCAAACTAGAATAGCGTCGCTCACCGTCATCATCTGAAGATGGTGGAAAACGCAAACTAGAATAGCGCTTCTCAGCATCATCATCCGAAGAAGGGGGGAGTCGCAAACTAGAATACCGCCTCTCACCAGAGTTAAGAGCTTTGTCACCAGAGTTTTGCATGTATGCATCCAACAACTGCAAATGGCTGGACCATGATGAGGACGGCACCCTTTGGACCACAGAAGACGCCTCTATGCTACCTTGCACTCCCAGGAACTTAGTAGAGTCATAAACACTCGAATTCATTGGAGAATCAGAACCTCTTCCTCCCACGGATGGAAAGTATCCAGGAAATTCTTTTGCACTGGTGTCCACTTTTAGTGGAGTAGCAGTCTTTGGGTCAACCTTTGAATCTATCCCCAGAACCACCTCCAATTTCTTAGCTTTTGCTTCTTGCGTTATTTGCCCATGGAAATCAAACAGCTGTCCCCAGAACTCATCAAGAACCGAGGCTAATTGACGTCTTGCAGCACGTCCCAATCCTCCTAATCTAAAGCTTCCAGGACCACTCCCACCATCCTCACTTTTCCCAGTGAGACTCCTATATGATCCAGGACCTTCAGATGTTAAAGATGGGCTACTCCCAGATACACCTTTAGGTGATTCTTCAGGCTCCCAATTATCTCCCTCATCATCCTTCCCAGTCTGTAAATCCCCCTCTACTCTCACAGTCTTTTCTACTAACTCAGTTGATTCTGTGTTCAAGGCAATGCTGCCAACTGACTCACAAACAGAACCTTCAGTACAAACAGTTAAGACCGCAACCGTGTCAGTTGTGGTAGTTGATTCCTCCGGATGGAACTTGGAGGGACTAGAAAATGTAACATTTGAACCATTGTTCTCCATGGTAGTCAAATGAGGCATGCTATCAGAATTCGAGAGTGTTTCTGGCGAATTCAGATCAGTGCTTGTAACTGACGTATTTGGATGACTGTCCAAGGACCTTCCCAGTGCGAATGCAGGTTCATGCTTTTGTATGGGTTCCTCCCTATCATATGTAGCTTCACTAAAATTACTTTTGTCTCTATCTGCAGATGACTCAGGTACATCATTGGTTGTATCGCAGTTCCATCCCTGAGCATCTAATTGGAAAGTAGCAGATTTCAATGGCGTGGCTGCAAGCCAAAGCATCAAACAGAATGAACTAGAAGCAGTGATGACAAGAACAATGTAACATACAGACATGCTAGTACCCTCACTCCACTTCAAATTACCCACCCAATCGCTGTTCCCAAATATCATCTCTACCAGAAATATAATCTTCAAGCCAAGCATTCCAAAAAACACAATCATGGCTAAAAACTCCATAAACTGAGGAATCTTGTAGACACCCATTACTGATCTTGATGAGGCAATCCGAAAAAGGGGGATCACTGAAGATGGCAGCATGAGAGCAACCACTACCTGTGTAAATATCATCAGCTGATATATACCTTCAGCTCCTGAATTCCAAACACAGTATAGGGCTGGAATAATAGCAATAATTCTGATCGTAACATGATGAAGCCAACCAGGGATGTCCAGTCCAAAGAAATCATGCAGGACAGCTTGTCTACCAAAACTCCATGTTAGTGCAGTGATTTGATTGGATACAAACAGAACCAGTAGAAAGGCAAAAGGCACTACTGAACTCCTAAATACCTGCATTAAAAAGTTTTTTGGTTATTGAATTCTTTAGAATGCACCAGTTATAATGAACGATAAAATGGATGCACCAAATATGGAACAAGTTACAGCAAAAATATCGCTTAAAAAACCAAACCTGATCCATTAGCGACAGCGCGTCCTGAAACGTAAGCAAGCCTGTGCTGTAGAACACATTTGCCGCCGCATTCATCAGCACAAAATTCACCACGAAAATAACACTGAAGATGCATATGATGGCAAAGAAATGGTTATGAAACAAGAATTCCTTGGAAACAATAGCTGGTCCCAGTTCTTGCTGCAACAGTGCAAAACATGAGCAGAATTTCATTAAAATCCACTCGAAAGTACCAAAAGCATAAAATTATAACTCTCCAATGCAACAAGAGAGCAGACAATGAACTCAAATTTCAAGAATTATTAGCACAACTACAACAACACACTAAAAGATAAACCTATTTCTAGCTTCCCAACAAGTAACTTGCATTTTCTTGCCTTTTTAGAATTAGAGATTAAGAAATTATCACTCCATATTCACCTAATTTGAGTTAGTCAGTGTGGATAGCGGACTGAATATTATTATTAGTTTTTTTTTCCCTTTTTTTTTTGGGTGACTGACTGAATATTATTTGATTATAAACACTTTAAAAATCAGATTTACCTTTTTTATTTTATTTTTTTTAAAGGTTCTGCAGCATTTGTCTTTTTTCCTCCTAAAATATGTAGTTCAGGCTTTTTAAGTTCTATGGTTGCATCAATGTAAAGGAGCCCCCCTTTGAATAAGATAAAAACTTCTCTTACACGTGTATACAGAGATTATTTGCACCTTGGTTATTATTATGGAATATTCTACCTACCAAGTGTAAGCCCTCTCGTTTAATTTTCATTAATTATCCAAATGGTGACCTTTAGATGCTGCAAATGAGAGTGGGCAAAAGAGTTAGAACTAAACCACCCTCCATGTTTCTTTTTATTTTTTATTTTTGTTCCCAAAGGGTAAATTTCCCCGACTACACTCGAAGTTTACTGAGAATTGAGACAGCACCTCTGATGTTACAGAGATTACACGGCACTCCCTTCTTTTCAATTTTTTATACTGGATTATTGCTTACCTATTAAGTCAATGTTAGTAACTCATGGTGGTTGTCGAATTCAAATTGTATGTATGCATGTATTTTCAAATTTCCTAATCCACCCTTGATAGTATGAATAACAAATATCAAATGAATTGAACAGTTAAGTAGTCCTTAATTAATTGATTAAAAATCAGTTTCTTCTTCACCCAAGCCAGCATTCGCCAGATCACCATCTACTGTGATCATCCACCAAAAAGAATCAGTTTCTACTTATCACCATCATCCTTCATAACCATCCTCCACCATCCTAAGAAACATGGTTGCCACTGTTGCATACGCCTAGCACCACCAACATTGCCTTAAACCCATACCAAACTCAGCTACGGCCCCATCACCATCTCCATCTTTAATCTCCTTCTTTTTGGCACTACAATCAAATTGAAGCATCTTTCCTAGGACAAGAATCCTTGCATGGATGAAACCTGTCTCAATCCTCCTCTTCATCATTAACACCATCAAAATAGCACAGTTGCACGGTTGCACCCACAGCGAAATTTGACCCGAAATATTATTTCACTTGCTAGAATAAAAGACGAAGAAAAGAATTATGTATTAATATTGATTGATCAATATTGTACAACGAAACCCTATATTTATAGGGTGAATAAGAAACTTAAACTTAATAGGATTATGACTAATTTAGGATATCTAATTTATGATACGTATCAATTTATGATACGTATCAATTTAGGATATGTATTAATTTAGGATATATATATATATATAAGAATATTCTAGAAATAATCTAACACCCCCTGGCAAACTCAAGGTGGTAGAGGAGAAACCAACTTGAGTTTGGAAACCAATTCATGAAATCGTCAAGGAGGGAGAGCTTTGGGAAATAAATCAGCAGTTTGAGTAGCGGAGTTCATATGGAAGCGTGTTGAAAGGTTGAAGGTGCACAAAAATGCGTTGAAGGAGGCGCGGAGAAGCGCATTGAGAGGTTGAAGGCGCACGGAAACGCGTTGAAGGATGCGCGGAGAGACGCGTTGTGAAAGGGTGAAGGCGCACAAAAGTGCGTTAAAGGATGCACGGAGAAGCACATTGAGAGGTTGAAGGCGCACGGAGGCGCGTTAAAAGAGGCGCGAAGAGGTGCGTTGAAGGCGCATGGAGGCGCGTTTAAGGGGCCGCAGAGGAGCGCGTTGAAGGTGCATGGAAGCGCGTTGGAAGGGGCGCGAAGCAGCGCGTTGAAGGCACATGAAAGAGCGTTGAAAGGGGCACGAAGCAAAGGTGACGCCAAGAAGGGCAACACTGGCGGTTAAAGATGTGGTTATTGAATGCCTAGTCTACCCAAGATCAAAAATCTTGAGCTCTGATACCATGTTAGAATAAAAGAAGAAGAAAAGAATTATGTATTAATATTGATTGATCAATATTGTACAACGAAACCCTATATTTATGGGGTAAATAAGAAACATAAACTTAATAGGATTATGACTAATTTAGGATATCTAATTTAGGATACGTATCAATTTAGGATATATATATACATATATATATATAGGAATATTTTAGAAATAACCTAACATCTCTCTAGACCAAAATTGACTCTTTCCAAATAAAATTTTGGGCCTGCTACAGTGAAAAATAGATATGGATCTTTTGGTGCAGGTCATCCACATGACCCATTTTCCACCAAGGCTATCACTTTACCAACACCCCGCCATGACGGAGCGCCATCACCCAGCCTCTTATCCAGCCACATTGCAACACCCCCTTCTCTACTTTTGACCAACCCACACAACCATTGTTGAAATTAGCAAACCTCCTTCCAACCAACCCCATCCACTATTAACTTTTCCAATGAAGAGAAGAACACAGGTTATCCGACTGCAGAGCCAACCCCTAAGCACTATTCATCATTTATCACAGCAACGATAATTGGCCCAGTCCCAATGATGGTGCTCCCAAAATCACCAGACATAATTGGCATGTTCTTCACATTTGGGAACTTCAAGTGAACAAATTCCAGGGGATCATAGCTCCGAATTAATATGAAATCTTCATAATCAGAGACGCCAAATTAATAAATTATTACCATGCACCTGGATAACTATTTGCTCCGATCTGAGTCTGGCAACCACCAGATCAGGCATCGAAAAGTGACAGCTAAAAATCTCATTGAATGCAAACAGTCATGGTGGCACCAAAAGCACTGGATCATTGCCCAAAATCAAGCCTTTCTTGAGGGAAAGTGAAAGCCCAACCAATTGAATGTTCAACATTTTCAGGACAGCAATAGTAGATCAGGGAGGTGTTTTCTGAGTAGTTTTTTTCTTTTTTTTTTGGGGGGGGGGGGGGGCAGAATTGATGTTGCCATTGATGTGGGAATTGGAGATCTCACCCGTGAATGACATCAAGATTTTTCTGACATTTTTTCTGACATCTAATTTTGACATCAAACTAGATATTGACATCTAAATCTTGAAGTTCAAAAATTGAGAATTCCCGCCAAACTAGATACTGAAGAAAGTAACATCCACTTGAAACATAATCATTTCTTTTTTAATTTTGTTTTTCTTTTCTAACTAAACCTCAATTAAGCCATCCAGACTAATTCTTTCGATTTTAAATTCCATCAATTACTCCTCCTTGATAAACTTTCACCAAGTTGCTGTATATTCTTCCTAAAACTTCCTCATCAAAGAATGTTGTCAGGCACAACACGAATACACACAGTGCAATCATATAAAAATACCATTATTAAAGAATAAAATCCAAATTTTCCCTAGAAAACCTTAAAGTATGGTATGATAAGCTATGGAAAAAGAAAAAATGAAAACAAAAAAAGCATCAGATTCTCTCTAAAATTTAAGAAACCATATCCTTGAATTATGATGACAATCATCAAGTAGCTCATGATGCATAATATAACTGCAAGTGATTGAATTGTCGTAATAATATGATGTTCAGATCAAAAATCAAAGACTAGACTAAAATCTGTTATAAGTAATTAAAAACTTTTTGATGGAAAGTACTTGGTGAAGCTTAACAGAACGAGTTCATGTGTTTTTCATGGCAAATGTGAACAAGATGAAGATAAAAAGCTCCCATTTTTTCCCTTGGAGAATTAGAAATCAAGCTCATTGATGCTCACCCACTCTCACCTTTTCTATTACCAATTCTTAATTCTGTAGAGGCACAAGAAAAAGTTGAGTCATAGGCAAGCTGTATACCAGTCACTCATATCTACTGGGAGACTAGTTCCAGCAGGGCTAGCACAACTCATGACGAATTTGAGCAGTGTTTGAACCCAATAAAAATCCAATCTGAACTTGATGAAGTCAAGACTCTTCTGGTACAGTTGATGCACAACCACCTTATTTCATTTTCTTAGAATTCAATTATAGGCTTTTTTAGGCTGACTACCTCACACAGCCCTTCCCCCTCTTGGGAATTGATTCGTATGCAACAACACACTAAAACAGCATAAAAACGAGTTGTCAAATATAAACAAGTAGCCCATTAACTCAATCTCATGATACCAATGAGAGACAAATGTGGTGACAATAATGAAAACAAAGTTTCATTGCTCGGCTCAAATATTTAAGTCAGCATCATGTGAATTTCAAAAGGAATTCTACCCATCCATGTCTTTTCTCCAAAATGTGTATATCATTTTAGAGCCTTCGACTGACACTAAAACAATTTTATCCAGCATCGTTTTTGTTGAGATGATATAACTATAAAACAATAGAAGGTAGCCACCGGCTGGCAAGTGGTACCTAGCAAATAATAACTTGCTATACTTATTTCTATTCAACCGAAGGCATTATTCATTCCTTGCCAATATGTATGCATGGCATAAGCTGCAAGATCATAACCCCCTTTTTGGGGGGGGGGGGGGGAGCATCATTGCAGTTTTAAGCACAATTATGCAATAGCAAGTTAAACAAGTGGATACAAAAGTATGTTAAACTTTCCATGAACTACAATCCCAAAGGAAAATGATAGCAGACATAAGTCAAATGTGAGTGTGATATAAGTATAAATGTCACAAATGCGTAAATAAAATAGAAAATTAAGACCATATCAAACCAAAGAATTCCCTTTCCTCAATTTTGGCACCAAAATGATGCCAAGTCCAAACTTCAATTTATAAATGCAAATTCAGAGCATGTCAAGTATAGGATGTTTTAATTTTTTTCGAAATAAAAAAAGTGGATATGTAGTACACGGGTGCTCTATTGTGGGAAGCCAGCAGATTCATTTCAATATAGAGAGAGAGAGAGAGAGAGAGAGACCTGAATGATAGAAGAATGGAGATAAAAATTGTGAGGCATAATGTTCGCTCCAAGAAGACTCATCAATGCAAATGCACTCTCCCCACTTAACTTTGTTAGCATCCCACTCATGGAGATTGAAATTTCCGGTTGACTAAAGAGCACTCCAAGAACATAAAATAGTAATACAAAGCTCGACATCAATATGCAAAGGGATTTCACCTTGCCATTATCCTGGAAAAATTGCATTTTCTTGGTATTATAATACTTTAATTTCAAAGTTCAAAATGAAAATGCAGTGGAGAGATTATAAAGTAATGCAAACAATGGTGCTTACCAGAAGATTGGCAAAAACAGGAAATAAGATAGCGTCAATAGCAGTGAGAAAGACGCAAGGGAACAGGTCCACTCCAAAAATTAGATTGAGCCCTTGTGCAATGCCCAGAATCTATCAGAATACAGCGGTTATGATAGGGATTTTGATTCAAGGAAACAACAAAAAATTTCATCTATAGTCAGCGAAAAGGGTGAAAATACCATAGTAAGATCCAAAGCAATCATGGAAATCTCGGTTAGAACTCCTAAGAATATGCACGTAGCCTTGTCATACTCATCGCTGCAAATCTTCAGATCACCAAGTGAAAAAAGATTAACTTGTTAACCACTAGTGCAGAAGCACACAACTAAAGTGACCGCCAACAATATTACAACAAATGCAACAGCACAAATGATAAGAAGGATTCAACAAGTGATCCCTATGATGCTCAAACACTGACATATGTACACATGTTAGACATATATACTCACTGGACACAAAAAGATATGTCAGGCAAACCACATGGCAGGTCCTTTTTTACTTTTATTATTTTTGACCAACAAAGACAGCTTGAGATATAAAATTTAAATTTAAGAAAAATAAAATTTAAATTGTGAATTGAAATATCCAGTAACTTTTATTTTTTTTTTCAATTCTTTTTGGTGGCTTGTTGATGTTATATCATATTGACACATAAAAATAACAACAATACATACAATTTTATTTTTCCGCTGTATGCTCACAATGTCAGTGTTCTACTTTTTCAACCTGTATCTGATTCTTAGCATAAGCTTGTGCATGCATGCAAAGACATCCGGAAAGAGGAAAGGGCTGTTGGAAAATCAATTATAAGTCACTTTAGATAAGATAATTATGTTTAAAGAGTATACAACTTAAATTACAATTGCACTGTATCAGGTATTAAGCTATGTTAACAATACAAACTTGAAATGAACAAAACCAACACCACATCAACTGGCTAAATAAATATTCCTTGTCAATTAAAGAATGCATACGCCAACTATAGTGAACAAAATAGATTATAAGCGTTAACTCAGGAAAATGTTAATTTTTCTACACTAGTTTCATGCTATTTCGCAATAATCAATAAAGTCACTCAATTTTAAACCAATTGTCATTTTTATAGCAGGGTAATGGTTAAAGATAAAATTTTAATCTGCAACCATGTTAAAGCTAAAAAAACATAACAATTATTTAGTAATTGTAATGTGCAAAACTTAATCTAAAATTTATTTAAACTAATAACAGATTTCACATTTTCAAATTAAAAAATGTAAAAATAAAATGCTGCTTCAAAAGTACAAAATCAATGAAGACAAAATAACTCAGGATACTTGTAGGCTTCATTGAGAAAATGATGAAGTACCTGGGAAAGAGCTCTTCCAGTGACCATGGCAATCCGAGCTGAAAGATACTGACATAAAATAGCAGCAAAGTTGAAAACGAGCAGTAGCAGAACTAAATCAGACCCAAAGCGCGCTCCTCCCTCAACAGCTGCAGCCCACTTTCCTGGGTCGACATATCCCATTGCAATTAACAGCACAGGCACAACAGCAGGAAGTAACCGCTGAACAACGCTTGGATTACTGCTAGCAGTCAAAAATTCAGTCTCCATGGTGGTCTTTGACTCTTCAAATAAATAGGAGTTCAGCTCTGCAATCTGGCAGTTGATCAACTCTTGAAAGAAACAAAAGAGGCCCCCCAGAAACTATTAAACTCAATAAATTACATTGCCAAGTAAAAAAACATGTACTTTCAGTGTACAAGCTCCACCTAGAATAACATGGAAACTCGACAATGTAGCCACATTGCTCATTATCATTGTAGAATATATACAAGACAATTACCCAGGGAAAGCAAGTCAGGCAGGGTAGTATTCTAACTTAACTAGATCATACTTAATAGAAGCTCCAACAACTGTTGACATAGCAATGGTTCTGCTCAAATAAAACCCACCTCCATGCTCGCAGTGAATATTCCAATTAACCCTTGACTTTTTCTAATCATGTCCTCGACACAATTAAAGCATTATCATGGATAATTCCACCCAAAATTCACTTCCACAATAAGAAAAACGATGGAAATAATATGTAATCCATGAAACAAGCTCCACACAGTTACATATTGCTGAAACACTTCCTCGCTGAACTGCAGTTCAAGGTTTCCTGATTTAAAAAGAAACATACCAAAAATTATATCAGCCATTGAAGAGAATGATCTCTGAAACCTAAATATAATAACATGAATAAGCACTAAACCTAAGAAGATCAACACTGAATAATTCTATGAGATTGTACAAAACAACAGAGGAAAGAGCACTCCGTTGTATTCCTACAAGGCCAACTAAAATCCTTCACAACATACAACATCTCACATTTAACAGGGTGCATAAACTCTGGCAGAAATTTCACTAGTAGATGCCATGAACCCACACGATTTTACCGTAACTATTATTGGGTCCGTGATAAAGCAGTACGATATGTTAAATCATCAATTATCCCGAAAACTTAAACTATTAGAAAATGGGCCTAACAATTTATATCAAACTATTTCAACATTCCCCCCCACGTGGGCAACAATAAATAGGGAAAAAAGATTTTGTGCAACCCCAATATGCACGTGTGTAACAATAAATGGAGATAATAAGATTCGAACTCAGAATCTCTTGAAACCAGAAATCAGAACTGATATCATATTAAGTCACCAATTATCAAAAGTTTAGAAAATAATCCAACATGTATATCAAGCTATTTCAACACGATAATAAGTCGCTTACAAGAGTCCAGGAAGAATTTAGAAAAGCTTATGCAAAGTAAATGGGTTATGGCAAGTGATATTGGAAGAGAAAAATTACCAGATATTAAAAAATTCGTTACCATCACCCTTATAGAACATATATTTTACATCTACACTTCACAAAACTAGAAGTAGCAGTAACTCCTAATGGCTAATTATCAAACTAGAGGCAAGAAATTAAGAAAATGCCAAACCAAGAAAGAAAATGAAAATCAAAAGTAAGAACCTGCTTAGAATTAGATCTTCTCAGTACCACCCACAAACAAAAAATTAGCAACAAAAACAGTTTTTCAAACCAAATATCCTCATCCGGAAAACAGAAGCCCCAAGGCTACAAACAGAGCAGAAGTGACTCATTCTTGACAGAGATCAGAAACAGCCGCCATCATCTGCAACAAATTGATTGCAACTGGCATGGATCTGAATACGAAGTAAAAGCAAAGGACCGCTGCACATACTTCTAGGCAGAACATATATACGTATATACATGTACATACGTACGTATGAAAACACACACATCGATTTAACATGTATCCACACACCCTATCCTACAGCTATAAATCTATAACTAGGGTTTGAAAAAAAAAAATTGCAGTTTACCTCTGCTTCTTTATTATTACTCTTTCGATTCTTTGCCTAAGCTCTCTGCTTCACAGCAGATCAGATGCTTTCAGAAATCGAAGCGGTGATTGATTTCTAGTGAGAGAAACCAGCTGTAGAGAGAGAGATCGCTTTGTCTGAGCAGCAAGTGTGGAGAGAGAAAGAGTGCACAGAGATAAAGGAGAAGAAATATATATATGTATATATATATAGGTGTACTTGAAAACAGAAAATGGTAGAAGTTACCCTCATTAAAGCTATCTTCCTGTAGAGAGAGAGTGTTCTAACGTTTTCACTACTTTTTCACTTTCATAAAAAAAATATCTATATCTGCAACTCCTATAAATTAATAAGCCTGCGAATATATAGACTTTTAGAGAGAGAAATATTTTTCTCTCTCTAGAATTCTACTTTCCGCTTACTCTCTCGAGAGTCCCAGCCTTTACGCTCAGTCGCTAAAATTTATGATGCCAGGTGGTCATTTTTTCGTCCCCGAAAAAATTACGAAACTTTCCAAGAAAGTATATTCTGGGATTGGGATCACACTAACGGCGTCGTTGCTGCCATCACATGACTACGTCGCTTTATGTGTTTTCTATCTTTCCCCTTAACTTTCCCCACTTTGGGTGAGCTTGAAATAATAAAAAATGAGATAAAATATGATTTGATAAAATTTTTTGTATTTAGAGTAATAAAAAATGAGATAAAATGTAATTTGATAAAATTTTTTGTGTTTAGTGTAATAAAAAATGAGATAAAATGTGATTTGATAAAATTTTTTGTGTTTGGTACATACAAATTAAATTACGTTTTTTTAAAATGAATAATATGCGTATAGATCAAACTACGTTTTTTTAAGATGAATAGTAAGATTCTATTCTGACTCGCCTCTTAGCTCGCTTCGACTTTTGTGCCTACACTCATTGGGTCAGCTACTTTTTTTTTCTCAATTTGTTTGGAATGATTCAAAATTTTAAGCAGTTATGATTTTTTTACACTATAATCCGTCCAAACAAATCATAAAAATCGTTTGGACGAAAGTTGTTCACGAGATTCCGTCGAAACGGTTTTTACAATTCATTAGAACGATTTTTACGACCTCCTAAAAAATAGTCAAAGTGGGTGTCATTTAGTAAGTTGGGAGTCCATGATGAGAATAGCGAAAAAATTTTTGCCATTTGATTAATCGAATTTTAGTTATCAACTTTTTTTTTGAAAGTTATTGAACTTTTTTTAAAGTTTAAAAATGTAAAAATATATAAAAATTTTTTAAAATTTTAAAAACTTTTCAAAAATTTTTAATATACCAAACACACTCTTTGTTTTTTTTTTCGAACCTACAATCGCTGACAGAAGGAACACAATGTTCAATTGAACTAATAATTGTGCAATTTCAACTCCTTTTTTTGTTTTTTTTTTTTGGATTGGAGTCCACTAGTGACTGGGCTATTTGACGCGGTGAAAGTTACTTAATAAATTTTTGAAAATTTTTCAAAATTTTTAAAACTCTCTAATATATTTGTTCTCTTTGTAATTCGTGAAATTTTTACAAATTTATATATATATATATCTGTATATTCTAACAAATTTTTATAAATTTCAATACATTTTTTACAAATCCCAATAATACTTTCACAAATCCTAATAATTTTCTATAAATTCTAAAAATTTTTAATTTTAAAAAAGTTTTGATATAAAATCATTCGAACGAATTTTCTCTCCGAAAAGTTGAACACAAAAGTTAAAAATGTACCATTTATCTCTAAAAAACTTGTTTTAGTGACTATACGTTAAATACTAAAAAATTACTCAAATCACATCTTTCATAATTTTTCATTGTTTTCCTAAGTTTCAAATGCACCCATAATTGCCAAACATTTTCCATTTTGTGAGAGAATGTTGCAAACGGGTATTTTAGGGTTGTCTTATTTGCATTTACGGGCCGATTGGATGCAGCTAAAGAAGGGAGGCAAAAATTTTGCCCGTGGGCCCCACATTTTTTGTTTGGTTTGGCAGCTGAAATGCTTCCTTTCTCCCTCAGATTAGATTTTGCATGGTATTAAATTTAGCCCCCGCGGGTAGATAATTTTTAGCTAGGGTTTGGGCTAGCTAAAAATTATCCCCCTTCAAGTGGATAAATTTTTGACGTTTTTAACATTCGTTAATGGTATTGTTAACTTGATTAAAATAAATATAATGTTAATAAAAAAATAATAGATAAGCCAACAAGTCAAAATAAACATAATTAAAAAAATTGGATAATAACCAACCATTCAAAAGTACATATTTAAAAAAAAAAGTTTTTTAAATAAATTTATAAAAAATTAAATTTTCAATGAAATAAATAATATAACTTCAGATTGTCCAAAAATAATTAAATAGAGTGGGTTTTACAATTTAATATTTAATTTAATGGGTAATCAAGTTTGGGACATCACAAGGGCAAAAGAGTCATTTGACTCTTTTTATCATCATTCACCTTCTCTTATTTATAAAACATCCAAACCAAGTCAAAAGTTATCCCCCTTCATAAACATCACATCAATGTGGGCCAACCCTCTAAAAATAATATCCCCTCTTATCTTATATCCCCTCTAAAACTTATCCCTCTAAAATTTTAGCACCATCCAATCGGCCCCTTAGGCTCTTATTAGAAAGTCTCATATTTTTGCTCCTCAGTTTTTAACCTTTTTGTAAATTAAAATGATGGAATTTATCTTTTTGTATTTTAATTTTTTTAAACTATAAAAGATAAAAACGGCAGATTAATAAAAAATTTAATTAAATTTTATTTTTTTTAAATATAAAAAATAATTTTTTAATAACTAACTAGTAACCAATTATTCAGAAAGGAAATTAACTTTTGTCCCCAAACTAAATCTTAGTGATAATTGGAAGTTGTGAAATCCGTACCAAGTGCAGAAGGACTTTCGGGTTATTATTGATCTGAATTTGTCCTTATAAAACGTATTATTTGTAAATATATATATATATATATATATATATTATACGTATCTACGTACAAAATTTAATGTAATTAATTATGTAACGCTCAAATAAATATAAAGTACATATTTTATAATTTAATATATTAATTAAGACAACTAATTGACTTGTTTCTTTTCTACTGACTTATTCCGACTAACTTATTCCGTCACATTATTGAAGATTTTTGTAATATATTCAAGTTTATGGCAGATAAAAAATAATATACATGCAACGCATGTAATCAATTATTATAAATTCAAAATTAAACTGATAAAGTAAAAAGACTCAAATATCTCCACATTCTCGAATAATACCAAAATTACCTACTGTAATAATCAGTAGGTCAATAAATTACAAAAATTCAGTGTCACTTAAGGGTGTGTTTAGTTGATAAAAAGTTGAGGAAAAAGTATAAAAAAATAAAAAAAAATGTGACATAAAGATGATATGTGGAGAAATTTAATTGGAAGAAAGTACAAAAATTAGTTAAAATTGGTGAATTTTGATGAATTTTAATGCTACCAAACAAAGCCTAATTACAAACACACCCCAAGTCAGTTAACTAAATTTTAATATTCAAATTCAAAATAAACAAATAAATAAATAAAATAGAGTAAAAAATTTTAGTGCTCAATAGCAGCAAAATTATTCATAATATAGATTTATAATTAAAAAAATGTGACATGTATTAACCCTTCAAACAAAAATAAAAAATAATATACATAAATAAAACACGTGTCGAATCACCAACAATTCATCGCTTTTCTAATGCAAAAACATCATTTAATGTTTAAACATTAAAAAAAAACAGAGGAAACCTTTAAAAAAATTAAAAAAAAAAACTCCTATAGTCTCAAATAAATTTAAAATTTGTTGGACCCAAATAGTTTAATTTAAAAAAATAATTTAATTTTGTTATATTTTATTAAGCCGTTCACACTAGGAATAGAAGTTGTTCTTATTATTACTTGATTTGTTCGAGTTTGGATTAGTGTTAAGAATCCCACATCGTGGGTACAAGATCAAAAAGGAAGTTTGGAGGTGTAATTTTTAATATTTTTTGATCAAAAGTTATAAATTATAATTTTTGGATGTATTTAACGAAATAAGTTATAATTTTTAACAATTTTTAGTAATTTTTATAATTTTTGAGTATTTAGTGATAAGTTTTAGTAATTTTTATTAATTTTTGATAACTTGTGAGTTAATAAGTTATTGTAGTTAAGTAGAAAAGTGACAAAAATTAATAATTTATTAAATATTCAATAATCAAAAATTTATAATTCCTTTCTATTAAAAATTATGTCTCCAAATACCTAAGTCATCTCTACTTTCCTATGGAAGTTAAAAGGCTATGATATAGCAGAATAATTAATTATCTATAAGGTACTTTAATTTTTCCATTTCGACAAACGGGTTAACGTTTTTTCAAACTTACCAAAAAAAAAAAAACGTTTTTTCAAAATTTTTTCGCAGACTTTATGAGATAAATAGATTTAAATAATCATTTTTAAAGTAATTTCAAATGTGAAAGAGTCCACCAGTAGTGGAAGAGAGGTTACTGTACACACGAGAATCTTCCACTTTTTGCTGAAGTTATTTCTTACTAGCCGTACAGAGATGTTATATCTTATCTTCTGGCTGCGGGTCGCCCCTCGAATTCAGCAGTGGTTTATTTCTGAATAAAAAACTTTATTTACCAACCACCTTACTTCCCCACTTGGCTGCCCCACACACAATAAATACATATTATACGATAAGGTATAACTAATATTATAAGATAATATATGAGATTAATTTTTTATCTAAAATTATTTTTTTAGTATTTAATTAGTAAGATATAAAGTGAGATAAAAAATATAATTTGATATGAGATGTGACAAAAAATAATTTTGAATCTTTAAATTTTTGCAAGAGATAAATTCAGAGGTAGGGTATAAGTAATATCATATCTCCCATGATATTACTTATCCCCCATTTTTTGGAGATATAAAATCCAATCCGGAATTGTAATATTGCAAACCAAATACAAGACTATAGTCAACTTGGTAAAAAATTGTAAACTGCTTATCCAATCACCCAATTTTATTCTTCCAAAACGAACATTGCTCAAAGGTATGTCCTTTGCGGTCCTCTCGTAGTAGAAAAAAAATCCGCTTGGGCTATGTTTAATTGTGGAATTGAATGATATGATATAAGTAATATAATGTGATAATATATAAGATTGGATATAGCATGTAATTTTTTTTTATGTAGAGTTATTTTTTTAGTGTTTGGTTAGTGGGATATAAAATGAGATTAAATATGTGATTTGACATATGATGTGATAGAAAATAATTTTGAACATGTAAATTTTGGTAAGAAACAAATCTAGAGATAGGGTATACCCAATCCCTTTCCTCTTCATTCCCAATATCACACCCTCTTTGGGATTTATTGTCCACCAATTTATCGGATGTTGAATCCGGTTGAGATTCAATATCCTTTAATCATTTTGTTAAACAAATATGTTGCAAACTGGGGCTTCAGAGATGCTTGCTCCAATCCCTTGTTTTTATTCGACTAACAAACATGGCCTTGATGCTCTAACACTTATATTGGATATGGAACAAACTGTCTCATAACGTTCTGAAATCAGCCCGCGAACAGGTTATGTAAAAAATTAAATGAGAGTCCAAACAACCTTCAGCAAGCAAAGAGGCACATGTACCGGAAACCAACGCAAGTGGACAGGCACAAAATATTCAGGATTGCGGGACAATTTTTTTCTATCTTGATTCACGGTGAAATTCCGGACTTATGATTCTAGTTTAACTGAGATTGTCAATTCTTTATTAGATGGAAAAAAAAAAAAAAGGATGAAATACTTATTTTTTTCCAATAAACATTTCAAATATTGGTGAATTTTAATAACTGATTTTGAATTAAATTTAAGTAACTTATTTCGTTTTATTCGCCAATTAAAGAAAACGTAAAAGCAAAAAAATTGCACATCACCTGTGTTTAATTGGCAAAAGTTTGACCAAAAGTACAGTAAAAATATAAAAATTTAATGTAAAAATAATATATGCTAAAATTTAATTGAAAGAAAATAAAAAAATTAATAAATTTTAATTAATTTTAATTAATTTTAACCAAGCAAATTGTCCCGTATATTTGAAAATTTTTGCGT
This sequence comes from Vitellaria paradoxa, assembly GCA_019916065.1. NCBI lineage: Eukaryota > Viridiplantae > Streptophyta > Magnoliopsida > Ericales > Sapotaceae > Vitellaria > Vitellaria paradoxa. The sequence continues at coordinate 5,145,662 of CM034241.1, read as the reverse complement.
AGCAAAGACTTTTATTTCCGTGACTCTATTAATGTGTAATACCGAGGACGTTTAAGTGACACTGGGCCAAATTTTGGTGACGTGAAGTTTTATTGAGAAATTAATGCACGAGGATTTTCATAAGATATCTTTATTAGGGCGCGTTTGACGTATTAAAAAATATTAAAATTTTTTAAAAATTATTTATTTTTTATTTTATTACACGAATTATAAATTTACAAATTATCTCAAATTACATCACTTTACTTTACTTTACTTTTTATCACTTTAAATATGTGCTATATATACATTAAAATAGGTATCATATGACATAAATTTAAAATAGAATAAAATCCAAATTAAGTCATGGCAGGGTCTTAGTGAAGTTAATGCTTCAAGGCATTTATTAAGAGGTGACTTGCATACTCATTAACTATTAATAAAAACATGTTATGCTAAGAAGAGGCGAGTGGGGTAGTTGTCCTCACTGATTGTCAAAAGTTTGTATATTTTTTATATATTTCGAATAAATTTTTTATTTTTTAATATATAAATTACTTCCACTGAAATTTAGTTGTTATTTAAAAATTTTTAATATTAATTTTTTTAAATTTTACTCGTACTCAACAAAATTTCTGGATCCTCCCTTGCATGTAATAATATTGGAACTCTACAAATAGATTCTTATATCTCTCTTTACTTCTTTTTAATTAAGTAAAATTACACAACTATTCTCATTTTTTTAATAGAATATATTATATAATTTTAATGACATAAATACCCTTTTATAAGAATAAAAGTAATTGTAAAATTTTATTTAATAAACAAAGTAAAGTAGCGTGTAAATAAGCACGGCAAATAGGCCCACCCATAATAATTTTTATTTTTTTTATACATAATTATTATTACATGATCGTGTGTACATTAATCCTTAATAATTGTCCTGGAGCACCATTAACAAGACCATCTTTCAATAATCCAGCGACCAGGTTTAACTTGCCATCAATAGCCTATGGGAGGCTTCTCTGTTGAGAGTGTTTAGCTCGCTTATGTTTACTAAAAAATATATATATATATATATAAAGATATATTAATTTTTTTAATTTCTTTCTATTAAATATATTTCTAATTTTATCTAATTTTTTTAACTTCCACTAATCTTTTCTAATTTCTACTAACTTTTTCTAACTTTTACTAAACACTCAACCAAAAACTAATGTCACTGGTTATGATTAGATTTAAAAAAAAACTATATATAATTATAATAAAAAAATATTAAATGCACTTCATTTTTAGTTTTCATACTCCATCTTCTCTCACAATTAATAATACTTAGGGTGTATCTGAAGTGACAAAAAGTGAGATAAAATGAGTAAAGAGAGATAAGTTGTGGGTTTGTAATTCGTGCAGTGAAATAAAAAATAAATAACTTTTAAAATTTTTTAATATTTTTTTACTATTTTTTAGAATTTTTTTGTCACTCTAAACAGAACCTTATTTGAAATGTAAAAAGTCGGTAAAAAATAAAATACATTTAACATCTCTTTAATGATTTAATTCATACTAAATTGAGAACGGTTTATGACTTATGGCTTCCAAACAAGTCTAGAACGAACTTGCCGCATTGATGTCGTTTCCCCATATAAGTTGCACTACTTAATTGTGGAGCTATCGTAATTTCGACTCACAACGGGAGGAGAAATTAATGGATCAAGACAAGGATCATACGTATAGATTTTATAATACATACAAATATATATATATATTATATATTCTATCTAAAGATGTAAAAATGATATTAATACAAAATTTAGACTTATTCGTGGTGTGCAGGATAGCATACAATTTATTAATGGCAGAATTTTTGAACGATATAACATACTTTAGTCAAGTTTAGGCAGGTCTAAAATTTTTTTGACAAGAGTAGGATTTGAGTGCAGAAAGTGTATTAGATTTGAAATTTTTTTATTTCTTATTTTTTTAAGTCCAAAATGATATTATTTTGAAATGTTATAAAAAATGTTGAAAAAAATTATTGTAAACGTAACATTTTTTGTTTTATTTAGATAATTCAATTTCTTTTATTAAAGGATTAGAGTAAATATAATAATTCGAATACAATTAAATAACCAAATTAAATTATCTCAGCCTAACACGACAGGATTCATATAAAAGGTATTGAGGTGTTTCCACCTTAATTGTAAAAAGAATTGGTGATTAGTATATAAGTGCGAAGAAAAATTTTACCTCATGAACTAATTTTTACGATTGAAACAGACTTAAAACTATCCATCACTTATATCAAAATTTAAATTTATCATTAATCGATAGTCAATACATAAGTATGAAAAAAATATCATCCCATAAACTTTTTAAGTTGAGATAGAGTACTATGGGCCCGTTTGGTATTAAAATAAAACTCTATAAATCTCTACAAATACAAATTATGAGACAATAAATTAAAATTTTTTATTCACTACACAAAATACGAAATATTAACTTTTACAATTTTATAAAATCTCAAACATGCCGTACATCAACCACCCACCAGGGGTGGTCATCGTTGAAAATCTTACTTCATGGACACAATTAATTCATGAGGAACATATGTGGGATGGAAAGTGTTGAAATACGTATAATTAATGATTGTCATGAGGGGACATACAGAAGTCTCGATCTACAGTTTGTGTTGTCCTAGCCCATCATTTTTCCTTTGTAGCCATCACCTCCGCCATCCCCACTCCCAACTCTTCATTTGTGACCTTCATTGTGTGTCCCTGTTTCCATCCTTGATGTTTTCATTCAATTGCCTAACTCTCACTCCTCACGTGAGATGTGGAGTTTACATAGAGGGAATAAATTGTGGACCTTCTGATTTGGACCGATATTGACTTGGTTGTGTGGTCCATTCTTTGACCTAACTATTTTGGCCAGTTTTGGGTTCAATTTTGGTGTTGAAATTAGGGCTCAATCTTATCAAACTGACGAACTTAACATTTAAAACTTTAACATAGGATTAAGGTGCCGTTTGGCATCGTCAAAAAAATCAACTTTCTACTAATGTATGAGTGACGCGTGTCACTTAGGTTGTTAGTTAAATGTTTGGTAAAAGTTAGATAAAATTTAAGAAAATTAGTAAAAATTAAAAAAAAAATGTTTGGTGAAAAAGTTAAAAAAATAAAGACAAATTATTTTTTTAATAAACCAAACTGCTCTTAAATTTGAAACATTAAGGGTGCGTTTGGCGCGTTGAAAATGTGGGAAAAACTCTTAAAACATCTGAAAATCTTTAAAACTCTCTAATACATTTTACTCTCATCGTATTTCGTAAAATTTCTATAAATTTATATATATCTACATATCTCAATAAATTTTTACAAATCTTAAGCAATCTTTTACAAACTCTAATAACATTTTCACAAATTCTAATATCTTTTTCTACAAATTCTAAAAATTTTTTGAAAAATTTTTCAACAACTTTAAAAAAATTTTGACATAAAATCCTTCGAACGGATCAAAAAAAAGCCATTCAAACAAATTTAAAATCTAAAAAGTTGACACAAAAATAAAAAAGACACTATTTATTTTTTAAAAATGTAGTGTAGTGATTGTATGTTAAAAATTTATCTAAATTATATTTTTCGTTATTGTTGTTATTATTATTATTATTATTATTTTGGTTATTTTTTGACCTTCCGAACGCCCACTGAACCTTATATTAACTCGGCCGACCTATTCTCCAGCCTCCATGGTCCATCGTACGGCGCCTTGACCTATAATTTTAGCGGCACAGCGAATAAGAAAGAATTTCAATTTTGCATTTAATTTTTAAATCATAATTAACGGCCACCGACTTTATATATATATATATAGATATATGTATAGGTCAAACTTTATAAAAACAATGAAACGATGAAGAATTAATAAAAAAATCACAATTTAATTAGAAAACGAATTAGCTGCATGCGACAGGAAGGCCAAGTATTACGAATCAAGGCACATGGATCCATTTTTTAATTTTTTTTATTCAACTTAAAAAAATAATTTACCTTTCTTCCTTCAGTTGCTCGCTGAAAGTTTTTTGGTCGCGGGCGTGTCCTACTTTCTCTCTGCTGCTTTGCTTACAGACAGACACCTCGATAAAGCACAAATGAAAATGAGAAATTAATTAAAAATTATGAGGAAATATTTCATTATAAAAAATTCCCAACTCCCCTCAAAGCTTCGATTTTTTACCTAAAATTCTTGCTTCAATAATTCAAAAGTTGGAAAAGGAGTTATTAGCAAGGCCGGACCCATTATTTATAATTAGTGAAAAAATTATATTTTTAATGTAACGAAGGATAAAATAAAATTAGAGTGCAGATAAAAACTTAATAATAACGAAATAAAAGTATAATAAGTAAGAAAATTATAAAAAAAAAATTAATAGAATCTTGATATAATTTTTCAAATAAAATAGAACAATTATTCTTGCTAGGTCTTTAGTCAGTCTTTCTATATTTGTTAGCCAAAAATTTTCTACAGCTAAGTTTAATAATAACAAAATAAATATTATAATTGATGCGAAAATTTTTCATGAATTATATATTAATTATTTGATACTATACTTATCTTTCTTAAAAGTTTTTGGAAGAATTTGCCTTGGGGGGGGGGGGAATTTGTCAATTGAACAGTGAATTGAAATCATCTTTGGGCATGGAAGGTGTCAACACAATGGGGTAATGTGTTTTTCAGCAAAGTGATGTCAATAGCTAGGTCAAGAACAAAAATAAGGAAAGATTTTAATATAATATTTTGAAGATCAAATCAAGCAACGATTATTTTGATCTCATAACAGCTATGTTAAAATTTTACAATGCCTATACATTGAAACTCATTTATAAAATAACGTTGGAGTTTATTTAAAAAAAAAAAAAAAACAAGATTTGAAGAATTGAGACAAAAGTACTTTACTTTTCTAATTTTGTAAAACTCTAATCATTCTTGAAAAAAATTTATTCACCTTGTCTATATACTATAAATTAAAGGGATTTTTTTTTTTAGGGATAATCACTTCATAACGATAATAAATATTGTTGTTTATGAATGACACTTATAAAAGTAGGGAGATCCCTTAATTAAAGATTGTTTGGGGTAAAGTTTTGAGTGTCTTATTGAAATACATTTAGGAAAAACTTTTAAGTATTTTGAGAAAATAAAACTTTTTTTTAAGGTAAGCAAGTATTATATTTGGATTAATGGGATAAAATGTATAAGGTCATAAGGGCATACCTTTGAATTACAAAAGAATCATTTATACAAAAATAGGAATCCTCCATTGCTTACAAATTTCAACATTTACGTTGACAGACTTAACTTTTACTACTTGAAAGTTTTGATGCAAACTTCATACCTTGTTTTCTCTAGCATATCTGTTGGTGAAGTTGTCATCCCCTTGAATACTCTTGAATTTTTTTTCTATTCATATATTATAGATCATTGAAGCCCATCCTAGCTTGTTGATAGTGTTCATGAAGCATTTTTTGTTAAACTTCCTAACAACCTATTTGACTTCATTTCTTCATCTTTGTTTTGCCCTTGGTGTTTTTCATAATCTATTAACTTCTTACTACACTTCTTGTGAATAGGAGCAATCAAAGAGCATATGGTCTATTGTTTCATCTTCTTGCTTGCAAAGTTTACCCCTTGCATCATCTAGCATGTCCCAACATAATAACTTGTTTTTGGTATTTAACTTTTCCTTGATAGCTATCCAGAGAATGAAACTGTGCCTTGGAATATTCTGAGGGAATCATATCAGTTTGTGCCGTATAACTTTTGCATGTTATGATCTGCAGGCATCATGCAAAAATTATAATCTGTAAATTAGTGGTTTGCTAGAATTTGTAAGTTAGTGATTGTACTATTTCAAGGAAGATAGTAGAAGATTTTTAAGAAAAGTTTTGAGTGGTATAGGTTTGTATAACATCGAACCACTATAAAAATTGTAATGTTGATTGTTCTCTCTCTAACTTCATTTTAACTTTTATTATTATGATTGGTTGTTTATATTAATAATTTATTATTATCGAATTAATTCCCATTACATCTATGAAAATTCTCAGGCACCCTTATTTGGGGCTTAGTTGTGCAAGTGACTATACCTTTCTTTGTTATGTATTTCCTTCTCCCAATTATCCAAACTCTAGCCAACTTAACTGCCTGCAAAAACCAACAACCAAAACCCAAATAATAATAATAATAATAAAATAATATGGGGAAAAAACCGTCGTTGATGGTAGCTACTAGCTAGCCCCTCCTGCTGCTAATGATTTATGTTATTAATAATTTACCTCGTGTTGATCTAGACGATAATATTAAAAGCTTAGTAAGCTAATCACATTGCTAATGTATAACTCTCTCTCTATATATATATATATATATATCTCTGGATTAATAATGCCATCAAGGGTTTGGAGCTGCTTATACTTGTGAGTTCTCTCCCCCCCCCCCCACATGCTTAATCTACTCATTAATAATTCAATGAATCAAACTAAGTTCCTCGATTATTGTTCTTATTTTTAATGTTAACAAAAGCTACAAATTAATTAATTATATATGTTCATAACATGTCAATGCCCCAACTAAATTAATTAATAGGGATTAATCAAATTAAGGGGAACATATTCATTGAACTTCGATAAACAAAAAGCCCTACAAAATTTAAAAATAATGGTAACCAAACAATTATCATTGGAAATACAAAATTAATATTCTTCTCGATCTGTTTAAGTTGACAGTTAAGGGTTACCGTTAAAAGGAGACAAATCCCTGCATGCAACAGCCAAAATGGTCCCTACACCCCACTAAGCTTCCAAGGATTTAGTTTGTGCACTTTTGTTTAATTACTAGATTGAGATTTTTAGGGTTCTGTAGCCTGGGGGAATTTAATGTGGGCGGATTCATTGGTTTTAGGAGAACCGGTTCAATGAATCAAATCTATTCATCAAAACACATACATGGGTTTGTCCTCTCCGAATTTTAACCCGGGGTTTTATTTAAGGATTTTTTTTTAAAATAGTTAAGGACCTAATTAACCATTTTACCAATAAAATTAAACATTTAGGCACCGTTTGGTTGCACCAAAAAATGCAACTTTTCATATAAGGGTCGACATACGCATGGTACTTTAAGTGTTAGTTAGATATTTGATAAAATTTTATAAAAATTAGAGAAAGTTGAAGGAAATTAGAGAAAATCGTTAAAAGTTGGTAAAAGTTAGTTTGTGTTTAGTGACAAAAGTTGTTGAAAATTAAAAAAAAAATAGTAAAAGTTGATTTTTTTTAGTGCGCCAAACAACACCTTATTGTAGGAGCATAGAAGAAGGAGATTACAACTAATTAAAAAATTTAGACTATTAAATACTACTCAGACGTTGAAGTGAAACTTTGGATAAAGTTTAAAGGAGCAAAGTGAAATTTAACTTCTTCCTTTTTTTTTTTCTTCCCTTTAATTTTTATCGTTGAACTTTGAACAATGGTGCCATCCTTGCTTCTTGGGTTTGTTAATAAATTAATTAATTGTGCTTGGTGATTTCTAATTTCTGGTTGACCTAAATTACTAAGGGGTTTTTGGAGGCCGGTCACTATTTATGGACTTATAAAGATTTAAGTCATACCCAAAAATCTTATTTGTGAATAAGTCACACTTGCAACAAAAAGACCAAAAAGGATATCACGCGTTTTTCACTACATTTCAAAACTGCCAGTTTTATCCGAAAATAGTGCACACTTTACTCATAACTTCCGTGACTTTCCATTTTCTTTATAAAGCAAGTAAAACTAATTTTTGGAAACAAAATCAAAACTGTTTGAGAAAAACCTAATTCCGGGACTTTCCATCTTCTCTACAAAATAAGCAAAACTGATTTTTGGAAACAAAATCAAAACTATTTAGGAAAACAGTACCACATAATAAAACAACACTGCATAAAAAATAATACCACATAATAAAACATTATCGCATAAAAATAGTACCGCATAAAAAACAGTACCACATAATAAAACAGTACCACATAATAAAACAGTACCGCATAAAAAAAGTACCGCATAATAAAACAGTACCGCATAATAAAACAGTACCTCATTAAAACAGCACCATTCTTTGCATGATATAGTCATGCGGTACTGTTTTTGAACGAGCATGCATCCTAAAAAAAACAGTACCGCAGACATGTGGTACTGTCACACATGCGGTACTGTCGGTCATTCGTTTGATATGTGAACTATTTTTGTGTTTACATGTGATGTTTGCATGATAGAGTCATGCGATACTATTTTTGAACGAGCATGCATCCTAAAAAAAACAGTACCGCAGACATGTGGTACTGTCACACATGCGGTACTGTCGGTTATTCGTTTGATATGTGAACTATTTTTGTGTTTACATGTGATGCTTGCATGATAGAGTCATGCGGTACTGTTTTTGAACGAGCATGCATCCTAAAAAAAACAGTACCGCAGACATGTGCTACTGTCACACATGCGGTACTGTCGGTCATTCGTTTGATATGTGAACTATTTTTGTGTTTACATGTGATGTTTGCATGATAGAGTCATGCGGCACTGTTTTTGAACGAGCATGCATCCTAAAAAAAATAGTACCGCAGACATGTGGTACTGTCACACATGCGGTACTGTCGGTCATTCGTTTGATATGTGAACTATTTTTGTGTTTACATGTGATGTTTGCATGATAGAGTCATGCGGCACTGTTTTTGAACGAGCATGCATCCTAAAAAAAACAGTACCGCAGACATGTGGTACTGTCACACATGCGGTACTGTCGGTTATTCGTTTTATATGTGAACTATTTTTGTGTTTACATGTGATGTTTGCATGATATAGTCATGCGGTACTGTTTTTGAACGAGCATGCATCCTAAAAAAAACAGTACCGCAGACATGTGGTACTGTCACACATGCGGTACTGTCGGTTATTCATTTGATATGTGAACTATTTTTGTGTTTACATGTGATGTTTGCATGATAGAGTCGTGCGGTACTGTTTTTGAACGAGCATGCATCCTAAAAAAAACAGTACCGCAGACATGTGGTACTGTCACACATGCGGTACTGTCGGTCATTCGTTTGATATGTGAACAATTTTTGTGTTTACATGTGATGTTTGCATGATAGAATCGTGCGGTACTGTTTTTGAACGAGCATGCATCCTAAAAAAAACAGTACCGCAGACATGCGGTACTGTCGGTTATTCGTTTTATATGTGAACTATTTTTGTGTTTACATGTGATGCTTGCATGATATAGTCATGCAGTACTGTTTTTGAACGAGCATGCATCCTAAAAAAAACAGTACCGCAGACATGTGGTACTGTCACACATGCGGTACTGTCGGTTATTCGTTTGATATGTGAACTATTTTTGTGTTTACATGTGATGTTTGCATGATAGAGTCGTGCGGTACTGTTTTTGAACGAGCATGCATCCTAAAAAAAATAGTACCGCAGACATGTGCTACTGTCACACATGCGGTACTGTCGGTCATTCGTTTGATATGTGAACTATTTTTGTGTTTACATGTGATGTTTGCATGATAGAGTCATGCGGCACTGTTTTTGAACGAGCATGCATCCTAAAAAAAACAGTACCGCAGACATGTGGTACTGTCACACATGCGGTACTGTCGGTTATTCGTTTTATATGTGAACTATTTTTGTGTTTACATGTGATGTTTGCATGATATAGTCATGCGGTACTGTTTTTGAACGAGCATGCATCCTAAAAAAAACAGTACCGCAGACATGTGGTACTGTCACACATGCGGTACTGTCGGTTATTCATTTGATATGTGAACTATTTTTGTGTTTACATGTGATGTTTGCATGATAGAGTCGTGCGGTACTGTTTTTGAACGAGCATGCATCCTAAAAAAAACAGTACCGCAGACATGTGGTACTGTCACACATGCGGTACTGTCGGTCATTCGTTTGATATGTGAACAATTTTTGTGTTTACATGTGATGTTTGCATGATAGAGTCGTGCGGTACTGTTTTTGAACGAGCATGCATCCTAAAAAAAACAGTACCGCAGACATGCGGTACTGTCACACATGCGGTACTGTCGGTTATTCGTTTTATATGTGAACTATTTTTGTGTTTACATGTGATGCTTGCATGATATAGTCATGCAGTACTGTTTTTGAACGAGCATGCATCCTAAAAAAAACAGTACCGCAGACATGTGGTACTGTCACACATGCGGTACTGTCGGTTATTCGTTTGATATGTGAACTATTTTTGTGTTTACATGTGATGTTTGCATGATAGAGTCGTGCAGTACTGTTTTTGAACGAGCATGCATCCTAAAAAAACAGTACCGCAGACATGTGGTACTGTCACACATGCGGTACTGTCGGTTATTCATTTGATATGTGAACTATTTTTTTGTTTACATGTGATGTTTGCATGATATATTCATGCGGTACTGTTTTTGAACGAGCATGCATCCTAAAAAAAACAGTACCGCAAACATGTGGTACTGTCACACATGCGGTACTGTCGGTTATTCATTTGATATGTGAACTATTTTTGTGTTTACATGTGATGTTTGCATGATAGAGTCGTGCGATACTGTTTTTGAACGAGCATGCATCCTAAAAAAAACAGTACCGCAGACATGTGGTACTGTCACACATGCGGTACTGTCGGTTATTCATTTAATATGTGAACTATTTTTGTGTTTACATATGATGTTTGCATGATAGAGTCATGCGGTACTGTTTTTGAACGCAGTACTGTTTTTGAACGAGCATGCATCCTAAAAAAAACAGTACCGCAGTCATGTGTTTAAATACGTAATCCAGATCGTATATATTCATTCGATCGACGTTAATCTCACAGCACAAACTCACGTAATCCGTGTGTATTTCTTCGTATATAATCTTTTAACAGATTTTTATCTCACTATATGTTCGCGCAATTGATAAGGAATGAAACAAAAAAGGAAAACATGATTCTCGGTTCCATAATTTTCGGCAACTTCATCTCAGTTAATTATAGAAAAAGGGCATTTAAGTCATATTATAAATTATATTTAAAACAAACTCATGGGACCCACTCAAAAGTATGACTTAAATACAAAACTTTTCACATTAATGTGACTTAAAAGTAATACTTTTTTTTGAGTGTGACTAATAACTTTAAAAGATTACCAAGTATGACTTGGATACAATTTTCCGAATTACTAATTCGGGTTAATGTACTGATAATCTGGGCTTTGGATTGGGTTGGTTATTGCATGGCTATTGACTTGGAAAGGAATTCACAATCCTTCGAAGCCCGTAATGAACGAGTCAGAAAATGTCTCTGCAATTCTCCTTTTTGAACCCCTAGACCAATATAACTGAGTTGGGCTAGGGCTAACAATATAAGTCCAGATCAACCATTCGGTCAAAACCAACCCATCAGTCTAAATTAAACCGCCCCAATTTACATGAATTGGATCCGATCATTTTAGTAAATGGGTTGTCTTTGGGCGAATGGTGCCTTTCGTGTACCGAAAGGGGGGGGGGGATGGAACTCTTCGTAATTTTTGTCGTAGTATTGTTATCTGTCATTTTTGGAAAAAATTATTTATTTGATAAAAATTTATAAAAGTTGGATAAAATTGGAAAACAATTTCACTATTTTTAAAAATGAATGTGAATTTTTGCATTAGTAAAAATTTAGCATTTTCAAAACAAATGTGAATTTTTAAAAATTTTTACTAATGCAATTAACATAACTAAAATTATAATTTAAAAAATAAAAATTCATATAAAATAAAAATAAACTATAAAAAACAAAAAACTGCTTCTGGTAGGCTAGTACCCAAACTTAAGCTTTGTCTGGTTACATTTTAACTTTTATTTTATTTTTTTTTAGTATTTTGTCCTTACTGTATTTTTATTTCTACTATTATCGACTTTAAAAATATAATTTTACGCTCATTAATTTTAAATTTTGAGTCCGCCCTTGATATATCGAGGAGTTGATGTGCAAAACTCACTGCGGCAATTAACAGTCCGTTTAGGAGTTCTATTTGATACTTTATTCAATGTTTTTAGAAGTGAAATAACACAAAAAGATTTGGTGGGTTTAGAGAATAAATATTTAATGCAGCAGAAAATAATTTAGGAAACTGTCATAAAATCAACGAAATAGAGAAGCTGTAAAGTGATGTACTTTAAAATATTTTAAAAAATATATATATTTAGAGAAATTTGTGCCATTGCATTTACCCTTTTCTAACGCAGGCCAAATGCAGCCTAAAGTGCAAGAACTAGCTTCTATTTTTCAGAACAGGAAACTAAACAAGCGACATATACACACTGATTTTGACTGAGAAAAGTTGTCCGAAAATCCTGGCCATGACACTGAATCATTAAGTGGCCGTTTAGTAAAGGTGTCGGCCTTTAATTTTTGTTTTCAGTTTTTTGTGTTTATTTTTTATTTTCATTGCAAAATAAAACAAAAACTTAAAATCGTGTTTGATAGTAATAATTGTTAGTTGATAATTATAATAATTAATTAAATTCAATAAATTTAATTATTTTGATTATATTATTTGTTAAAAATAATGTAATATAATAAAATAAAATATATTAAACATAATTTATTATATTATTTTTTAAAAAAGTTTTCATAAAATATTTTTTATGTTAATTAATTTAATTAACTTAAACTAATTTAATTTAATTAATTTATTAAAATTTTTGTTAATAATAATTTAATTCAATAAAAATAAAATATATTAAATATAATTTAATTATATTATTTATTAAAAATAATAAAATAAAATATTTTTTTGATTAATTTAATTCATTAAATTTAATTATAATTAATTTATTTTAGTTAATTATTAATTAGTCATTAAATTATATTTAAATATTATTTAATTTATTAAATTAATTATTGATAAAATTAATTATTAATTAAATTATATTTAATATATAATTTCATATATTAAATGAATAAAAATAAAATATATTAAATATAATTTAATTATTTATTGAAAATAATTTTATAAAATATTTTTTTATTAATTTGATTAATTAAATTTAATTATAATTAATTTTATTTGTTTAAGCATTAGTTATTAATTAAATTGTATTTAATATAAAATTCAATCAATTAAATTAATTATTGATAAATTTAATTATTAATTACATTATATTTAGTATATTTTTGTTATATTTAATATATAATTTAATATACTAATGTCACATATGTGAAATAATATATATATATATATATATATATTAACAGTAGTCAGAGGTGGATGGAGAAGCGACGGCTGTTGGTGATGATCAGAGGTAAGTGAGGGTGGGGGTTGAGGTGGCGGCGGTAGTCAGCGATAACAAAATGTGGGTGGCATCAATAGAATAGATAATGATGGTTGATTGTGGGTGATGGTTATGACTGCTAGTAATTATAGAATAAAATGAAGATTGAAAATAAAAATTTAGGAAAACACAATTTTCATGTTTTCATAATTTAAAAAAATTTTTAAAATAGTTTTTACTTTTTTTAAAAAAAAATAAAAACTGAAAATAAATTTGTCAAACGAATTTTGATGCTCAGCTTTCACAAAAATGAAAACAAAAATTGAAAATAAAATTGTTGCCTAACGGCCCTAAGAAGTGATCGTTCCACATTAAAGTTGGAAGATCAATCATGCTCGTGACTCTTCCCACAGAGGCATAATTTTCTCGAAGCATGTTTCATTCAATAACTTTGTTTATCGATCTATTATTGCTATTTTGGTTAAACGACTGCTTCTCTTTAGGCTCTTTTGCCGGTGCTTTTGAATTCTTCGACTAAAGGATGAGAAAATGTTGGCCTTAATGATTCTCTTTAACAAGTACTACTTTCAAAACTATACTAGCTTTGACTTGAAGCCAAAGAGAACAGGTTTTATATTAATTGAGCCTACTAAACAAAAATTTAAATCGGCCTATACAAGAGCAAGGCCTGCTTCACTGATTTAAAAAATTATATTAAAATTTTATTAATTTTATTATAATTTTTTATAAATTATACATTTTTTTATATTTTGTTCCCACTATGTTTTTATTTTTATTCTTATTTACTTTACAAGTATAATTTTGCCTCCCCTAAACCTTATATAAAATAGATATAGAGTAAATCATGCTGTTGTAGTTATTATATATTTAAATACTAACAAATAACTCGAGCCTACGCCAATTCTCAACTAAAATCAAATATGTATGTATTTGTAATATCGAGAAGTTTAATTTTGATATTTCTCAATACAACTTATTAAATTCAACTTAATAGTTTAATAGAATGCGAAATGACCCAAATATTGAGCGGGAGTTTAAAAGAAATGTTCAGTTTGTAAAAGATCTCGTCCATTCGTTGAAAAATAAAAGTCAATCTCAATTTTTAAATTTTAGTTTTGAGATGGATATTTTTTAAATGCGTTGTGTTTTATTATATAGATATAGTCAACTTTACCAATTTAAATTTAAAATTAGAATTTAGAAAAAAAAACTCCCTCAAGACTAATTTTATTCAAATATTTGTAAAAATAAAAAAAAAATAGAATGATAAATATAAAGAGCTTTGCATTGGATTTAATAATCAATTTTTAACTGATTTTATAAAAATAACTCAAATAAAAATATTATTATTATTAATTATATGTGCTTTATAAAATAAAACAAATATAGTTAATATGACTAATTTAAATTTAAAATTAGAATTTAGAAAAATAACTACTCCTAACACTAATTAATATTCAGTATTTTTTTGTACTTTTAAATTTTAAAAATATTAAGAATTATTGTTATATGATAAATAACTTAATTATTATTTAAACATTTTTATTTCTATTTTTTAATTCAACTCCATTTTTTATTTATATTTTTAATTTAATTACTAATGTAATTGAAATATATAAATTTAATAACTATATTAAATTTTTAAGTAAGTAGATCCCTTTTAGGAACCCATGAGCAAATCAATTCCTTTTCGAAACCTAAGAAAGTAGGTATTTTTTAGAGTTGATGAACTTTTTAAATTTATTAAATCATCATAAAAATTCTAGTGCTATAAAAGAAAAGTGAAATTGTAATGTTTTGGTAACATGAAACAAAGAAACAAAAGTTTTGTGAAAGTTTTTAGTCATTCGTTGAAAAATAAAACTCAGTTTCACCTTTTGAATATTAGTTTGTTAGAGAAACATTTTCAAAAACTGTTTTGCTTTATTATATATATATATATATATATATATATTCAAGGAATTTACTTTTTGTCTTAACTGAACTTAATTTACGGGTTATGATTCATGCAATGCCAATTTTGAATTGGATGCACATACATGTATGCGCGTGTATATATATAATTAATCATGCTTGCTAATTAATTTCACACACATGGGTTCTTCTCTAAGGTCTAAAGAGACACAAGTGTGTGAATGGCTGGAGACTTGGATGAGAAGGAAACTTTTACCAATCTAAAGGAAATCAATATATAAATATATCTATAGCCTTAGTGGATTTTTTTTTTTTTTTTTGGGGTTGTTAAAAGCCTGCTAATTTGGGACGGAAAGTGGGGGGGGGGGGGGGAAGAAGGTTACAAGAGATGGACAAAGAGATGGGGATGGAACATAAAAATGGCTTGTAAAAAAGGAGACAAGATCAAGAAAGAGGCAGACAAGTATGGGTCCCAATTAAAATAAACCTAGTCAGAGACACATCCTCCATATCTCTGCATCACAGAGAACAGACCCACTTTTTAATTAGTTATATATATATATATATGCTTGTGTAATCACAGACACTAGGCTTGCTTAGGCATGGGAGCTTTCAGTTCTTGTCACTCTTCCAACCGCTTTCGGTGTGAATCTTAATTTGTTTCATATGCATATAGTCACCTCATATTGGCCCACCCTTGATTACCTGTTGAGGTAGACTCACTTGGATTTTTGAGAAGATTAATATATAAAAAAATGGGTAAAGAGAAACACAACCCATCACAAGAATGTAAAATGACAGTCTTCTAAGAACAAAGTTGATAATATATATATATATATAGGATTATTATTTTAAATATGATGCTTTATATATATATATATATATGTATACGCAATGGGATCATACCAGAATTGTCCTCGTAGGTCTCTTTGTGGTTAGTTTGAGAGATTCTTTTTGGTTAATAGGAAAAGTATGTTTTGATAGGCAAAAAGTGGGTCAATGCCAGCTCCAAAGTTTTTTTTTTTTTTTTTTTTCTCTTTTTGGGGGGGGGGGGGTGGTTGGGGTTTGTGGATGAAAAAGACTCGAGAACTTTATTTACCACTTTTTTTTTTTTCCCTTTTAGTGGGGTAGCCATTTATATATTGCAGTATATAAATATATGTACATATCTAATGTGAAGGAATAACAACTACTGCAACAACAATAATAAAAGCATAGCGTTCAAGATTTTGCATTTTCCATTGTGGTAGTTAATCAATTTAACATTAATTACTCAATAATTTATTTCTTATGATTTAGTAATTGTTGAAATTGGTGAGTTGCTTTATTAATTAATTAAATTGTTTTTTTTTTTTGAAAGGTAAATTTTTTTTTATAAGGGGAGGGGGAAGACTCGAACTCGAGTCATGAGCGGACAGAAGAGATTCTTAACCATTGAGTTACAGGTCACGCTCTATTAATTAAATTGTTAAAGTGGACTTACGCGAGAAAATAGTTAAAATTCAATTGTAAAAATCATCATTTATGTACTATAATTACAATTAGTAAAACTCATTTATATACTTATAATGTTATTACATGTCAATTTGATGAATATCGAAATACAATAAAGATTATTATTATTATTATTATTACTATTATTATTTTAGTGGGTAAGATCTAAGATGAGTGGGTGAACATACCTTTGCATTTTTTATTTATCAAAAGTATTTGGATGTGAACACTCCTCGGCCGATGCAGAAAGCTTGAAAAACTACCGCCACATGTTTTAAGGAGATAAAATTCTTTCCAAAGAACTGAATTGGACAACAATCTCCCTGGTAAGTCAATCTTTTTATTTTTATTTTTCATTTTTAGTACAATAGTTATTTAAAAAGCTCGTACTAACTAAGCTAATTTCTCTAGTCAAATCTAATAAAGGTCTTTCAATTTTATTTATTATGCGTTTGGTATATTGAAAAATATTGAAAACTTTTAAAACTTATTCGTTTTTTATTTTATCGTACATATTTTGAATTCACAAATTATCTTAAATTATCTTACTTTATCTCACTTTTTTTTTTTTTTTTTCATTCCAAACGCTCCCAAGTCTTCTAATCTCTTTTGAATTTTGACATTAGGTTTTGAACTCAAAGATTCCTTGCATATGCCTCCACGTAAAGTGATGATAGCAAAGTCCTGAAATCATAGTGCGTGCATGCATGCTCAGACACTGTATAATTAACTTGGTGCGGTTTTTAATTTTAAATTTGGAGTTGATCTCTTTTGATCTACTCAACTGATTGAGTGCCATTATTCGAAGTATAACTACCATGAATTACTCTCTAGCCAATTAAGCTATTCTTGTTGACTCACGAGTTTTGAAAATGGTTTGCTGAAAATACCCACCACCTACAAAATTTAAATTTTTTGAGATAATTAATTAGAATTAAGAATAAGTATATAATGCAATTTGTAGCAACTTTTAGAATTAAGTAGAATTGAGTAACCGTGTCTCGTTTTACATCGTATAAAATTAATTAAAAAGTTTTGGGCTGCATGTATATATTAAGGGAAATTAGAGTATACTATTTGATATGCGGGGTATGTTTAGAGTGATAAAAAATGAAATAAATTGTGGATTTGTAATTCGTGCAATAAAATAAAAAATAAATAATTTTTAGAGATTTTTAGAGAAAATCAGTAAACCAAACACAGTCATAATTTAAATTTTTTTTTCCTTATGGTTATTAGATAACAGTGATAAAGTGGTATTAGAGCAGTCCAATTTTTCATTCGATTTCATGGGAAGCGCTTCGTAAGAAGAGTAGGCAGGGTGATCAAAGCAAATTTGGGAAGAAGAGTACGTCGCAAATTGTCC
The DNA here is from genome assembly GCA_019916065.1 of Vitellaria paradoxa. Classification (NCBI taxonomy): domain Eukaryota; kingdom Viridiplantae; phylum Streptophyta; class Magnoliopsida; order Ericales; family Sapotaceae; genus Vitellaria; species Vitellaria paradoxa. Next base: position 5,127,563 of record CM034241.1, on the reverse strand, counting down.
CGCATCAGACAAAAATTGAGAGGTCTTGCGTCATAAAACAGAGGATATACAGGTAACACAATAACTTGCTCTTGGATCGGATGGCAAGAGCTCCTGCACTGACAAGCCAAAATTAATGACAGCGGCGAACTCAAAAATTTCAGAGAATCAGTGCAAAGATAAATTTTTTTTAATATTGTAAAGGGACAAGGTAATAATTTTTTTTTTCTTTCGGAATTTTAATTTTAGTTACTTTTTGCTGCCTTGCATGAATGATACAGTAAAATTGTTGTTTTTTTTTTTTTGGTAACTCAGAACTTTACCAGTTTATCATAATTCTCAACGAACCGTTTAATCGATGGATAAATCGGGTGTATGTGCATCGCTTCCCTTTCATATCCTAAGTGAATGAGGAATCGAATTCGGGTGAGTACCGTGAGAAGCAAACTCATGTGCCACTCAAATTGATCCCTTGGGGCGTACAGTAAAATTGTTAATCAATCATTTCAAAGTTATAATTAAACTCATCAAATTAATCGCCGCTTACCTATGATATTGCCTTGCATCTTTGTAATTTTTGTAAAATTTAATTTTTTGGTAAAAATTTGAATTAATTTTTTCCATGTATACATATGGTGTATGTAAGTAATTAAATCTCATTGCCAACCAGATATTTATTTATATAACACATAAATGTGTTTGACTCAGTCAAGAAGGAAATCGGTTGGTCAAAATGCTGAGTTAGAGATATCATCAATAAATAATATCAAGTTGTATATACATGTGACCTGGAGACGGAATATGCAGCAACAAAGTGCGAATCTCTCCAATGCCCTTTCTATTACGTAGAAACAAAGGGAAAAGAATCTGCCGGCAAGACTCGGGTTCGAGTGTCCCCTCCCCTCGCTTACCTAACAAAAAAAAAAAAAAAAACCTGCCGGCAATGTTGACTTAGGTTCCGTTTGGGGACCTTTGCTTACTTATTTATTTGTTTTCTTTTTCAAATACTAAATTTAACCTCTCACATTTTAATTTTTTTAAATTTTTAAAAAAAATTAAATTAACAAAAAATTAAAAAATTAACTATTAAAAAGTTGGTTTTTTTCTCTTCCCACACACAAAAAAAAAAATTAATTTTTTTACTTTCCAAACTAAACCTTAACATTTCACTCTTTAGAAATAAAAAAATGCAAAATTCTATAAATCTCTACAAACACAAATTACAAAATTGTAAAATTCAAATTTTTTATTAACTATATAAAATCTGAGACACTAACTTTTATAAATTTATACAACTCCAAACGTATCATTTAAACAAAAATTTCCAAATAAAGCATGTGTAGCTTCCTAACTAGCTAGTTAATTTTCACTTGCTAACCGCATTAACTGTCGTGCCAAATGTATATATTACCTTGGTGGGGTATGGGATCTCATCAACTTTATTTTATTCTATTTTTTTTTTTCTTTCACCTGTGATTGTGATTAGAACACCTGTTAATTATTTAAAATTTATTTTTTTTTGAAAGTTCAAAAGTATAACAGGGTTTTGGATTACCATATCCATTTAAGTATATCATATTCATACCGGATTCAAACTAGCAACTGATCACGAGGAGAGCAAATCCTCCAGTCAATGCACTAGGGCCTGGGGCTAAGATTTATTTGGTATATCTATTTTGGACTCTTTTTTGTTTTGTATTTAAAAAAATAATAAAAACATCTTAAGACACATTTAAGTCACTTATATTTTTAAAATTTATTTTAAAAAATAAAATTGAGTTTACAAATGAAATATAAAATGATCAAAAATCATTTTAAGCCTTTTTGACTAAAAGAACGGAAATTGTCAAAACATGAAAAATAAAAAATGTCAAACCACGTACATTTTCAATATTTTTAAAACATGAATCTAAGAACAAAATATATATATATATATATATATATAAATGGAAACAAAAAACAAAAATTAAAAATACAAATCAAATACCATTTTACTAAATTAACTAACTTAATTTGTCCTGAAGGTCACTCATCCTCACATTTTTATTAGCATGTTATGCCATGTTTTAGTTATCGATATGTTGTGGTACTGGATTGAAAATTTTTTATTCAAGCAAAAATCTCTTATTTCATTAATCTTTGGTAAAGGAATTAGAATCTCCGTCTTTCCCAACTTATGAAATATTATAATATTTCAGAGTCCCACGTGATAATTTGAAATTTTGATAAAATTGTCTTTATTAACCAAGGTCCTGTTTGGTCTACCCAAAAAAAAAATCAAAAGTTATCAAAACCCGTCAAAATTCATCAATTTCCTCCAATCAAATTTCGCCACATATCACTTCTACATCAAATTTTTGTATTGTTATTGTTTTTTTTCAACCAAACACCCCCTAAAAACATTTTTTAAATAAAAGAAGAATTAGGTGACATTTGATTTACTTTTTTATTTTCTGTTTTCTATTTTTGTTTTTTATATGTTAAAAATTTCAAAACAAGGAAATAGAAAATACTATGTTTTCCTTGTTTTTAGATTTTCCTCATTTTTTGTTAAAAACTCTCAAAATGACTTTTTATCATTTTTTATTTCATGTGTAAAGTCATTTTTTGTTTTCGAAAACAAATTTTGAAAATATAAGTAACCAATTGCGTTTTAACCTATTTCTTTTATTTTTAAAAATATAAAATGAAAAATGAATTCAAAACAGAAAATGAAAAACAAAAACAGAAAATAGAAAAATAAACCAAATGAGCCCTTAATTTTTCAAATAACCTTACATTTTATTCTCAAATATAATTCATACATCCCAACACACCAAAAAAAAAAAAAAAAAAATTAATTATTTAACAACCAAATGTTGAATTTTCTTTTTACCGGTTTGTTCCAATTTTCATTCACAACCTAGAAAATTGTTTTCCCTCCAATTTGGGGATGCGTAAACCAAGCCAAAGCATGACTAAACAATGTTTTGAGTAAATTAAGATTGGTCGAAAAAGCAAGACACCCTTCACCCCCCAATCCCTCGGGGTCCAATCCCTATAAATTAGGCTTTCGGTGTACTAGCCCAAAAAAATTAATTGAAAAGTCAGTTAGCTTTTGGTTAGAAAAAAAAAAAAAAAAAGTGTTAATTTATAGTGTGAAATGATCATTCTCCCTCTTTTTAGACAAAATAACACAATTTAATTTATCAACGAGGAAAAATAAAATCAGAGTAATTATGATAAATTAACTTTTTTCGCATACCAAACTCCAAAAAAAAAAAAAAAAAAAAAACTAACTTTTTAAGTTGAAATTAAAAAGAAGAAGAGATAGACACTCCCAACTTTAATCCAAAACAGAGGCATCCCCAGCCTTCATTGTGATTACCTGGCACCCTTGCTTTGCACGGTGGGTCCACGTAGCCAAGCATCCATTCCCACGTTATCCAAAAAAAAAAAAAAGTTACGTTCTTTTATTGAGGGTGCGTTTAGTTGGTAAAAAATTAATCAAAAAGTATCGTAAAAGTATAAAAATTTAATATAAAAGTGATATATGATAAAATTTATTTGAAAGAAAGTATAAAATATTAGTAAAAATTGATAAGTTTTAGTTAGTTTTAGCCAACCAAACACTCTTGAAATCTCTCGTAAAAATAAATAATAATTATAAATATATAGACTTTTTTTTTAAACTATAGTTATGTATCTCTTGATGAAAATAAAAAATATAATTAAAAATTGGCACTCGGTAAATTTCCACTTGTATATATATATATATATATCATATTTTACTAGTTGATGCATATTTTACTAGTTTGTATGACGCATATTAAAAAGGGTGGTGACATCACCTCCTCTCAACCCTTTTAAATTGGGAACAGAAGAAGAGGAAATGAGCAAAAATCCCAAGTCATAACTTAAATTCTAATAAGAAAAAGGTGAAATGGAGCTGCTGATGCATGGGTTTTTGCGGAACAAAAGGGGAACCACCTAATAATAATATTCCAAATCTTTGAACTTGGACAATCAATGTAACATAAACATGATAATAATGATATGACTTCCATAAGGAGAAAAATCCGGATCCAAATGTAAAATACAATGGACTAATTGTCCCAACAACATTACTTACTGTGGGCACTTACCCAAAAAAAAAAAAAAAATTACAGTGGGTAATATTGGACATTCGCAGAATTTTTACTCACCCTGAGCTATCAAATAAAAATAAATTTTTTTTTTTTTTTACCATCATGGTTCGTGATCAGTAAACTTGTCAATTTAATTATAATAGAGACAAATATTAATAAAAGCTGGAAAAAAAGTTAATACAAATAGAGATAGAAACAACAGTTACCCATAAAAAGAAATAGACAGGAACATCAATTACCCATAAAAAAAAAAAAAAAAAGAAAGAGTAGCCTTGCTTGCTCTTGCAAATTGTTTGTATAATATAAGAGCTCAAAAACTGTGAGTATACTGCATTCGTCTGCAATCATATACATATATATAATAAAACACGTCTTTTGATTTAACATTTATTCCACTCATCACACTTTTGGCACTTCATCACTTATCTATATAATAAAACACATCTTTTGACTTGACATTTATCTCACTTATCACACTTTCGTCACATCATCACTTATATATCTATATAATAGAACACTTTATTTAAATTTGAATTTTAAAATTCAAATATATATATAAATATATATCATATATTATATTTTATAAAATTATACAAATTATATTTTATTTATATTATCTATTATTATTAAATAATGTGTGGATACCTATTAAATAAAGTCAACCAAATTTTTTATTTAAAAAATATATTTAAATTTTAAAAACATCACTTTTACACTATGTTATTTATATAATAAGAAAGTTTAAAATTTTGAATTTGAGATATTTTTAACTATTGAATTTATTAAATTGTCAGGATTAATTTTTTTTTTATCACTCTTCCCATATTTTTTAATACTTTTTATATAAAAGATGTCATTTGTATAACAAAAAAATTTAAAATTTTGAATTTGACATATTTTCAATTGTTGAATTTGCTAAACGGTCATAATTATTTTTCTTTTTCTCTCATTCTTCCCAATCTTTTTTGAATACTATTTGTATAAAAGATTTTAATTTAATATTTTAGAAAATGTGATAATATTTGTAATAAATAATAAAATCTTATACTTAATCTATTTTGATTAATGATTTTTATTTTTATAGGTTAAGTTTGCCTTATAAATTTAAAATTGAGTTATTTACATGCATAATTATATTTATGTGCCTTCAGGCACGAACAATTGCTAATATACGTATATAATGTATAAATATATAAAGATTAGTAATTCGCTTATTGGGAGAATATAAAATTGAAAATATATTTGAATTCGAAACAAATTCAATGCAATTGGAAACATACGTATATAAAGAGAGATAAATAATGTAAGAACGCATAATTGAGAAGGTAAAAAAAAAAAATTATGAAGTTTTATTTAGACATGTAATCCTAATTTTTGCTTTTATTTTTTTGGACTTTAAGGACTACTAATTTATTTTTAATTTCTAATTATATTTAGGGTATGGATTAAATTTTACACTAGACTAACTACATACAATTATACTAAAATATTATATATTATTACTACTAATAAAATAATTTTACGCTAAAATGTTATCTGAATTATAACCCTCCTTAATCCTAACATGCCTCTGCCCTTGATATATTATATACATATTTCAAAGTTATTGAAAAATATAAATGTAAATACAATATGATTTAAATAAGTTAATTTGGAATTGACACGATATATCGATTATTTTTAAATAAATTAATTATTTAATATATTTATTAAACTTTAAAATAAATTAATTGTTTTTTTTTTTTTTGGCACGTTATTGTACGTTAGTAGTGTAAAGCCAAAACTGTGTCATGATTTGTGCACGTCTTGTCAAAGTTGAGCATGCATTTTGACTAGTATTCTTCTCTTATATTTTAGCGTGATGCTGAATTTTCTCTTGTCACATTAAATTAAGCTTTGTTTAGTTAGAGGCTGTTTGGCCAACAAAAAAAAAAATCAGAAGTTATCAAATCTTAACTAATTTTTGTACTTTCTTCCAATTAAATTTTAAAATTTATCACCTTTATATCACATCTTTCCATTTTTGTTGTACTTTTTGGCCAAAGTTAACCAATCAAATAGCCCCTTACAAAGAATTTTTAATTTTTTTTATTAATTTTTTTAGTTTTGTATAATTTTTTTTACTAGAATTAATTCCTTTTAAAAGGTATAACTTTAACAGTTATTAATCGAGTTTGTAAACAAATAAATAAATAAATCATATCTGTTTAAACAAAAGTTGAAAAAAATAAAAAAAATTAACCTTTTCCTTACTTGTTTTACTAAATGATAGGGATGGCAATGGGACAGATCGGAGACGAAGATGATAATATATAAAGTTGAACTTCAAACATTATGTTCACTTTCAAATCTACCCAGAACTCCAAACGGATATTTTTTTGATCTCCATTCTCGCTCCAAACGGAGGACGGATATATCTGCGGATATCTAAAATTCGCACCTTCCATCTGCCTCTGAATCTACTCCTAACTTGATACATAACTTGATTGCATATGTAACCTGTTACTGCCAAATAATTCATTTTTAAAACTAAAATACTACATGAACATCATCACAATAATAATTCATCAAAACAATGCATAAATATATTCAAAATTAACATTTTATCAAAGTACCATTTCACCAATTGATACATAATTCTAAAGTATCAACACTGTCCCAATTCAAAATAACAAATACAAAATATAATAATATAATTATTAATCTCAATTTTCTGGAACCTCCAAAAGGCATTCATATCCAAATGGACTTGTTTTGGTTTGTTTAAATATATTTCAAGATCGATCGGCATAAATTCGAATTGAATATGAGATTCGGACGAATCGGCAGAGGTAATAACATCCCCGTATTCAATCTAATATCTAATTTTTTTTTTAAAATAAAATTTAAATCCGATTCGATCTCTCAAAAAATCTGAATCTTACATTCAATTGGTTTTTGTAACAGATCGGATTTAAATAAGTTAGTCAAGATGGCCATCCTATCAAACGAACAACTTTTACTTGGACAAAGTTGAGTATTTTGACTTTTTTTTTTTTTTTATCAATGTAATTAAAATGTTTAAAAGTTATAACTTTAAAAAACGTTAAATTTTGATGGAAAAAATTATATGAGATGGAAAAAACCTACAGCCTTAGCATAATTTTCTTCTTCATAAAATTATATATATATATATATATATTCATTAAGAGCGAAGGCAGGCACAATGTATATAACTTCTCTCTCCCCCCCCCCCCCAAAAAAAAATCTCTTATTAGCTTCTTCTCTTGTTCTCCCTTTCTCCCCTTCGGCTTCGTCCTCTCTGGTATTTTTCTTTTATTATCATTTTCCATCCGTACATGATAGAGCAATTAGTAATAGTTATTTCCCAAAAAAAAATAAAAATAAAAAAGACAGTAAAAGATATTTCAGTCATCCAAAACTGTAAACTGTTTGCAAAAATATGAAGAGATTAACAAGTGTTTTTTCTTTATATATTAATATAAATATTATTTTAAAAAGAAATACACAGAGAGCTCTAGACCTTGATAGAGGGAACAATTTAGGCTGTGTTTGATCCCCAAATTTGTTTTTTTAATTTTTCTTCTTTTATGACTTTTTTAATAAAATTAAATTTTTTTTTAGAAACTATAACTTTTAAACGTATTGATCACATTTATAAAAAAAATAAAAAAATTCACGTTTGTTTAGGTAAAAATTAAAAAATAAAAAATAATTTTTTATTATTTTTTGGCCTAAATGGATAACTTTTAATTAAATGAACGCGATTTTTTTTTTGTTTTACAAATACAATCAATACAACTAAAAGTTATAGTTTCTAAAAAAAAATTAAATTTTGGTGAAAAAAGTACCAAAAAAAAAGTTATAAAAGCTAAAAGATTTTTTTTTAAATCAAACAAACCCTAATTTTGAATTCAAAAACTATTTTTTTAGGGGGAGGGGGAATTTCTCAAATAGAAAAAAATAAAATTTGATTAAAAAATTATTTAACAAACAACGTTTAAAAAAATTATTCCTAAAAAATGAAATTATAAAAAATTTTGGAGGAAAAAGGCAAGAGACAAGTAAACCTTGTGATGTTCCAACTTTGTGAGACCAAGGAAGATAAAAAAATAATAATAAATAAATAAATAAATAATAATATGGAAGAAAGGCAAGCAAGAATTGGATAGTCTGAAACATGTCAAGTCATTGTTGGGGGCAATATTACATAGCAAAAAAAATGTGTCCATTGGGGAGTTAGAATAGATGAATATATTTGTACTACTCAAATAAAAATATTATATTATATTTTAGGATAAAATATAAAAAATACCTCTACAGTTTATACTCGGTATCACTTTGGTCTCACATGTTTCAATTATAACAGTCAAATTACTACACTTTCGGTCAAGTATCAATGTGGTCTTTCTATTAGTTGACCGTTAGAAATAACCGTTAGACTGAGGATAAAATGGTAATTTCATTTATAACTTACCCTCAGTGTCACTTTCAATCTAACGGTTGTTTTTAACGGTCAACTAACGGAATGACCGAATTGATACTTGACCGAAAGTGTAGGGATTTGACTGTTGTAATTGAAACGTGTGGGACCAAAGTGATACTGAGGGTAAATGTAAGAGTATTTTTTGTACTTTACCCTATATTTTATTTGTTTATTAAATAAAATTATATAACATTTTTATTATTGTACAAAAATATTTATAATATTAAAATTATATAACATATTTTAAATGTGTTTAGAATGATAAAAAGTGAGATAAAATAAAATAAAATGAGATAAATTGTGAATTCGTAATTCGTGCAGTATGATAAAATATGAATAACTTTTAAAAATTTTCAGAGAAAAATAATAAATCAAATACAGCTCTTCTTAAAAAATGATGACAGTTATATAATTTTATTTAATAAAAAAATAAAATAAAATGTAAAAATTTATTTCTGAAGTTCGAATAAACCCACCTATTATTAAAATTAGTCACATGATATATGGATATACATATATATATATATATATATAGACAGCCCCGTGAGAAGAAGTAGTGCCCTGGGGCCAAGTGTCACACCAGGGTGTCTAGTCCACTTACCAACCGTCTGCCCTGAGGACACTGGACAGCAAAGGCTCAGAGAGGTTAGCAGCCTTTACCACAGACTCGCTGTTCTTGAAAAACTGTTGATGATGCACTGCGACATGGTTACGGTATAAAATTAGGCTTAATTTGGATAAATAATAATAATAATAATAATAAATAAACTCATTCATTAATTTTTTTAACTTTATATTTTTTCATTAAACTTCATCTGGAATTCTGAAAATTATTAAAAAATATTAAAATTTTTTAAAAATTATTTATTTTTTATTTTAATATATAAATTACGAACACACAATTTTTATTAAATGTTGTCACTTTTTATCAATTTAAACACATCCTAAGTCTATTATAAAGTTGAGAAAATTAATTGAAAAATGAGAATATCTTCATCTAAAATAATTATTTTTTTTAAATTGAAAAAGAGACAAAAAATTAATTTTTTAGTAACTAGTTTTAATTTTTTATTAATTTAATATATTTATCCTTTTTAGTTGAAAGTTTTTTAAAATATAAAATGATAAATTTGATCATTTTAAAAAGTTAAAAAATTAAATAGTCAAAAATTAAAATTTTCCAAACAAAGCCTTAGAATAATTATTAAAAAATTAAAATAAAACAAAAAATTTGTTAATTTATTATTTTAAAAATAACAAGGCTGTTTGGCAACACAAACTTGGAACATCACAGGGTCTATTTGTATCGGGATGTGACACGTGTCGTGTTATTTTTTTTTTTGAGTTTTTAGTAAAAATTAAAAAAAATGATAGAGATTAAAGAAAGTTAGAAAAAATTAAAAAGTATTAAAAAATGTTGGTAAAAATTGAAAAAATTAGTAAAAGTTGAAGAAAGTTATAAATACATTTGATGCAGCTGAAAGTTGGAGAAATTTGATAAAAAATTATTTTCTGGGGTAAAAATTGATGAGCCTAGCACCTTATAAATATATTTTCATTCCACATTTGTTATTGTATCATTATTTTTATTTTTATTTTTATTTTTATTTTTATTTTTTTGCATGTGCAGTTTTTTTTTTTTTTTTGAGGGGAGGGGGGTTAGAATAGTAATTTCAGATACAATTGTCATATTGGGTTCGTGTTTTTTTTACTGTGTCTATGGTAGTAATTTTAGCTACCAATCATTAGATGCCACTTCTGCAAGACACGGTGTCTTTTATTTTTCTTTCTTTTTTTTTTTTTTTTTGGATTTGAGTTTTATTTACATGGACTTAGAGGTTAAAATTATGGGTAATGCATTATATCAATATAAAAAAAAAATTACAAATGCACTCTACTTTTAATTGCGCTCTACTTTAATTTTTTTTACACTCCAAATAACACTACTCGTTATGAAAGAAGATGGATTGTAATAAATCAAAAGTTAAGTATATTTAACATCATTCTAATCAAAATAATTTTGCAAACAAATAAATAAATAAAAATAAAGATAAATTATACCTACCTCTGGTTAATATTTAATTAATTTCACTCATTACTTCTCAACTTTTAAAAATTATACTTATCTCCTTTATTTTGAAATATCATTAATATGAACCTAATTTCTTTAAATTAATAGTTAAGACTTAACAGAAAATATCATAACTTATACTTTTTATCACATGACAGCTAATTAAATTTCATCTGTTTCTTTCTTTCTCACAACCTCCATTTTTTGTCAAGTTAAATTCGTTTTATTTATTTATTTACTAATTTCACTTGAATTAATCAAATCACTCATAATTTATTAATGGTTCCATACCCCAAAAAAAACAAATGGTTAATGGGTCTCCAATCAATTAGCATACATGGGGGGCATTTGTGGGGAAATAAAATTGTGAAACAGGAGGAGAGAAGAGGCAAGGGAATTAGTGGGGATGAATCATGGTATTAAAAATCGGCGATATGTAACGGAATCGGCCGTTACGTAACGGAATAGACGAGCTCCGAGTCCGATATGGCAGCGTTATTGGGTGTGACACAACAATCACACTGTAACGGGCGTTACACCGGCGTTACGCCGGCAATACGGCAGTATTTCACAGAGAAATCAACAAAAAAATGGTAGAAAAGCACAGATAGATGTTTGAAACCTTTTTGGTATTTTAATAGAGAATCAGAATAATAAAAAATGAATTAAGAATCAAGAAGTACTAGATTTGGATCTTGTGAAAGAAATAAAAATGATAACTGATTATTGAAGCCTTTCACTTCCAGATCGAGATTGAGCAAATGGCAAAAAAATTGATTCATTGAAGTCTTTCAGTTTCAGATTGAGATTAAGCGAAGAACTGTGGAGTTCATGTTCCTCGGCTTCAGCTTTCGAAAAACCATGGTAAGTGAAACTAAATAGAAATGAAGAGTTTAAAGAAGTTGCTAAGTCGTGGGTGTGTGGATGTGATTTGGGCGGTGGATAGGCGAGTGGGTTTCTTGGAAATCTAATTGCTTATCAAGTTATCTGTCAACATTGATGGTGGCGTGGGGGTTTGATAATATGGAAAGTCTTTTTTCTTTGTTACAGACCACTGTATCAAACTCGAGTTAATCTTTTTATATATCATAATTATATAAATATAATTTATTATATTTTTGTAAAGTGTATTAAATTATTTTTATTATATGTATGTTAAATAACTTTAATTATAATTAAATATTATAATAAAATTTTGTATTAAGATATTATGTAATTTAAATTAATTATTATTAATTAAACACCACTATTATACTATAAAATATTAATTTAATATAATTATTAATATTATTATACTAACATATTATATAATTTACATTAGTTATATTAAATATAATTAATTATTTTATATTAAAAATTATTAATTAAGTGTAACTGTTTTACTATAATATATGTTATTTAATTTTAATAATTGTACATTTATATTGTCTTAATTAATATATAAATATTAGCAATTTAATATAAAAATATATGAACTTATTTTTACGTAAGAGATGTCTAAAAAAATTGAATATTTATGTGTATATATATATATAAACATAATATGATATAAAATTATTAAATAATACTAATAATTTATATTTATGTATTTTAATTATTAAACAATCAAAAATCATAAAATTTAGGTAAAGTGTGAATTAAAAAAAAATTCACACTTCCGATTTCCGTTTCCGTTACGTAACATTCGTTACATTCTGTTTTCGCGTCACTACAATCGTTACCGTTACAGTACCCATTACTGCTTTTTAAAACCATGGGATGAATGGGGGTTGGGACAGCATGCTCTTGGTAAAGTGCGCAGGATATGGGAAAGGAATGGCTCCTGAAATAACAATAAAATGTTTCCTATGCATATATGCATATAGCAAGAGTGTCTAGGAATGGAGGGTGGATGAGGGTACAAGGTGATGGGCCTTTACCCACTTGTTATACATACAAATTATATATGTACATGTATTGTATGTATAATATACAGTAAACTGCACAAAGCTTTTGTGGGATCATCTGAAATTCTGAATTTAACCATATATGCCCATACAATGTCTGTGTCAATATGGGAAGTTGCACACATCCAGTTCACAATGTCCATTTTTGGCCCTTTTTGAACTAATTTTTTAATCTTTTTTAATGACAAGAAATTTCTTATATTAAAAAAATTTGCGCTTGTATGGTATTGAATTTCAAATTAATAATAAATCATTGGGCTTGCTTCTAAATAATCACTAGTTTAAATTTTTGGTTATTGGAGGGTTTACTTGGTTATTAATTTTAGAATTTTACGAATTAATCGAGATACATATAAACTGATCCGAATATCCTGAGTATTAAAAAAAATATATATCAAATTAATTAACTTCAAAATCTCCAAACTACTTTAGTCAATGCACCCATAAGCTGAGTACCTTACTTGTAGTCTCATCCACATTTTTTGCAACTGGCCTAGCAAAATGGTCAACAAAGGCTCTGCCTGCTATAAGCGTTCAAGTGTTTTTTTTTTTTTTCCAAATAAAGAAAAGCTAAGTATATTTTGGTCTTACAAAAGTTAAAATTTAGAATTTTTTTTTAATTTTTTAAGAATGTGAAAGATTTAAGATTTTTATTGATTTTTGAAAAACTCACATCATTTTTCCTTAAGCGCCAACATATCTTATGTATAAAAATCTTAAAAACCAAATTTAGCCACGTTTGTTTAATAGCTTATATTTAAATAATTTATTAAATTATATTTAAATGGATATATTTTTAATAAATTATAAATTTATTAATAAATTAATTATTGTTAAATTTATAAAATTATCATTAAAAAATTAATTGTAACCTTGTCGATTACGAAATATAATATAACACTATTTAATCAATTATAAATGTACTATAGCAATTTTTATATAAAATAGCCAGATTTATTTCAATTGCTATGAAATAACGTATGCAGAAAAATCTGAACAATAGTTAACTTTTTTATGATTAATAGATGTTTTAAACATACATATATTTTTTAACCAGTTTAAGAGTGCGTTCGAAATGATAAAAAGTAAAATAAAATGAGATAATTTGTGAGTTTGTAATTCGTGTAGTGAGATAAAAAATAAATAATTTTTAAAAATTTTTAAAAATTTTTAGTAATTTTTAATAAGCCAAACGCACTCTAAATACACAACTTATTTTCATCTAATTATAGAATTTAAAAATTAGCATCGAACAGATTTAAAAGTTTTCTTTGATACGCATGGATGAGAGTAAGAAATAGAGAAACAAAATAAAATTGATATTTCACATAACTTTGACTTAGAATCAGGGATGGAATTAGGATTACAAAATATTTTAGATTATAAGTTAAAATTTAATAAATTTAAAATCTCATAAAGAATTGATTGGAGTTGGGCTGTTCAAGAAATGGCTGCACTACTCAAGAAAGGGGTTTGAGTAATTCTTTTTTAGTTTAAAATTTACTTAGTACCATTGTCGCTATTTTTTGTGAATTTTTTTGAATCCGTGGGAACGAATTTGGTAAATCGTTCCCACGGTTTGCGAATTTTTAAAAAAAAAATGACGTTAAAATCAACTCCAAATTACATTTTATTTCAATTTATTTTATTTTTTCTTACGCCAAACGGGACCTAATTTATGGTGTGTTTATCATTTGAAAATAAATATTCACTTTAATTTATTATCGCTATATTATCGCTATATTATTTTTTTAATCTTATTTTTCGATTAAATAACTTCTCGTGGAGTTTGCTCATTGGGCGAGGAGAGTTGAATGTCCGAGAAAGCCATGCGAGGTGTTAAATGCATCAATCATTTTCACCTCACAGCTTGCTTTCATTTTGCGACGGTATAAAGATAAATAAATAAAATAAATAAATAAAAGGACAAATAAAGGGACATTTGGAGACATAATTTTTAATAGTTTCTTTGTATTTTTTTTTTTTTGTCAAAAGTTACTAGTTTTATTTTTGGTGTATTTGGTAAATTAAATAACAATTTTTAGTAATTTTTTACAACTTTTTAAAATTTGGTAAAATTTTTAGTAACTTTTGGCAATGTTAGTAATTTTAGTAACTTTTGATAATTTTTAAATTGAGAAGTTATTATAACAAAGGAGAAAAATGATAAAAGTTGACCAAACACTAAAAGATCAAAAATTAATATTTTTTTTATTAAAAATTTAGTTATCAAATGTCCCAAAGTATAAACACCTATACATAATAATTTGTAGGGTATATAGGTCATATATATTTAGAAAAAGATGTTAGGGGAGGCATGGTCGAACCCGTCAAGGGTTAAGTGGAAACAATTATTCTCGCTAATTCAAAAATTAAATTAAATTTTTTTAATAAATTATTCTTTTTTATTATTATTAAAATTACTTTACTATATTTTTACTTTTACTCATATTTACTTAAAAATATAATTTTACTTTCATTAATTATAAATTTTGAGTCTGCTCGTAGAAAGAGAGTGAATTTAAGGTGTGTTTAAGGTAATGAAAAGTAAGATAAAGTGAGATAAGTTATGAGTTTGTAATTTGTATAATTGAAATAAAAAGTGAATAATTTTTAAAAATTTTTAAAAATTTATAACAAATTAAACGGAACCATAATTACTTTCTGTACCGTACCCAAATTAGTTCACAGTTAAAATATGAAAACACTTCTCTCTCTTTTTTTTATTTTTTATTTGTTTTTCTTCACAACAGTAGAAGAAGATTTGATAAAACAGTTTTGTTTTTTGAATTGAATAGACAAAAATAGGGGCGTTCGTGGATATATTTGGTTCGATATTAGGATTAATTTAACTGAATTAAAATAATTTTAGTTAAAAAAAAAACACAGAATCGAATTGATGGAACAAAAAGTTCAGTTAATCTGATTTTCATGAAAATTGATGGATTCAATTTTAATATATTTATATTATATTAACTAAATTCATTAATATATCTATAGTTTTAAATAGTTTTATATTACATGTATTAATATATAATGCGGTTATTTCCATCGATTCAATTTTAATTTTTTTAACACCGAACCAATAGGGAAAGATCAAAAAGAATTTTTTTTAAAATCAAATCAACTGAATTAACTAATTAATTAAACTGTTTTTAACTAAGACGTGATTTGAAAATATCAAAATTTATCAACTTTGCACAAAATTTGAACACGTCACCTTGTCGGGTGTTGTGTTTTGTGTCGAGTATTTAATAAAAATTTGTAAAAATTAAGAAAAGATAATAAAAGTTAATTTTATATTTAATAGAGAAAGTTAGAGAAAATTAAAAAAAATCAATAAAAATTAATTTTTTTTAATGAGCCAAATGCAGTCTTAATATAAATAGTTTGATTCTAAAATTCAATTTTAACCAGATTTGCTAACCTTTGGATCCAAAATAATATCACCCCAACAGGAGTAAGGGCGGATTCAGAAATTTTTTTCAGGGCGAGCACTAATTATAAGAAATATAAATGATTGGTAGGGATATTCTGGGAGGAGTAAAAAAAAAAAAAAAAAATTAACAACTGAAAAGAAGAAAGAGAGAGAAAAATGTTAAAGTGGGGTTAAATATTTTTAGTTGTAATGAGTAAATTAGGAACAATTACATTGGTGTCATTGAGTTAAAATTTATTTTTCTATTGAGTGAGTAGAATTAGTATTAGTAGGTTAATTTTTTTTTTCTTTTATTGGGTGGACATAATTGATATTGAGTTAAGTATTTTTTTTTCTCTTACTTTGGGTGAGCACTGAGTACAATTAAAAACGGAAGAAAATATATAAAAAGAAAAAAACTTGTATAATTATTTATTTATTTATTTATTTTTTAGGGCAGGCACGGGCAAGCTTGGCTCCGTCCCTGAACAGGAGGCAACACCTACGTATAAAATGTGTTTGCGGTTGGGACGCGCTAGCGTGAGTAGGGATGTAAGCGTGCCAAAGGCACTCACGTGCGACAGCGTCTATATATGCACGCCCTACCGTGAGGACGCATTTAGGAGTGCCCAAACAAGAAGACTAAAATTTGATATTTGCAGTGAACTGATTCCTATACGTACAATATATATGTATAGTCTGTATATATATATATATATATCAAATGCATATTTAGTCTGAGTGTAAAGAGAAGAAAAGGGAGGCAGATTCTTCCTTTTTCAAAGCCATTTGTAACTTTTAACCAAAACAAAAACGTGCGGGGGATAGAGACAAGTATATATAGAAAGAGAGAGAGAGAGAGAGAGAGAGAAGGGGAAGAGAAAACAATGGAGAGAGAGAGTGAAATGAAGCAGTCCAAGTTCAAGAGCATTTGTGTCTTCTGTGGCAGTAGCCAGGGAAAGAAAAGCAGCTACCAAGATGCTGCTATTGAGCTTGGCAAGGAATTGGTATTGTTTTTCATGCCATTAATGGTTCTTTTTTAACTTTTTTCTTTGAGTTTTTTGGGTACCAGTTGGGACCCTTTTTTTTCTTTTTTTTTCCACTTGGGTTGTTGGAAAGTCCGGGTCGTCACCTAGGTTTTGCTAGAAATGTTTTTCTTACACTAGTTCTTATTGGTTTTGAGGTGGGTTTTGCTTGAAATCATGGAAAGCTTTTTTTTTTTTTTTTTTTTTTTTTGTGGGAGATTTAGTAATTTTGATTGAAGCCTTCAAATGGGACACTTTTTGTTGGTCTCTCTTTTAGATTGTCATGCAAGTGCTGTGGAAGTTTTTCAAGCAAAGCTTGCATGTTAATGAATGGGCACAGCTCTGTTTCAAAACAGAGCTCTCTCTCTCTCTCTCTCTCTCTCTATATATATGGGTCCTTACCTTTGTATCTCTCATCATATCCTCTGTATGGATAAGAATATGCTCTAAAAAATGTCATATTTGGTGGAGTACTGAAGAATCTGCATTTGCCTTTTCTCCTTTTTTCCTTTCTGCAGTCCTACGGTGGTTCTGCGAACTCCATTAGGATCTAGTTATTTCAAATGGGTTTAATCATATACATGTATTGAGGCCAAAATCATATCTAAGCAAACTTTATTTCCTTCCAAAAGAGTTAGATATTCACCTATTTGAGCTGATTTGAATTGGTTCTCTTGAAGGTCTCAAGGAACATTGATCTGGTTTATGGAGGTGGCAGCATAGGCCTAATGGGTTTGGTTTCACAAGCTGTTCATGATGGTGGCCGGCATGT
Source organism: Vitellaria paradoxa (assembly GCA_019916065.1). Lineage (NCBI taxonomy): Eukaryota > Viridiplantae > Streptophyta > Magnoliopsida > Ericales > Sapotaceae > Vitellaria > Vitellaria paradoxa. The sequence continues at coordinate 5,109,739 of CM034241.1, read as the reverse complement.
CATTGGGTGAAGCTTTCCTTCTCTTCCACTCATTCAATTTTTGACTTCAGAAATCTAAAAAAAAAAAGAAAATCCTGAATAAAGAAATATTAAGTAGCAAGATCAAGGAGTTGGGTTGGGTCTGGAGCTGTTAAAGGTTTTATATATTCTCTATTACAACTAATTTTGTCATGTTATTGTCTCTCTGCAGAGTTATTCCCAAGACGCTAATGCCTCGAGAGGTATGTCTGCTACACCCAAAAAAAGCCTTCAAACTTTTCTACTTAATTTAAAAAATAATTAAAGAAAAGCCCACTAATCTACTATTTTCTCTATTTTTAACATGTGGCTTTTCTTTTTGGGGGGGGGGGGGGGGGGGTGGGTGGGTGGGTGTTGTTTCTTGGTTGGTTTGTGTCTACTTTCTTCTCTTTGGAGTGGGTTTAGCTCTATCCTATATGTTACTATCTTTTTGCACACTTCTTTGATTTCCTTTTGCACAACCCTCCCTTCAGTACCTTCCTCATCCTTTGGTCTAAAGTTTTTTCCTTTCTTTTCCTTTTTTATATTTTTTGGCAATGTAATGTTGTCTTTATTCTTTTTTTTTTCTTTTTCCTTTCTTGATTTTCCATTCAACCATGATGAAATTGTCTTATCCAAAGGCACCACCACTTTGGTAACTGGCATTTCACACTACTTTTATATAAGTTGGATTGCAAATGTTTCTCTCTGATTTTTAACCCTTTTGCTGCATCTTAGTTTGATAATTTCAGCTATATGAGCATTTACTCTTGTGTTTTTTTCTGCTTGGCTTTTTCTATGATTCAAATTCCACATATATATAATATATGAAGTACCCACGCTTGCCTCCATCTGGTGGCCTTTGAACTATTGGCTCTGGGAAGTGCTGACTCAAGTTTTTTGGATTAAGTGCACCATTCCTTCGAGACTCATCATTGCTTCACTGCGCAAGTGCACAATAATATATGCAAATTCGCTCACTTTCTCTCTCTCTCTCTCTCTCTCTCTTCAGATTTCAGTTTTTTAACATTTTTAGCTTTGTGGGTCTTGGTGCGCTTTTGCAGTTGACTGGTGAAACAGTGGGGGAAGTGAAGGCAGTTGCAGATATGCATCAAAGAAAAGCAGAGATGGCTAAGCATTCCGATGCTTTTATTGCCTTACCAGGTTAGTATAAAGCCCTGAAAAAGTCCCCACTTTTTGCACTAAAATTCCAAGGCAAATCAACAGAGGCAAAAGGCATTCAGGTGCTTTTATTTTTCTAGTTATGTCATTTGACGGATTGATCATATGATTTATATCACTATGTTCTGTTGGTTCTCTCTGGAGTTTGTTAAAAAATCACCTAATAATTAGTGTGCAATTCAATCCATGGTCTCTTAATTTCCACTGAAAAACAAAAATAAACGAAGGGAAGTCAGAACTGGCAGTCCTTTATGAGTCGAACTACAAAGGACTCTTGTTCGATTAGAACGAGATTTGTTTTTATCGCCTTAACTTTTCTATTAAGAAACTGCAGCCTATTTGTTTGATGAATGTTCTGAAAGAAGAGACATATTTGTCTGTGAAAAGCAGTGTCTTTTACTTTCATTGTCACAATCCCCTGGTTGTATTAGCATAGCCCACGTAATTAACCTTCTTTTAAGCGGCTGTTCAAGTAAAAGGTACGCGGTCTAGAGCAAAAGTAAATTTAAAAATTTTAAGTGATAATAATCATAATATTTAAATTTATTTTTACTATGAATTATCTGATTTTCATTCAATGACTTGCAAAGTCAATGTCACGAGACTAACGTCATGTTAGCCTCCCCCTCTTTCTGTGGTTTATGCAGAACTTCAGAAAAGGTCATGGCAAAGGGGCACCAATTGTTGTATTTTAATTCTAAAAGTCAGCCACTATTTTCTCCTCAACAGACAGACAAGTATATCACCTAACGAAAATGGAAGAGACTCGAGAACAGCACCTTCCTTTTTCTTTTGTCTATTTGTGCCAAAAGTATATTGGTACTGTTTAGGAGATGTTTGGTTGGGTAAAATTAATCAAGATTTATTGACTTTTACTAATTTTTTATATTTTTTATTAAATTTTATCACATATTATTTTTTATATCAAATTTTTATGTTTTTTAACTAAACTTTTACGGTGCCAACACTCCTCAATTTCGCGAAAGCAACTCTTTTTGAAACCTAATCTTCCGAACTTTTCCTCACAAACCCCAAGGCACATGATTAGGGGGCACCCTTTCAAAGCGTGCTTTGTTGACCCATCAAAATCTTACACTGAAAACTGTGGCCTCTGATTCTGAATTACTACTTCTGTTGTCACTGGTCTACATGAAATTTTCTTCCTTAAATGCAGCAAGGAATATGATAAAATTAAAAGGGGGGGGGGGACACTAACTTCCTCTTGCCATTTTGAGGGTAAATAAGGCCTAAGGAGATGCACAACCACAATTTTTTTTTTTTTTTGTTACGACTGTATTTGATTGGTCAAAATTAGTTATAATTTATTAACTTTTATAAAATTTTTATACTTTTTTAATTAAATTTTATCGCATATCACTTTAACATTAAATTTTTATATTTTTACTGTATTTTTTGGTCAATCAAACACCCTCTATATGTGAGCAGGGACGAACCAAAATACAAGGCTGTCTCGGATTGTAGCCTGGGTAGCCTAATCCCCAAAAAATTTTTTTAGCTTAAAAAAATATATATTTTTTAATTTAACCTACCTTAAATTTTTATAACTTTTTCTATTTTACCTTTAAATTCTTTATTTAAATTCTTTATTCAGTCTAAATATTTTTTAATCCAATTTAACTTTTTATGAACCTTCTATCCAAACCAGGTGAAGTTCAAATTTTGGGGCCGCCCCGTACATGAACTTTTGCCAAATAGCACCTGCTCCTGCTGGTTTGCACCAACCCCTACAACTTTGTTGACCCATCAAAATCTCACACTGAAAATTATAGCTTCTAATCCGCGACCTACTTCTGCTGTTACTAGTCTACATGAATTTTTACCTTTCATGTGGTAAAGGTTCCTCCAGAAACCAACTTTTCCTTGCCATTTTAAGGTAAAGTCACAAGTTTGAACAGATAGTTAATTTCCAAATAGCCACCTGTTCCTGCTAGTTTTCACACTGTGGTGTTCAGACTATTGCAAAGATTAGGAAACAAAGACCTGTCTCCTATAGGGACAGACCAGTCATTTTAGTGCCGATAGGCTGCAACTCAACCCAGTGCTGTAACTCTCGAGTGAGGAAAAAGTTTTGAATAGAGGCAAGTGATACTCCCACGTATACGTTGGTTATGTTTGGAGTTATATAAATTTATATAAATTTATAAAAGTTCGTATTTCATACTTTTTGTAACGAGTAAAAAAAATTTAAATTTTATAGTCTTGTAATTTGTGTTTATAAAAATTTATAAAATTTTATATTTTTAAAAATTCCCAATAGTGTCATTAATAACTGTACATTACTCTAAATGAAGAAAAAGAAATTGTTTTGGGCAATTTTTTCCTCTGACTATTATAAATAAATTACCAATTATGTTAGATGGTAGTGAGAGACATTATGACCTGAATGGGTTGCCAGAAGATTATTTATGAAATGCCCCTGCTCTAACAAAAGTAGGGAGTCCATAAATACCATGCTTTGGAAAGTGCAAACAGGGCAGGGAACATCTGGACAACTAACCTTCATCTTTAAATGCCCTGAGACAATGATGATCATCAAATGCAAGGTAGTATGGATGGTAATCATTCGTGGTCAAAGCAATTCTGGCCGTGCTCTAAAATGATTGGACAGGAAGCAAAATCATCTTTGCAAACCATTTTATGCTCAAGTGATTGTTGGTTTCTCAATTCAAAGAAGCTTTTTTAGGGTGTTTTTGGTGTGGCAAAAGGTAGCAGTCAAAAATTTTTTAAAGAAGTTTTTAAAGTTTTCTTATTTTGAGGTGAAATTTAGGTCTCACTTGGCATCAAGAAAAAATTTTAAAAATCTCTATAAATCTTCAACAATTCCTCTACTTCTAATTTTCTCGTCATTACTAATTTCAAAAAATTCTAATATTTCACTAAAAAAATAAAAAATTTGAAATTAAGTTAACCGAATGTGTAAATTTTTTATACAATCATATTCTTCGTGTCGAAAGTTTTTAAACGAGTATCATTGTCGTTATTTTTTGTGAATTTTTTTTGAATTCATGGGAACGGATTTAGAAAATCGTTCCTACGATTTGCTCATTTTCAGAAAAAAAAAGTGCCAAAATCAACTTTAAATTACATTTTATCTCAATTTATCTTATTTTTTCTTACTCTAAACGAGGCATTAGTGTTACAAACAGAGTTTTATTTTATTATGTTCCATTCTCTCTCCCCCGGGAAAAAAACCATCCACCCAAGAGAGATATATAAGGGTGTTTAGAATTCTGAAAAAATTTTAAAAAATTAAAAATTAATGTAAAATGACACGTCATGAAATTTAGTATTTTAAACGGGGTCTTATTTTATTGTGCCTCATCCCCCTCCCTCCCAAAAAAAACTACCAAAAGACATATATGGGAACGTTTTGGAATTTTGAAAAATTCATAAAAAATTAAAAATTAGTGGCAAAATGATACGTGATAAAATTTAATTGAAAAAAATAAAAAACTTTTGAAGTTTTTTAAATTGTTTGTTGAAGGTTTTTTTGAAAAAACTTAGTAGCTCCAAACGAAGTTTATATATATATATATATATATATAGAGAGAGAGAGAGAGAGAGAGAGAGAGAGAGAAGAATCGTTTTCTTTCTTTTTGTTTTAACTCTTTATGTATTTTGAAATTGTTATATTATTTAACAAGCACAGGCTTAAGAAACTCGGTATTACAATATTACATGCAGGTGGGTACGGGACTCTTGAAGAACTACTTGAAGTGATAACGTGGGCTCAACTTGGCATACATGATAAACCAGTAATACATTGCGATCTGTGCATGTTGTTATTGTTCATCTTTCATTAATTTACTAACGTTATATTTGGCTAATAACCGCATATTATTCCCTTTTTTTTCCCATCTTTTTTGGGCAGGTGGGATTGCTGAATGTGGATGGCTACTACAATTCACTGCTGTCATTTGTCGACAAAGCGGTGGAAGAAGGTTTCATCAATCCAAGTGCTCGGCATATCATTGTATCCGCGCCAACAGCAATGGAATTGGTAAAAAAATTAGAGGTGAGGCTCCGTTTTGAGCTCTAAATTTTACTAAAAATTGCAAAAATTTTTCAAAACAATCCCTACTTTTTGTCTCATTATTCGAATTACGAGATGCTGCAACTTTTATTAATTTTTGCTAATTTTTTACCACTTTAAATGCACCCAATAATTTACCGAGTGCCATCATGTTTTTCTTAACATAGGAGTATGTTCCTCGCCATGAAAGAGTCGCTTCAAAGTTGAGCTGGGAGATGGAGCAGCTTGGTTATCCCCAACAAACCCTTGACATCTCTAGATGAAAGAAATAGGTTTTGGATCATAGAAATTATTGTGTTGTAGGTGGAGGTACTGTTGCAGTCGAAAGGAGCTAACTTCAGGGGGAAAAATTTTTGATATTTTGGATTTGAAGGGAATTTTTTTTTTTGGGTGTAAATTATTATCACAATTCCCTTCAATCGGAAGTTTGGCTTCCTTTTATAAAAGTTTGTAAGTAGTAGATGGAAATGAAATTATCCTAGTTATGGCTTATGTAAAACCTTTGACTTTATTTACATTTTGGTCTCTCGTGCATATATTGAAGGGTGTTTGAATCTCAAAAAATACTTAAAAAAATTAATTTTTATTAATTTTTTTAATCAAATTTCGTTAATATTGCTTTTATATTAATTTTTGTTTTTCAAATTTTTTTTTCGACAAACCAAGCATAACTTGAGGAAGGTAGATGAAGATAGGATAGGTGTGTGGTTAGGATAAAAGATACAAGCAAATCTCTCGTTGGGTCAAACACTCATCCTCATCAACTAATTGGTTTGTTTAATCGGGTCAAGCACTGCCCACGAGGGCCCCCAGTTAAGTTGGGTCAAGAGACTGATCCAAAATAACCCAATAAAACCCACATCTATCAAGTTAAGGGATAATTAGCGTAGAATTGAAAGAAATTACGAATTATGCATAAAAATGCTTGGAATATGATTGCTGTTGGCTTTCCCCTTTGCGAATGAACGAGAGTCAAATTTCTCATATTTGATTGAAGGGATTGAAGGATGGAAAATACATAATAATATGTGATAATAGATGTGATTGAATATAATATGAGATAATTTTTTTTTAGTATTTAATTAGTGAGATATGAAATAAGATAAGAAATGCTATTTAATGAAAAATAATTTTAAACTTTTAAATTTTAATGAAAAACTAATCAAGAAATAAAAGAAATACAATACCATATATCCCTATCCAAAGGCCATCCTCTTACGCCCAAATCCATTCATACTACTCCTCCAATTATTATTTATTTCTTCACTCGTTATTATCTCCCCCCCATCACTTTTTTTATATCATCAATTTACTTTTAGAAATTTACAAAAAAGTGACCGTCACTATAATATTTGGGCACTCGTCATAAATAAATTTAGTGCAAGGTCATATTATATAGCATTTTTATGTAGTATTAACTAACACATATTATAAATATGACGAGAACTCAAATACTATAATAAATAGTATCTCATGTTGTAACAAACATTACATTTTTTGAAAAAAAAAGAAAAAAAATTGATGGGAGTTGTGGTGGTTGTGTTGGGTGTTGAGGTGGAGGTAGCCATAGGATTGGGGCTACCAAGGTGATAGAGAATAAAAAAAAAAAAAGAAAAGACATAATATGAGAATTGAAGAAGAAGAAGAGTAGACAAGAAGAAAAGAATAGACAAATATAAAATAAATGGTATTTTGGCATTTTTTTTTTTTATAAAATGAATATAAGGATTGCATGAATGTATAATTTTTAATTTTAGAAATTCATATTTGTGTAGTTCCTCCTCTCCTGAGAAATACATATTTTTTAAAATTTCAAATAATGGAACATTCATTTGAAAATGTAAAAGTCCATATATATATATATATATATACACATCAATTTCACATAGGAAAAGAAAAAGAAATATGTATCTATCACACATCACACATAAGGGGATGTATTATTGAATGTTAGTTGGAAAATTACATAATTATTTGTTACAATTGAGATAAGAAGAGTCCCAATCATATCGGGTTTTGTTACTGCTATTATTAATAACTAATTGAGGCCTGCTGATCTTACTCCGTTTCTTGCTAATATTATTAATAATTTATCAATGATCACCAACATGGTCGAGTCACTGACCTCGAGAAAAAGGTGTTCACTCTTTTAATTAAGCACGTTAACTAACCTGACTAAGCAACGAGCGAGCGCCAGACAAAATTTCACCATCACTCATGTCGGGTCGGATCAATAGCCCACGTGATCATATCCTACCCAAAATCATATTTGTATATGTAAATATTAATAAATTTATTATATTATCTCAATCAAAACCATATTTATGTATACAAATATCTAATTTCTAATTTTTATTTCGTACAAATTATTATTATTATTATTATATAATTTTATATTATATATATAAATATCTAATTCGATTTTTAGTTCCATTACTTCTGCAAACACAAGAATCAAAATTGAACCAAAATATAATTTAGGTCTAAAAAAATTGTTAAATCTACGCTAAAAACCAAATTAATCGAGCCTAAAAACCATAAATTAAAATTTATTTAATTAAATTATTCAATTCTAGTTCAGTTTTGAACATCACTACTAGCCTTAACCTAATTTCACCTTAATTTGGAACCAAGCTATGATCGTTTTAGACCCCAAAAAAAAAAAGAAAAGAAAAGAAAAAAAAGCGCGCCAATTTCTTCTATGTTACAAAATTAAACCTATATATATATATATATATTTATATTGGTAGTATAAAAGTGAAACGGGTAGAACCCGATGGGCACTTTAGCGGATACAGAAAATGGGTAGGACCCGAGAGCCCTGTTATTGTGATTATAAGGACATCCCAACCATCCTCGGAACAATACAGATAAAAGAATGGGAATGAAATGCAGATGTCTTTATTATCCACCTACCATTCTCAATATATTATGCATAGTCTGATCTCATTGAACATTACTAGCTAGCTTTTTTTAAACATAATTCAACATATTATAAAAATGACCACTTCTTGTCACCTTTCAAGGTACTCCAATATTTCTAACTTATATGTATAACCTACTGATATATACATACATGAGGCATGAATACAAATATATATATATATATATGATTGGATGCATTGGTAACAAACCTTACATGGATATCTCAACTTCTCATAACAGTTGCTTCAAAGCTTTGTTCAACTCCTTTGCACTTGCTTTACCCTATTGTCCATTATATATATATATTTTTTGGTAATTAATATTGTCCATTAATTGAAGCTGCACTGCCAGCTCCATCAACCTGACCAACCCTTCTGCTAACTCAGCCCCCCTATAAAATTATCATTCCACTTCTGATCCAAACAACTACTCATCACAACTGATCAATCCTCAAGAAAGCACCAGCTTTCGTCAGATTAATTCAATGGCCCTGGGCTGTAGACGGCCGCACGGATATCTATTTTCCTTGGCTTTCTTCCTTATTTTCAATTCTTTCGTCCCTGCAAACGCGGCACTGAAGAAGTATGACTTTAATGTAGGGTTCAACAAATGGTTCTCTTCTCTCCATTCATGATTTTCTGCGCTTTTTTTAATGAAAAATAAGTTGATTTTCTTCTCTCTTGTTTGGGTATCAGATACAAGTAAAGAATGTGAGCAGGTTGTGCCATACCAAACCAATGGTTACAGTGAATGGGGTGTTCCCAGGGCCTACTGTCTATGTTAGAGAAGGAGATCAAGTTCTTATAAATGTCACCAACCATGCACAATATAACATGTCCATCCATTGGTATATATATTTCTATATATGAAGATCACATATATACACATACATATTTGCATGCATGCATGCACATAATATATATATTTATGTGTGTGTGTGTATAACATTGTTCCTGATCACATGAGCAGGCATGGCTTGAAACAATTTCGGAATGGCTGGGCAGATGGACCAGCTTATATAACACAGTGTCCAATCCAGACCGGGCGCAGCTACACCTACAATTTTACTGTTACAGGTCAAAGAGGAACACTATGGTGGCATGCACATATCCTATGGCTACGAGCAACAGTTTATGGGGCCGTTGTTGTCATGCCCAAGGAAGGAACTCCATTTCCATTCCCCCAGCCTTATCAGGAAACTAATATAATCTTAGGTCGGTTCTACCAAATATATATAATCATAACCAGAAATATTCTTAAAGCTAATTCATATCTAGCTAACAACTATGTATGCACATATCATATTATCAGAGGGGGCTCGGGTGGGTTGTAACCTGGGTAAAATTTTAGTTCAAATTTTTTTTTTAGTAGTGATAGTAATAATATTTTAGATTAATTGTCTATACTCAAATTTAATATTTAGTTAAAACCTAATTAAATGCTCAACTTATAACTCAGCACAAGACGAGAAAAATTCCTAACCTACTTTAATATTTAGTTACAGTCCAATTTAATATCTAGCTGCTCAGAGTTCAATATAAAAAATATTTCTAACTCTGGCCTTGTATATTATATATATATTTGTTATGCATGCAGGAGAATGGTGGAATCAAGATGTTGAAACAATTGTTAACCAAGCCAATAAGTTGGGATTGCCACCACAACCCTCTGATGCTCATACAATCAATGGAAAACCAGGACCACTCTTCCCATGCTCAGACAAACGTAAAACCCTTGTTTATCTACTTGTAATAAAAATAATAATAATAATACAAAATTCTTATAGTTCTTCACTTGCATCGATTTTGTGTGTATATATATATTGATTTTTCTATGACAGATACCTTTGCCATGGAGGTCAAATCAGGAAAAACTTACCTCTTGAGGATCATCAACGCTGCCCTACAAGATGAGCTCTTCTTCGCCATAGCTGGCCATACGATGACGGTGGTGGAGATAGATGCAGTATACACCAAGCCCTTCACCACCCGAGCTATACTAATTGCACCCGGCCAAACCACAAATGTTCTTGTCAAAGCTGATCAATCTCCAAGCCGCTACTTCATGGCCGCCAGGCCGTTCATGGATGCGCCTATTACTGTGGACAACAAGACTGCTACAGCTATTTTACAATACGAAGGCATTCCAAATACAGTTATGCCAACCTTACCCCAATTACCAGCTCCCAATGACACCAAATTTGCATTGAACTATAATAGCAAACTCAAAAGTCTCAACACTCCAAAGTTTCCAGCACAAGTCCCCCTTCAGATCGATCGCCATCTCCTTTACACAATTGGGTTGGGGATTAACCCATGCCTCGCTTGCCAAAATGGAACAAAACTAGTGGCTTCCTTGAGCAACATAACCTTTGTGATGCCAAAGGTTGGGCTTCTACAGGCTCATTATTTCAACATCCCAGGAGTTTATAGAACTGATTTCCCGGACCAGCCACCAGCTCCGTTCAATTACACGGGCGCACCGCTCACGGCTAACCTCGCGACTACAACCGGGACTAGGCTCAGTAAGCTGGCTTTCAATTCTACAGTCGAATTGGTGTTGCAAGACACTAATCTTCTCTCGGTTGAATCGCACCCCTTTCATCTGCATGGGTACAATTTCTTTGTTGTTGGGAGTGGGATTGGGAACTTTGACCCCAAGAAAGACCCAGCTAAATTCAACTTGGTTGATCCTCCGGAGAGAAATACAGTTGGTGTTCCCACCGGAGGTTGGACTGCTATCAGGTTCAGAGCTGATAATCCAGGTACATGTAAACAAAAGCACTATAAGCACGCCTAGATTTAGTTACCGCTTGGTGGTTCAAATTCCAGCAAAAATTAAACAGTTTTTGCTTGTTGGGTGTTTGCAAAAAAGTTAATTTTTACCATTTTTTTACTTAGCACCGTTTGTAATTCTAAAAAATAAAATAAATCTCTAAAAAATTCTGTTTTGTTTCCCGTCATTATCAATTTAAAATTTTTCCACCTTACTAAAAACCGAAAATTCAATTAAAAAAACTAACAATTCGGAAGAAGGTTAATCTAATGCGTAAATTTTTTTTTAATAATCATATTCTTTTAGTCAAAAGTTTTTAAACGAATACCATTGTTATAATTTTTTACGAAATTTTTTGAATCCGTGAGAACGGATTTGGAAAACCGTTCCCACGGTCTTGAAAAAATGAGTGACAAAATTTGAATCCGTTACGGTTTGATAAATCCGTTCTAACGGATTATTCCGCCAAAATTAACCCAAATCACGTTTTTTGTTTCTTATTTTTTATCACTCCAAACACCACCCTAGTTATAATAACTACACAATTCAAAAGATATTATAATTTTTACCAAACATACAAAAAATTTTCAAAGGTTGCCAAAAATTTTACCAAATACCCAAAAGTTACCAAAAGTTATTAACAGTTACTAAAAATTGTAAGAGTTACTAAAAATTGCTTCTTATTTTACTACATTAGAAATTTCAACTACCAACTTTTAACCTTACTGAAAATTGCTTCTTATTTTACCACACTAGAAATTTCAACTACTAACTTTTGAAAAAAAAAAAAAAGCCAAAAGTTTCTAAAAATTGGGCTTCCAAACCCCCCTTAGTGCATAGACTTCATTCGACCAAACTTATTATTGTATATAATTTCACAAAAATGATAAATATTAAGATCACTGGCTGCACACTAAGGTCAATTCAGAAACTACAGATTATAGTCAGATGTGTGTTTGAAATTTAACGAAGACACCAACATATCCACCTATATGTTTCCCATGTACAGGTGTCTGGTTCATGCACTGTCATCTGGAACTTCATACCATGTGGGGACTAAAGATGGCTTTTGTGGTTGAGAACGGGAAGTCAGCAGAGGAATCTGTTCTACCACCTCCAAAGGACCTTCCACCTTGCTAGATGTCTCGAACAAAAGAAAAAAGTCCCAGCTCTTTCTCCGAAAAGCTTCAAATTTCTCCTTCGCAATTATTCTACTTATTTCAATTCACCTATATATACCTTGTAACTCTTTTCCTGAAAAAGTTGCAGGCTTGCAGCTGACTGTTTGAGATGAGATTTCCACAATTGTAACTGTAAGATAAATACTGTTTTGGGTCTGAATTAGACCTTCATTCATTGAATAAATAACTCTGTACAGTTACTTTTTATTTTCCGATATGGTTTCAATTGAATCATGAGAACAATTCACCAAGCACCAATGCTGGAGATTCAGGACTGATCAGAAAACAATCAAGAAAAAAAAAATGAAATAAAATATGGAAGCAAACATCAGGAGCTTTGAAACCCAAGCTGCAAGAAGAAAATGAGAGGAAGTTTGTTTAAGGCATTCTGAAGCAGAGCTGATACGTAAAACACTATATAACGATGCAATACAAGACTGAAAGGTATAATTGGTATAGCTAGTAGATGTAGATTAACACCTTAAATTAATTTTAATTGACCAAAACACACCCCACAACATAAAATTTCTAGATCTAGTGGAAACATAATAAAGCCCTTTCAGGGAGTTCAATTTACCCCAATATTATGCCGGCATCAGGAAACAGAGGATAACCTTGCAATGGCCTCCTGATCTCTGTATGGCTATGGGCCTGTGGAAAAGTAATGAGCCTAACTCAATGTTTATCTCACTCTGGGACATTGAGCTGAGAAGAGAAAGGATAACTATGGCAAAAGACATTTGCTAAATAGAAAATTAAGCCATCCGACAATTATTTAATGAATAAACACAGATATGTAACCAATTAGTATTGAATAGAAAATTTTGATTCTCTAGTATTTTAAAAAAGAAAAAAAATTAAAAAAAAAAAAAAAAAACTGAGATGACATCGTGTTATTTGACCTTCCAAATTTTAATTCCTGAACTTACCCTTTTCATGATTTTACTTTCCTTCCACATAAGCAAGTTGTGGTGCATTAAAACTGGAGGCCTTTGATTCTTTAGAATTAGTGTGCTTTGATTTTCATCCGCGAAATATATTAATCTTATTGAAGATCTTAACAATCAATATCATAAACTGCAATTTGTCTTATGATTTAAACATATTTTTTCAAGTTTCCAAGACAACGTGCTCTCAGTAAGTCCTCCCTGCTGAGATGTGATACCTCAAATGGGTGCATTCAATGTAACCAATTACATTGGCTATAAAAAAAAAATTGGCTTTCGCTTCGAATTCACTTGATTAGGACTAGTAGAAGGAATTACTTTAGCAATCAGAATAAGATAAAGACTAGGCGGAAATGTTAGAACTATCATACCACCATTTTTGCACTAGATGACTTGAAAAAAGTTCTTAAAGAAAGTTATGTACGTGAGCTTGTATTTGGAGTTACATAAATTTGTAAAAGTTAATGTCTCGTGTTTTATGCAGGAAGTAAAAAATTTAAATTTTATAGTCTCATAATTCGTGTTTGTAGAGATTTGTAGAGTTTTGTATTTTTTTAACTTCCAACAGTGCTACAGTGAGATAAGTTGTGAGTTTGTAATTTGTGCAATGAGATAAAAAGTGAATTATTTTTAGAAGTTTTAAGAGATTTTTAGAAATTTTCAACAAAAATCAATGCGCTAAATACACCTTCAATCTGATTTTTTTTTTTTTTTATTATTGTGAATAGCATGCTTAAAACTTAAAAAAAAAAAAAAAAAATGAGCTCTTTTGGATTAACAAATTAACATAATTCAAGCTAATACTATGCGTGGGTCAGGTACAATAGAGCCCTAGCTCAAATTAAGGTAACTAAACACACACCAGCTCACACCCACATTTTAACAAACACGTTCATAAACATCACCAAGCCAATCAAAACTCAATGCAGATAGCGAAAACCCAAACATTTCGATTCCAAAATGCAAAAACAAGACAAAAACCCAGTCCATATTTAATGATTAATTTAACAACCACCCACATCAACTGATTGCCTTCAAACCAATCCTATTGAGTGAAAAAAAAAAAAAAAAGAAGCTAAAACGGAGTTCCATGCAAGAAGTCGTAACAAGAAGTAACCACTGTTAGTCTTACCAAGCATTACCCTTTCGGCGAAACGCATCAGGTTTTTCAGAACCAAACCTCAAGAATGCCATGGATTACAGTGGTTCTTTCTGAACTTCGACAAACATGACAGTGGGTTCGCTGAAATAGGAAGAAACACGGAACGAAGATTATATGTAAAAGGCGAGGTAATTGTATGCAGAGAAAGGGGTGGGGGGATTCCGAGTCAATTCCAGAGTGTGAGGGAAGAGAAGGAATCGGTTTTTTTTTTTTTTTCTAATTAAGCATTTAGCTTGAATTAAAATGACGTAAATCTGTGTGTGTTATGCCCTTTTCACTTGTGGTTATTTTCTGTTCTTAATTTGTCTATAATTATATACGTTTCATTGTGGGTTTAAGCGTACGAATTCCCGACAAAATGCAGAGTTGGTGTGTCCAGAGAATATATGAATTGTCTTTTGAATTGAGCTGTTTCATTTACACTTTACACGGATGTCCCCATTCCCCCTTCAATTTGTCCGGATTATATATGTATAGATATATAGATAGTCTACCCAGTAAGCGCGTGTACCGTTAGCATGCCATCTGAGCGTAATGTAGTTCGGTGAAATAAAAAATAAAATAAAATATTTTCAATAAGTATTAATCAGTTTTAAACTTTGACATTAAAAAATGAAAATAAAATATATATATATATATATATATATTACATTACGTATATATACATATAATGCTGTTAAAATTCATATTCAAATCTTAAAATGTTACTATTTAAATTCCAATTCAAATCTTAAAATGTTATGATTTTACAATATTAGAGTGAAAAAATTTATTTAATTTTATCTAAAATTTAAATAGGAACAAAATACGTAAAATGTTAATTTTGGGACATAAAATCAATAAAATTTTAATTTTATAGGTAATTTTATTGATTTTAAAATTAAATAATTTTTGTGTAATTTTATTAAATAAAATAGATTTTTATGATTTTTTTAAAATAATATACCACAATTATTTCACTTGTTACTTTTTTTTAGATTTTTTTTTTATTTTATAACATTATTATTTACTATGCTATACTAGTTGAGGATTATGTGCGTTGTTACACCAAATTAACTAAGAAAATTAAATGTAATAGTTAGGATAGAAACCAAGAGTTTTATGATAAAATATTACAAACACATTTCAACTCAAACAAAAAATTAAGATAAAATAAACAAAAAAATAAGATAAAATAAAGTCTGTATTTTAATGTTAACTGTATAGATCATACCAAACATTTTAACAATCTCAATTATATAGTTGGGTAAATGGATAAATAGAGTATAGAATCAGATATAGAATCTTTTGTAAACGCTGTTGAGGATTCGCTCTGTTAATATAAATAAGTTTTTGTGTATGACAATTTTCTTGATACATGTCTTTTCTCTCCTCTTATTAATAAAATTATTAACTTATCAAAAAAATAAATGGAAGCTCTAAATGAAAAATTACAGCAAGATAGACTATATTTTTATTTTATAGGTATTTGATAAAATTTTACTATTTTACGATTCAATTTTTAGACCTCCACCAATTTTAAGAAAAATATCGATTTAAATAATCTTGTATACGTATATTTAAAATATTTAACATTACATTTCATGACTCAAACTGACCACAACGCATTCTGCGGGTGAATAAATTCTATTTCACTCAGCTAGTTCATGATCACATATTACACATATTTGCAATACTGTCAAATTTATATCTATATATATACATATATATTATTATTAAAAGTATGAAAACTTTAAAAAAAAATGGACTCTTACCCTTCTATTTTCAGATAAATCCATTTCCATCCATTCATCCAAAAAAACAATTAAAATATAAAACTATATTAAAAGTCTAAAAATTTAAAATATTAATGCTATATTTGGAGCATTAATTCCTAGAGGAAAGGAAAAATGGAAAGAAAATAAAATTTATAATTTTTTTTAATTTTTGTAAACGTAATCAACTAAAATTTAAATTTTGTTGATAAATATTTATTTATTCTAATCTTATTTTTTAATAAAAAAATAAAATAAATTTAACTTTTTAAATTCAATTTACAATTCTATTATTTTCTTTTACTTTTACTTTTTCTTTCCCTCCATAAATTTATGTTACAAAAAATTTGAAAATTTGAAAAAAAAAAAAAATTGGACCCTTGTGTATTTTCAGAGAAACCCATTTCACTTCATCCCAAAAAACAACTCTATTTTTTTTTTTTTAAGCTCTAAAAACAATTCTATTAAAAGTCTGAAAAAAAAATGGCCCTTTTTGCCTCTCATACATATATTCTCCTAAATATTTCTAAACATTTTCACTTTACAAGATTGGGCGGATCTTTATACTGGGCTATTAAGAACCTTGCATTTTGGGCTAAAGTCAGACTTTGTTTTAGGATCATTTGCCAAACAATCCAACCCGAGTTAGATCACCAAGAAGGGCCCTGGCTCCAAATATTGGGTGGTACACAAAGAGACCCACTGGTCCAAATAGGGAAAAATTAAAAAAGGTTTATTAAGGTGGGTTGGGATATTAAAAAAAAAGTATAATAAAAGTATAAAGATTTAATGTAAAATTGATATGTGACAAAATTTGATTGAAAGAAAATAAAAAAATTTAGTAAAAGTTGGTGGGTTTTAGTTAATTTTGGTAAACTAAAACATAGATATATATATATATATGGCTAACGAAAGCCTTTTTTTTTTTTTTTTTTGCGCTCCTCTAAATACTTCTTGCACTTTCACTTTCAAATAATTAAAATTCTTTGAGTCATTAATTTCATATATGAATTTCACTAAATTATTATAAAATTTAAAAATATAACTTATCAATATAATTTAAATTTTTATAACATAAAATAATTTTTAAAAAATTCAAATTTAGCAACCTTGGAATCCACCATCTTATAATCAAGGAATCAACCGACCGCAAATTTCTTTACTCTAGCATCCTTTGTTTTATATTTTTGGTACAAGGATTCTCATAGCTCATTTACAGTCATTATTGTATAGTAAACATTGTACAGCGAGTCATATAAATCATTCATGACATAGTCCTGCATAAGGAATCAAAATGCTTCCAAGCCTTAACAGCATTGATGACTTGCATGTCTGTTTTTCTTTCAGATAGCTTAAAAGCTTCCTCAATCAAGAATCTCACAAGATTCAAGATAGTCAAATAGAACAACATTTTTTGCTGTTACCTTTTAAAGTTCGATCCGTTGAATTTTTCAAGTTTCTCACCATGGTTTATAGAAACTGTAGGAGCAGAGGTTAGGACAGGCAATTGGATAATAAGGACAGAGGCAGAGCCCTTGGCCTCATTTATAGCAAGCACATCAACAATTTCATTTCAAGTAGCCATTTTGAAATTGAGTTACAATATGTTTTAAGATTTAAAGCAAAATTTCAAATTTGCTTTAGTGAAACTGTTGAATGAATGAAATAAATTATATTAATAAATTGTTATTATTATAATAATATATAAAAAAATGAAATACACTAGAATTGACAATTTAAACAATTGTTATAATAATAATAATAATAACACTATATAATAAAAAAAATTAGATAGATTATACATGAGCATTAAGGGTGCTCATGCTTCGATTAACCGAACTATGAGCTAAAAAAAAAATCAAATTGATCAAATCAGTTTTTTTCTTTAAACCAAAACCAAACTGTTACAAATGGTTAACTGTTCAATGGTTAATCACTCAAATTGGTCTGGTTACCCATTGTTATCGTTTTTTATAAAATAATTATCAATTTATAACCAATTAATTATACATTCAAGAATAAAAAAAATCAAAAGTCAAATATAATTTGACAACAATAATAACATATTAATATAATAAATATAATATATTAATATATAAAATATTAAGAGATTATTTAATACATTAATATATAATAAATATATATTATATAATTATATTATAATAAAATTCGGTCGGTTAGCCGAACCAACGGTTAATGTATATTAAAAATTAAAACGAAACCAAAAATAGAAGATTTAAAAAATAAAAAATCGAAACCGAAACCATTAGTTTGGTTAACCATAATTTTCAGTTTAGTTTGTTCGATTCAATTTTTCAGTTTATTGGTTTTTTTGCTCACTCCTAATTAGCATACTCTTTGAACAGTGCAATATGAATCACAATTCATAAAGGGTTTTTAAATCAAATATGAAACAATTCATGATATGTAAAAATAACACACAACAAAAAATTTTATTTTAAGAATAAAACTGTAAATATATATTATATTATATTTTATTAAATGGGTACTTAATAGGTATTGAGTACCCTACTGTAAATCTCAAATTCATCATAAACTCGCACAGGTATTAAATTTTAATTCCAAACCCATCCAAATCCCATTAGAGTATTTCTTAACAAGTCCTAATAGCATCTCTATCCACAAGTCACGCCCTTACACACGACGGAAGCTCGCTAAACATTGGATTTGCACTCCTGCGCAGGGGCACAAGGCATAGTGTTTTTATTGGTTCGTTACCACTCCCAATGAGTGTAATTATATATAAAGCACTCAAATCCTTGTCTCTCTCTTCCAATGTGGGACAAATGTTTTCCTATTTTCCACTTAATCTTCTCGTTTTCTTTCCAATTCAAGGGTACTCTTTTGAAATATAATTTCCCATTCACCCATCTATTATTTAATGCCATATTTTCCAACAATTCGATCTTTTTTTTTTTTAAATATTTTGTCTTTTATAATAAATGAAACACGTGACATGTTTTTACATTACCAAAGAAGAGTTAGGAAGTATCACCATTCCTATCATTTCCATGGAGTTCCATTACCAAGTGAGAAGGCAACAATGGAATGAGCCAACTATAGCCCACTCTCTGGTGGTTGTGCATAAATGGGATTTGGTGCATCAATTGTTTGCGCAACAATTTGTTAGGGTTTGACGACTCATTTCAATATTTTGCATGCTTTTCACTTCTTACAAATTAGGCTACCAACGTTAGTGTTAAACATTCATTTAACCATGATTTTGAAAAATGATGATGGAAAAAATAACAGTATAAGAGGTGTAACGAAAAAAAAATAGAAATGTAACGTGAACAAAAAAATTTAAAAACTTTATATAATGATAAAGGTCAATTTTTAAAATTATCATTCAATGTTGATGTTACTTATTTGATTTGTTGAGGAAGAAAATTAAATAAATAAATATCAAAAAAGTTGCCCTAATATTAATAATGTGTGAGAATTTTTTTTTTTTTTTTTTTTTTACACTATCAACACATCAAAATGTTACATAAAATTATTGAAAAGAGTTTAGCAAAATAAAAATTGTATTAATAAAATGAGTATAGAATTAAATAAAATATAACTCTATTGGCTTGTCAAATTGTTAATTTTGCTGTGCGCAAAATTTCAAATAAATTTCATTGTTTGGATTATCAAATCATTAATTTTGCTATTTTTAAAAAGTTTTCATTAATTACCTGATAACTTTTGCTAAAAAACTTATAATTAATTTCTGTTTTTTAAATTTTATATCCTCCTCCTCTTCTTCTTCTTCCATTTACAAACCTAGCTAGATGTTTCCATTTTAGGTAAAAATTTAATGAGTTGGTACTTAAAATCTATTTAGAGTTTGATTAGGTCTAAGATTTTAGATCTTTAAAATATTGATGCTATGCACTTTCAAGAGGCAATTGATTTTGATAATAAATCTAGAGTTTACCCTCTAAATCTTTTTAGTGTGATTCGTTCCTTTGAAAATTCTAAAAATAGTTGTTTATTTATTCGCTAGTTTTTTTCATAAAAATTCAATATGTCTGTGAAAAGTGTCCAATTCTTTATTTTTCATCATCGCTCGTTACATCAGGCATCCATTATTATATAAAAAAGTTCTGTATTATCGACATAATGAAACTAAATTTGTTTGGCAAAATTTACTTTTTATTTTTTATTTCTTAAAACATCTCATAATCCCACTCATTTTAAAACATTTTTGTTTATTTAATTTTTGTATATGGATAAATTACACGAACCTCCCTCTAATATTTGGGTAATCATATTTAACATCTATAATATTTAAAAGTTATACATGTCTTTCTTATTTTGAAATATTATTAATATTAACATCCTTCTGATAAAATCAGTCATCAAAACTTAATATAAAATTTAACCTAACTAAAATTTGAGGTATTTTTCTTATTTTACAACTCCTGCTCTCACATCTCACCAATTTTTTTTTACCGAAAATTCTCTAAAACATTTTTATTTACTTTTCACTTATCTTTTAGAATTTTTGTAAATAATTTTTACTTATTTTTAAAAATTTTTGTAAAGAAAATTGATGAGAAAATGAGAAAAAGAGTAAAAAAATAGAAAAAATAACCTAAAATTTTAATTATTTTAATATTTTTATTAAATTTTAACTATTGATTTTATCAAAAGAAAATTACTGTTAACAATATTTTAAAATAACAAAAATAAATATAATTTTTAAATATTATGAATATTAAATATAATCATTTAAATATAAAAGGACGGTAAGTCTAATTCACCCTTTGTATATATCTACCAGTTTTGACTTTGTAGGTCACCACCACCGCTTGGGTAACAGTTGGAATTTGAAGACTAGTGGACCACATCACAGGGGCGGATGCTCCCACCAACACGGTAAAACCACACTTTCAAGTTCAGCCAAAAAGCCTAACGTAGCGACAGAGATTCGGAAAAGTGGAGTCAGTGCTTCGTGAGGGCACTCTCAGTCACTGTCACGGACTCACAGTCACTGTGGTCACGCGGGGTCCACAACTCACGACTTTTTTTTTTTTTTTTAGCAAACTCCCCATTCTTTTCGATAAAAGTTAAAAAAGTAAAAACAAAATTAATTTTTTCTTTAATTTTTTAGCTTAAATAAATAATTTTTACCTATATCGATGTAATTTTTTTAATTTTTTACTAATACGATTAACACATTTAAAAATTATAATTTGTAAAAAAATTAATTTTTAATAAAAAAAATATAAGACAAAAAAAAACTAAAAACAAAAGATTAAAAATCAAATAAAGACGAAATGTCTAAATTAATATTTTTCTTATTGATTCAAACTCAACTCTCCTTACGTAATTTAATTCTTAAAGAATTTTAAATTTATTTTTCTCTAAAATATTATTTTTAAATCCTTACTTCTGTTTTTAAATAATAAAATTTTAGATATGAATTAGGAGTGTTTGAAAGTTTAATTTTTAATAATTTTTAATTTTTTATTAAAAGTTAATAAATTATTATTAAAAATTAGTAAATTTATACTGAATGTTGATTGACTTATGTCAAAAATTTTTTTATCAAACGATACCGATATTACACTACTCTTTGAATGCTTACGAGAATAATCACTTGTTAAAGAGTGGTCGAGGATTATTCGATAATTTCTCTCCCACACACAAGCTTAGGATCTAAGATTTCGTTCGAATATTTAATTTTTAGTCAATTTTTTGTATTATTTTGACAAAGACTAATAGATAAAATATTTAGTGTGTTGGTAAAATAAATAAATATTTTTATTTTAAAAAATTAGTAATTTTTTATTTTTTTCTCCTCCCTGCCAAATGAGTGAACTCCAGACGAGATATCAGGTTACCTTCCGTTGGATATTCGACACGTGGACGACTCTGGTCACTTTCTTCGCCCTCATGATGCGTCACTATCAAAGAAACTGCCTAGCCTTTGTTGTCTTGTAGCTGTCAACTTACCGTGCCGACTGGGATTTCACATCCACTGCGAACGTTGGTTTGGGGTCGCTTCCCAGATTTAAATGAATCTCAACCGTCGGATCTGGCAGAACAACATAACCTGCCGTCTTTAGGATTCACCGAGAATTCAGGCAAAAATAAAATGAGGTGGCGGGGTTTGGTCCGATAAAAATTGTTTAAAATTTTTGAAGATTTTAGAAAATTTTTAACATATTTTACATTTTTCATATTTCATAAAATTTTTATAAATTTATATATATTTACATATTCTAACAATTTTTTACAAAACTCAATAATTTTTTATAAAATCCAATAAATTTTGACATAAAATCATTTCGACAGATCTAAAAAATCGTTCAAATAATTTTTCTCTCTAAAAAATTAATACAAAAGTTAAAAAGTTTACTATTTATCTTTGAAAAATGTAATTTAGTGCCTGCACGCTGAATGTCAAAATATTATCTAATCATATTTTTTTATTATTTTTCGTCACTCTAAATACACTTTTAATAAATTAAAAAATAAATTATTAAATCTAATTGCAATTATTATGATGTATACCGTACGTAGAGCTCAAAATTCGAACTATTTAATCAAAATCTATTTATACATAGGTCCTTTTGGTTGGGAAAAAAAATGCCAAGTTTTGCCTATTTTGATATTTGGCAGTAGTCAAATTTTGTTTAACATTTTATCAAATAATCAAAACCTACTAAAAATTTTTACCAAATGCATCAAAAGTATTAATTACTAAAAATACTTAAAATTTTTAGGTCATGTTTGGTATCACCAAAACTTACCAACTTTAACTAATTTTTATATAATTTCTTTCAATTAAATTTTTTTACGTATCACTTTTATATCATATCTTTTTACTTTTATTATAATTTTTGATCAATTTTTTGTCAACCAAACACCTCCTTAGCCCACGTCTTGTTGCAACCAAGCGGAGTCATAAGAAAGCTAAGGTTTGATGACCCCCCAGCTCCCCCCAAAAAAAGAAAAAACAATTCTAACTTTAGAATAAAAATTAATATTTTAGCTTATGTTTTATTAACTTAAAATTTAAGTTAACTTAAGTATATTTACACTCTTCAAATAGTCTCTTACACTCCATCTTATATTTTTTTTTATCAAGTTAAGTTATAGGTTACTTTTCTTTTTCTTGGCTATTTTTATATATAACTTGAAATAACATATTTGTCTTTCATTAAAAAAATATTTATAAATTTGGACAAACACCTTTATTCTTAGTTTTTATGGTTTAAAATTAATTTTATTTATATTTTTATTTTTAATAATCACGCAAAAATAAATTTTATTTCACGAAAAATACAAAACTTTGTAAAATAATGAAATGATATGAAATAAATTAGAGCTAAATTATTTTAGTTTTTAATTTTGTTATTTTGTTTCATTACTTTGTATTTAAAATATAACAAAATTATGGGAATTGAAAGTTTTATGTAGCACCCACGCAGCAAAATGACTCGAGAGTGATGACAACATTTTGTACATAAAAAAAGATATAGAAAAAATAAATTAATTTTTTTTATTGAGTTGAAAAAATAAACTAAAATAAAGTTTATTGGTTTGAATTAAAAGTATAACAAAAATTATTCTCCACAATAAGTCAATCTTTTTTTTCATAAATTTAAATTTCGTTTGAAGTTTTGAAAATGGTTAAAAAATACTATAAATCTTCACTATTTTTATTTCGTTATACAAATTATAAATTTATAATTTTTATCAAATTTTGGGCTTCTTTGGTAGATAAAAAATAGAGGAAAAAGTATAATAAAAGTAAAAAGATATGACATAAATGTGATATATATAAAATTTTAATTAAAAATATAAAAATTAATTAAAATTAATAATTTTTAGGGTAAATTTCACTAACCTCCTCTAAGGTTTCTGACACCAATAGAAACCTTCCCTGAGGTTTCTGAAATGACACTGCCCTCCCTTCCTTTATCGGGTAAATTTCACTAACCTCCCCTGAGATTTATGAAACCAACAAAAACCTCCCCTGAGGTTTCTGAAATAAAACTGCCCTCACTTATTTTACCGGGTAAATTTCTCTACCCTCCCCTGAGGTTTCTGAATGTGTAAATTTTTTATACAATCATATTTTTTGTATCGAAAGTTTTCAAACGAGTATCATTATCGCTATTTTTTGTGAATTTTTTTGAATTCTTGAGAACGAATTTGAAAAACCATTCTCACAGTTTGCTACTATTCAGAAAAAAAGATACCAAAATCAATCCCAAACTATATTTTATCTCAATTTATCCCACATTTTGCTACTTTTTAGAAAAAAAGGCCCCAAAATCAATCCTAAACTATATTTTATCTCAATTTATCTTATTTTTCTTACTCCAAATAGGATCTTTACAGGAAAAAATAGATCAAGAGAGGTTAGTGAAATTTATCTGATAAAGAAAATGAAGACAGTGTCATTTCAAAAATCTCAAGAGAAATTTTTGTTAGTGTCAAAAATTTCAAGAGAGATTAATAAAATTTACTTTAATTTTTAATAAATTTTAGTGTGGCCAAACAGAACCGATATGAATCTAACCACCCTTTCGATCTTTTCCCATCATTTTCTAATTCAGAGAGAGAAAGAGAGGACATGGTACGTAACTAGCTGGTCGTTCATTAAATGCAGTTGTACAGTTCTAATAATACTGAGGCATTTATTCCTGAGCACTGCACCAGCCAAATTTTGCAGATTTATGGCAAATTTTGGTCCCATACCTATATAATTGTTTATTTATAGGCTGTAAATTTCATCTAAAAATCCGAGCATGTTTGTTCTGAGGATATCAGCGGGAGAGATGAGAAACGGTATTCCATCAATTCCTTTTCTAACCCACTTCCATAAATATTTAGGTAAAATTACACCTGTGTCCTTCTAACATATGAATAATTGCACTTAAATCTCTTAACTTTAAAAAATTATACTTTTCTCAGTTATTTTAAAATATCATTAAAGGAACGTTTGATGCACCGATATTTGATAAAAATTTTTGAAAATTTTTGAAAAATTTTAAAAATCTCTATAAAATATTATACATTCTCGCCTTCTTAAAATTCAAAAAACGTTCAATATCTTTTAAAAAAAAAAGTTAATAACTATAATTCGGTTAATCAAATAGTAAAATTTTTTTTGTCATTCTCACCATAGACTCCTAAGTTATCAAATGACACCACTTTGATTATTTTTGGTGGCGTTTCTAAAATCGTCCAAACGGATTGTAGAAACCACCCCGACGGAATCACGCAGGCAACTTTCGTCCAAACAGTTTCTACAATCCGTTTAGACGGATTGTAGTATAAAGAAGTATGATTGTTTAAAATTTTGAATCCGTCAGAACGAAAATCTAATTCGTTAGAACGAAATTCCACTATTCATCTCCAAAAAATACGGTTTGAGCAGCGTGCACTAAATACTAAAAGTTTCCCCAAACCACATTTTATTTTATTTTTTGTCACTTTTTAAAGCTCCAAACGGGGCCTAACATTAATTTCTCTCCGTTAAATCAATTATTAAAAACTTAATAAAAAATATTAAAATAATTAAAATTTTAAATAATTTTTCTATTTTATCCTCATCTCTCTTATATTCGCTATTTTTTTTCTTACAAAAATTTCTAAAATCTTTTTAATTTCACGTGGTTTTTACTTTTTTTTTTTTAAATTTTTATAAAAAAACAAACAAACGAAAGTGTGAGAGAAGGAGCAGTAAAATAAAAAAACACCTAAAATTTTGATTACTTTAACATTTTCTATTAAGTTTTAACTGTTAATTTAGCAAAAAAAAGGACGACGTAAATAATGTTTAAAAATAAAAAAATAAGTATAATTTTTACATTTCAAGAGATCTAAGTGTAATTACTTAAATATTGGGAGAAAATAAATGTAATTTATCCTAAATATTTATGACAGAGATGCAAAATTTAATTAGAAAATCCTCAAATCAAATCTCAGGAACATGAGATTCTGTATCACAGCACAGTGCAAGATCGGTGATATACCAAATTCTAATATAAGTGCACAAATTATCTCAAATGTGCCAAAAATAATTAAATATAATTTAAATAACACTATTTCAAATTATTAATAAAAACAACACCGCTATAATGGATAAGCTAGAGTTGAGATGCCAAGAAATGTGATGAAGTCGCAATCTTAAAGTCGTGTCAAATTTAGTTTTGTTTCAATACACAAAAATTAATGTGTAACTATGGAACAACTTCGGAAGAGTAGATTCACCCAAGACTACAGTCAATCAAACCATTTTTGTTCAACAATGAGTAAATAAGTTTTTTTTTTTTTTTTCCTTCGAAATTTAGTGCTTAATTAAATAATTACATTTAGTTTATTTTAGTCTGTACAACTCCAATTGTAACAGAGTTAAGTTTCATTTTGATCCTTCGCTTAACGACTGTTAAAAAAATATGATTAAAATTACTGTGTTTATTATATGTATATGACGCATGACATTTTCAGTTAATAATTTTAAAACAAAGACCAAAGTAAAACTTAATTATAATTATGGGGGAGGGTTGACTCTTAAAATTGGAACTCATAAGAACTAAAATGAGATTAAGTACAAGGTGTTAAGCGTAATTTATTCTTTTTTTTTTCCTTTTACTTTGCTATATCAATTAGTAATTTGACTTTTTTTTTTAACTAGTTTTCGTTTTATATGATCTTTTATTAATTTTTATTTTAAGTAGAGTTGGGACATGTGTAGTTATATTTTATTAAAATTACTTAACAATAAGAAATTTTATGTACGGACAAAAAATCAAACTTTAATGAAAAAATTTATATCAAGCAAAAAAAGCCAAAACCAAAACATTAAAAAAAAGGGGGTGGGGTGTTTATTTTTTTTCCTGCCAAACAAAGCCTTACTTTACCATTGGTAAATAACGTTGCCGCATCATCAACTGCAACACACCAATCACCAAACTCTGGAGTCGAGCTACGGCAAATTAATGTTTTGGTCCACACCTATGCATAAAATTGACAGAAAGCTAAACCCAACCGACCTTTTCATTTAAGAAGTTGAAAAATAAAAAATAAAAAAAAAAGTTATTTTACCCAAGAAGGCCCAAGCACTTTAATTTACAAGAAGGACACGATCATGTGAATGATCTATCTTTTTAACATTGGTGAGGTTAGTACAACAATAATGTCTGTCTGTTTCATTATTTTTCAGGAATAATTATTTTTAAAATTTTTGTATTTAAGGTAAAATAACAGTTATACCTCTGAATGGTAAAAACTAACATTTGTATTATTTGTATTTTTTATTAAAGTGAAACGTTACAAAGTCCGTTAAAACTAACAATTTTGACTCTGTGTGGCTTTAAAATTTACATTTATATCTCTTGGAGTTTATATTATTTACATTTACATTCTTAATTTTATTTATTTTTAATGAGTATTTTTATATTTTTACATGAAAATTTAACACCGTCTACAATGTTATTTTACTTCAAAATATAAGGAGTGTAAAGATAAAATTTTGGACTTCAAGAAACATGTGTGATTTTTTGTCTAAAATATAGGAAATAAAAAGTCAATTATCCCCCATTCTTATTGTTTGGGACTTTTGCGTGGGTATGAGATTGAATTAGTAACTCCCTACCTCACATATTTCCACGATTTAGTGGTTATTTAAAGTAAGAAAAAATGAGATAAATTGAGATAAATTGTGGTTTAGAGAGAGTTCATAATGCGTGTAGTAAGAGAAAAAAGTTGATGTGATATAAAGTTAATAGAGATTTATAGAGATTTTTAAAATTTTTTTTTAAATCATGACAAACCAAACGGGGCCTCAGTGGTTAGAATCCATTAGTTTGTCGCTTTTACTCGGCTTTGCGAGTGGCATGGCACCGTCACGTGTGTAATATTTTAAGTGTTGAGTTTACTCGAGTTGGGTTATAAATTATTTGTGATGGGAGTTGAGTTATAATTTATTTGGTCGCAATTTGAATAAATTTTAGACCTGAGTGATTGGCCTAACCGAATTTAGACCCTATTAGTAGGATTTGGGGTACAGTCGGTGCACTTGTGCACCGGTCACCGGTCAGTGCTCATTTTGATTATTAATTTTTAAATAGGATATTATAGTGTGAATATGAATGAAAAAAAAGTAACAAAAAGATAAGAAATCAACACACAGAATTTAACGTGGTTCGGTCAGATTACTTACGTCCACGATGATTGGAATATTTTTCTCTTATTAACTGTAAAATTCCTTATTGAGTTATATAGTACAAAATACACATATATACATTAAAAAAACCTTGATCCTGTAAACAAGATCAAAATATCTTACGCTCCGTTACGTTTCGTTTCGGAAACTCTCCGTTTTTTCTTATTTTTTCAGTCTAAATATAAATCACATAACGTAATAGATTCAAACATCTATAAAGTTTTTGATAATTTAAACGAATTACACTAATTTTTATATATATAAATTAGTAAAAACTGTACTTACAATCAACCGGTGCATCAGCGCACCGACTCTACCCCAATCCCTGTTAACATGCGTTATATATCCGGACTCTACCCCAATCCCTGTTAACATGCGTTATATATCCGCAAGACTTGAAGCCAGCTCAGGTTGCTCAACTCTAGAAACGTTCAAATACCTCATTCAAAAACCAAGGGGAATACTATTCTACCTTTAAATTAGGGGAGTAAATTTGTGACGGTACGCGGGTTGGTCAATGAGATGCTGGCCAGTTGCCACTGACGCGTGGTTAAACTTCTCTTATCTAATATCTAGATGGTACTCTCTCTCTCTCTCTCTCTCTCTCTCTCTCTCTCTCTCTCTCTCTCTCTCTCTCTAATAAAACATAATATATTTTTAAAATATTCTATTCATAAACTAAAATTTTAAGGTTGAAATTGAATTTTATTTTTTAACGAATAGTTGATATCTTTCACAATTTAAAACTTTCCTTCAAATTTCTACTCAATCTTTGGGTCAATTTATATTCTGATAAACCATTTGAGATAAACTTAGTGATGATATACAAATAATTCCATTCAAAAAAGCAAAAATTTTATTTCTTAGAATTATAATGACAAAAAAATTTATTTTAAATTTTTGAAAAATAAAAATGTATTAACATATTTTAATTTCAAATATGTACATATTTAATTTCAGTTGAAAAGTGTCGAAAGCATGAATAATTCACTGGCACTTTTATATATATATATATATATGTATATGTTTAGTTGAAAAGTGTCGAAAGCATGAATAATTCACTGACATATATATATATATATTTAATTTTAAATATGTGTATATTTAATTTCAGTTGAGAGAATTATTTCTCCATATTCAATTTCAGCTGAGAGAATTATTTTTTCTTTTCATGGCCAATTAAAAAATATATATATTTCTTCATTCATGTCATTCCTAATTTCATTATTAAGGGTGCGTTGGAATTGATAAAAAGTAAGATAAAATAAAATAAAATAAGATAAGTTGTAAATTCGTTATTTATGCAGTGAGATAAAAAATAAATAATTTTTATAATTTTTAATAATTTTTATTTTTTTTAAAATTTTTGTTATTTCAGACGAAGCCTGAATATGATAATAATCTCATCTACACGCATAATTTCTATCTACATAACTCTTAACAATTGTCTTATAATATTGTTTTCCTACCACGGTCCGAGAAAAAAAATTAATAAATGATTGTACTCGAAACATTTACTTGAATACGAACGTTGTCGACCACGGGATTGCTTGAAGACAAAGCTGGAAATATTTATTTTCACCGGTATGTACTCCCTTTGGCATATACATTGAATAAAAGATAAATGCCATCAGAGCACTAACAAACAATTCATTGTACAAATTCTATTTTTTTTTCCTTTGAATTAATTACTAGAAAAAGCATTTTGTTTTTGTTTTTTTGATTTTTTTGGGTGAGTGCAAATACAAAATCCTATTTGAATTGCTTACAAGATGATTACCTTTTTGGGTCCCTTCATGTGGGTTGTGCTTAGCTGGCTCGATCAATGGGGGTCACGTACACATACATTAGTCGTATATTGTCTCGAGCACTTGGAGGGCAAAACCCACCAAACGTTTCATGTGGACCATATATTAATTGATATGCTTCTTTTTTAGATGAAAAGATTTGCTATGAATATAAATATATATATATATATATATATATATATGTATGTAAGAAGATTTGACCTTATTCACTTCCGCCGCTAAATATCTAGGCTATGTTTGTTTGAGGGGGTTAAATGATGGGGGATAAATAATACCATGTGATAATATATGAGATTAGATAAAAGATGGGATTAATTTTTTATGTGAGATTATTTTTTTGGTGTTTGGTTGGTGGGATAAAAAGTAGGATAAAAAATGTAATTTGATAAAAAATAATTTTAAACCTTTGGATCTTGGCGGGAAACAAATTCGGATGTGGGGTATTAATAATACCATCACCCCCTGGGATTGCTCATCTGGTGTTTTGAGGAAAAACTCATCCAATCCGTGAGGCCCACAAATTAAACAAAAAATCAAATAAATATGGGACAATGGTGAGTCCCATGGATTACCAAGCCAATCCCACTTCCTCATCCGGCAAACAAACGAGGCCCTCGAGAATAAATTTCCCTTGGTTTATGTCGTACATACCAGCTCCTTAACATATGCAGTGGCAAGTCACAGACTCAGCACAGCGGTCGAGATTCGGACTCACACCTAAAAATTAAATACAATTCGTCTAGTCAAGAAAACCTATCCTATCAATCTTACTGCACTTTACGCCTGAGGGTTAGTCCCAAGAATTGATAAGAAGAGGATTCGAACTTGGGAGATTAGGGTGGTAAGCCCCTAACTTCTAAGCTTAGGCCATCTCATCTAATCCCTTGGGGTTATATATATATATATATATATATATATATATATATATATATATATGTATATATAGACCAACCAAAGTTGGCTCAATGTCTTATTTTGCCTACTTATTTTTTCTAGTCTAACCGCTCTTTGTAATTTAGGCAAACCATCCAGTTTGGTAAAGCCTTGGTTTGCAAAATTTTGGGTAAATATATATATATATTTTTAAAGACCTTTGCAAACAAATTTTGGTGTTACATCTAACTTCAATTTATTATATTATAATAATATATTAATGGTACATAATACCATGTATATATTCAATAAGCTTAAAAAAAAAAAAAAAGAAGGCTTACCTACATAAAAGATTCACTCATAATATTAAGTTCAGAGAATGAATCTGCCTCGATTGAATTCTTTGATGGGCTCGAATTTATATATAAAAATTTGTACGGTTTGACCAATCAAATAAGCTTATCTTATCAATCTTACAATAATTTGCAATCAGAGTTTTTGAGCTTGTAACCTCTAAAAAATATTTCATGCTCTTATTGATTGGGTTAAGTCATATAATTTAAGTACTCAATGAATTAATCATGTATCTCTATGTATATTTTACCCGAAATTAGTAAATTAAGAGCAATTATTGTTTGCACTATGGTGGATAAAATAAATAATAATAATAATAACACGTGTACCTAGTAATATATGCACTATGGTGGATATGCGTATGTATACACTAATATTGATGCGGTTCAAAAGTCCCTTTCTATGTGCCCGGCAGTAGACAGTAGTATTCCGAGAGTGGCCATAGTTTAAAACATCATAACGTCTGCACGACTATGCCAACCTATGGGCGTTTGGTCCTGCCTATAATCACTCCCTGGGGCCTCAAAACGATGGCGTACTCTCTCTCATTAATTCGTCTCTTACCCTCAAGCTTGTGTACCATGTCGGACTTCACTATAGTTGTATAATTTTTTTTTGAAACTTAATACGTGACATTTTAATTAATAATTGAGTGTTTAGAAGAAATTTATAAAAATTTAATAAAATAGATACAAATTTAAAAGATTGGTAAAAGTTGAATTTGTGTTCGGTGAAAAAAATTGATGAAAATTGATTTTTTTTTGGTTGATGAGTCAAATGTCACCTTATTCTTACCTTAAAAGAAAATAAATAATAATAACAACATTTAATTCTCCATATTAAAGCACCGTTTGGAGTGCTAACAAAAAAAAAAAAAAAAAATCTCTAACAATTTTTATAAATCACTAAACTCTTTATTATACATTTACATTTTTCTGACAATCATATTCTTTGAGTCGAAACCTTTTAAACGAGTACTATTGTCGTTATTTTACAAGATTTTTTTTGAATCCGTTGGAACGGATTTGAAAAACCGTTCTAACAGATTTGGCGCTGTGTAAGACTTTTAGAATCCGTTAAAATGGATTTGAAAAACCGTTTTAACAGTTTAGTGCAAAAGAGAGAGAAAAGAACAATTGTGTAAAACATTGAGTGACTTTTTTTTTTCGAATCCGTTAGAATAGATTTCGAAAACCGTTCTAATAGTTTTGACACTGTCATCTCCAAAAAATATAATTTGGAAAAAAAAAACACCAAATACTATTCTTTACTCCAAACTACGTTTTACCTCATTTTTTTCTTTTTTTTTTTTTATCACTCCAAACGCACATTGAAGAAGAGAAATAAAACAAATGAGTAACCGTGTTAGGTTTTGTTTAGTAGAAAAATAAAAAATATTTTATATATAAAATAGTTTTGCAAGAATAGTTTCAAACAAAGGTTGAAAAAAGAAAATGAGATTTGAGAGGGTTGATATCAAGGTGGATATCAGTTCCATAACATTATGCTTAATTTTGAACTGTTAAATTATCTAGAATTAGTTTGATGCCACTGAGGTGATAGTAATAATAATGTCGGCACCTCTTTTTTTTAAAAAAAAAAAAAATTGAACTATTACGTGTTGACTACCAAAAATTTTCCTCAAATTAAAAAAAAATGGTTAAAATCCTATATTTACAAGTTAATACTATATTATAAACATATAAAAAAAAAACATAAATGCATGTTACGAAGAAAATATCCTCAAGCAATACATGCATGATGCCAAGACCAAAAGCCTTCATTTTTTTAATAATATAGAGAAACTATTTACGTGATTATTAGTGATTTGGATAAATTAATACTTACATATAGTTTCAAGGATAAAAAAAAAAAAGTAATAAGAATATTTGGTGGATTGTTTGTAGATAATGACATTTATATGCCCAAATCTTTCCAGAGATTCTTTTGATAACATGAAATAAAAGCAAATTTGAAAATTAAGGGTATTCTCTTGCATCATGATGTGAAGTCATACTCTAGCAAAAGAGGTAGCCAAAAAGTCAAACTTTTTCTATTAATTCTTCATTGAGTATAAAACATGTACTCTAATCTAAAAAAGGGTTTGAGAATTTGCTTGTATATTTTTTTTCGTTTATATTTTGTCTGTCTTAATGTAAAATATTTTTTGAAAATTATATTTACTCAATTTTTAAAAATTATTTCTTTACATCTTAATCATAAGTTAATTAATTTGTATTTATATTTGATTTTTAAAAATTTTAATTAGGACTATAAATATGAGTTTAATATAGAAGAGTAACATCAAAAATTTTAAACCCTTTAAAAGTTGTTCTACAAAATTAGTGAGATGCATGATTAGATTTAAACTGTACTAACGATCATTGAGCAAATCATGAATATGAGAGAGGGATGCTGATAACATTGTTATCTTTACCATTGGATTTAATTCAATAATCCGAAGAAATATAGTTAATTTGTTGATAAAAGAGTCATAAATCTTATCCGACTATTAGAGTAAATTCAATTTCTTTAATGATTAATATAGTGAGTTAAAAAATTAATTAATATAAATTTTACTTCTGGAAAACATTTTCATTTATTAAGATTTAATATCTATTAACTTTGTCTCACAAGATGAGATTTGGCTAATGTGGATCCTTGACTAAGGCAAAACAATAACGACTATGTAAACAACTAATAAAGGCTCATTTTATAAATGGTATTAAAAGATCTTAATGTCGCTCACTAAATGGGGTATTTGTGAACAACTCATAATGGACTTGACTTGTTAAAACTCTAATTATTAATTTCTCTACCTGTGTGTATGTATCTATCGATATATATATATATATATATTGAAAAAATGGCCATAGAAGCAACAAATGGGTTCCATAACCATTTCTTTGCGTTAAGCGACAAAGAAACGTTCTTCTTTACGTAATTTTCTAAGTGGTCACAAGAAAGAGGTAATTTTGTCATTTACCCAAATTTGCCCAAATAAATTAATACCGATCGTGATGGTAATGCTTTAACACACAATTGTATATACATATAGAAACCTCAAACAATGCTGGCATAGTAAACAAACGGGATCTCGTGATAGTTTAGAATTACAAAATATTATCAATATATATATATAAGTTTTTATATCCAATGAAAATTCTATGGTAATTGTGAAAAAAAAAATAAAAAAAGAAAAATAATTAATTTGCGTTTAGATTTTATTTCAAAGAAAATAAATACGCGCAATTTGTCAAAGACGGGTCATATCGCACCCGATAAACAATTAAGCTTATGTTTAATTCCCACGCAACTCCTTTATTTTTTTAAACTATATTTTTTTGATAAAAATAGTTTTAGAAGTTGTAAAATTTATTTTAGCACTAAAAACATAATTTTTTTAAGTTTTTTTTTTTTTTTATATAAAAATCCTTTTCATAGGAACATACAAACACAATAATATATAAAATATTATATTTTTTTAATTCATCAAGTGGGCCAAGATACTATGCTCAATCTTAAGTCAGTTTGGATAACTAGTTGAAGCCGTCGGACATGCGTCCACCCTAAAAGTAACCAACCTATGTGATATATAAATTTTATTTACTAGTTAAAATTTGAATAGCAAGGTAAAAATTTGTTTCAAGTGAAACAAAATATAAATTTTACTTTACAATATTGAGTTTTACTCGAAATTTTATTTTATAGCCTAAGATTAATTTTATTTCATTTCGTAACAATTAAGAGTCTAAATTTTTAATTAGTTGTAACTTTCTTTCGGTGACCGTACTGTCTCTTTCAATCGTTAATTAATCAACTTTGAATTACAAAATAATCACAAATAAATAAAATATTGCAACTAATTAAAAATTTAAGCATTTAAGAATAAAAAAAAAAAACTGTTGTCCTAAAATAAAAACTTTACAGGATGTTAGAGTTAAAAATACAAACATGATGTATTGCTATTTCATCTAACTGCACTTTCATTTGTTGTATGTATATTAGTCAATTTAGTTTTGTATTAATATCAAAAAATAAAAATAAAAATAAAAATTATTCCCATAGGAGAGTTGCTTAATTGAATATTCATTAACACAAAATTTTCTAAAATAAGCTTTTATTGGCTTGTTTATTTTACGCTTCCATGGATATGAATTCGGCACCGTTTGGAGTGCCAACCAAAAAAATAAAATAAAATAAAATAAATCTCTAACAACTTCTATAAATCACTAAAACTCTCTACTACACATTTACATTTTCCTACTTTTACTAATTTTAAAAATTTTAATATTTCACCAAAAAAAATAAAAAATTCGGGAGAAGGTTAATCGAGTGTGAAAATATTTTTTAAAATCATATTCTTCAAGTCGAAAACTTTTAAACGAGTACCATTATCGCTATTTTATATGAATTTTTTTGAATCTATTAAAATAGATTTGAAAAACCGTTCTAACGGTTTTGGCACTGTGAATCTTTATTTGAATTCGTTAGAAATGAATTTTTAAAACCGTTCTAACGGTTTAGTGTAAAAGAGAGAGAAAATAACAACTGTGCAGAATGTTCAGCGCCATTTTTTCAAATTCATTAAAACGGATTTGAGAAAACATTCTAATAATTTTGGTACTGTTTATTTTCAAAAAATATAATTTGGAGGAAAACACCAAACACCATATTTTATCCAAAATTATGTTTTATTTTGTTTTTTGTTTTTTTTAATCACTTCAAACGCACACGAAGTTGACAATCTATAAATTAATAACCTTAATTTTTGCATTTTTAAAGTGAGAAATTGGACAAACTAAATCATTCAAACGTGATTTTTTTTTTCTCAAAGTATCCTTCATAAAAATCAAAAGTCCCCCTTTGCCCTCAGCCTGCCCCTACTCTGTATGCCTTAGCCCGGCCACTGGCCCCCATCCCTGCCCCCCTTCACATCCCCACCCCCAAACCAACCTCCTTATTCCCTTATCCCACCACCTTAGTTTCACCATCATTTGTTTTTTTTTTTTTTTCTATTTTTATTTTCGTCATCATTTTCTAATTAATTTTTAAAAATATGCTAGTCGATACAGCATTAGACGCCAAGTGTTACGACATCTGAGTATGATCATAGTTACAAATGAATATAATCAGCACTAGCAACCCTATGTAGAAATAGAGCCGAATTGAGGGGGGAAGGGGTTTGGTGTTAAGGTGGTCACAGGACCAAAGATTGTCGGATGTCAGAGACAAGAATGAGAGAGTATAAATTAATGAGAAAGAGAAAATATGTAAAAAAAGAAAAAAACAAATGTTATAGGGTGTGTTGGAAGTTGTATAAAAGTGTATAAAATAAAATAAAATTATAAAAGTAAATGTCTCATAATTCGTATAATGAGCAAATAATTTAAATTTTATTGTCTTGTAATTCGTATTTATAGAGATTTGTAAGATTTTATTTTATTTTATTTAACTCCAAACGGAGCCTTATAGTTTTTTTTTTAAGTAAATAGAAAGATTAGATGAATGTGTCATTTTTAATTTTAAAAATATATGCATATATAGTTTCTAATTTAAAAGAAATCATACTTTTAAAATTTTTAAATTACCTTTTATAGAAGAGTTAAAAATTCCTTTGGAAAATATTTTCTTCAATGTATGTTCATGTTCTATTAATTTTGCAGACAATTCTACCTTTTAGCAGAAGTGTTCGCTTAACAAAAACAAAATTTAGAAAAAATCAACAATGTTATTACCAGAGTTGGATGTATGTTTTTTAATACTTGACATAATATAACATCTACTAAGATATAACAAAATCAACAATTACAATATTTACTCTTCTAACCTAATATTTATTTGCGTGCAAATTAGGAGTAATAATTTTTAACATGACAAGTAATTATGATTTAAATTCATCGGGTGATTAAAAGGTCTGAGTCGAATATAAATAGATTCGATCATAAATTGGTTAACTCAATTTTGATATAATCATAAATAAGTCGGGTTCGTATTAAAAATATATTAACATATTTAATACGATTAAACGACGTATAATTAACTTAATTGTGTTTACGTATTTTTAAGTTAATCATATTTTTTAGGAGGATGTATTAAATATGTTACAACAGTTGTGTTTTTTTTTTTTTTTTGGGGAATAATTATGTATTTTTTAAGTTAATTATATCATTTTTGAGTTGATGTATATAGAGTATTAATGAACTATATATTAAACAGTTTATGTAACTATTAGTCATAATTTAACTGATAAAATTTTAAATTAACTCCGGTGTTCAAGTCTCTTAGGGCTTATATTAGTATTACATTAATGCAATTAATTAACCATGTGGTGTTCGATATATAACATAAGTAAAAGTAATCGGACACACACGCGGCCGATGGTTCGCTTTCCCTGCAAACGACATCACAATTTCCCCGCAAATAGAAGGGGAAAACGGTTAGTTAACCCCAGTCAACCTCAGCAAGGCTACCACTTAACCACAGTTAAAATCTTGTCTAGTTATCGGCTGCCTTACTTTTGGAGCCCCGCGATAGGACTTCAAAATATCGCGATACGTGTAAGCTAGTCAAGTTGAATTTACGGACTGATTAAGCAGGAGAATAAATCAAATAATATTTTAGGGAGAAGAGTGGAAAAAATAAATAAACAAATAAGAAAAAGAAAAAGAAATGGGGTTGCTTGCTTTCAAGATCTTTGTTGTTTTGCTGGCTTCCCCATGTACATCAGGGCTTTCTACAGATCCGAAGAAAAAGGTGAGAAAACAAACAAAAGAAAAAAAAAAAAAATTACTTTCCATACATATGTCTGTATGCATATATATATATAAGCTAATCAGCACTTGCATACACAGACACAAGGTATATATATATATATATAATTGTATGTATATGTGGGATATGCATAAGGTTTTTTTTTTTTTTTTTTTGTTTTTGTTTTGTAGTGATCCAAGTTCCAACAGAGTGGAGCATTGAATGAATCTTCCGAAGAAATCTTGTGGGTTGTTTCCGCGAAATGCATGGGGCGCTACAAGTGAAAAAGGCGTTGTCTTGGTCTGATATGGTATGAATAAGAGAGGTCTTGTCTGGCTCTGTCATGGTGTGTCGGTCATGGACTATGCTGTTTTTGATCGGCTCTCTCTCTGTTGGAGATGATGGTAGAGAGAGAGAGAGAGAGAGAGAGACAGAAAGCGAGAGAAGGAGTTGATTTTTTTTTTAGTAGGGTTTGGTTCTGATGGGTTTTTTGTCATTTTTGTCTGGTGAATTTGGGGGAAGAGAGAGTGAGCAGAGGTTTCGTGTGAAGTTGGTTAGTTACTGATATTTTTGTGGTTGTAGAGAGAGAGAGAGAGAG
Source organism: Vitellaria paradoxa (assembly GCA_019916065.1). Taxonomy (NCBI): domain Eukaryota; kingdom Viridiplantae; phylum Streptophyta; class Magnoliopsida; order Ericales; family Sapotaceae; genus Vitellaria; species Vitellaria paradoxa. The sequence continues at coordinate 5,071,180 of CM034241.1, read as the reverse complement.
AGAGGGAGGGAGAGAGAGAGAGAGAGATTTTGTGGGTATTGTTTGAGATGTTTGTGGGACTCTGTAGATCTTGTTGAAACTCGGGTGAACTGAAGGGTTTTTTGTTTTTCCATGATTTACCGTGGAACGATGGAGTGGTTTTAATTCAGTGATATTAGTTTCTTGGAAGAGTAATTGTGCGTTTTGAAGCCGAGTCAAATTTGCTCAGAAGACCATTTTCTGGGGGCTTCTTTGGCTGAATTAGCAATGATTTGGATGGAGTTTGGAGCTGTGAATTTGAAGAAAAATGAAAGCTTTTTCAGATTGAACTGAATTCGACGATTTTCAAGTTTGAGTTGAATTTGGTTTTGGTTTTTCTGGGTTTGGTTGCTGGAGATTTTTGTGGATTTTAGGGCTTTTTCTGTGAGAGATTTGAAGGAAGATTGAGAAATTTCAATTTTCTTTCCAGCTTTTGCGATGAATTATTGAGAGCTAACATTCCAAATTTTAGCTCTAGTGGGATAGATATCATTCGTCTTCTCGTTCTTATGGGGGTTGAGTCTCTGCTGAATACAGGGAGGTACTAAATGAATTTATTCTCTTCAATTTATTCTTTTCTTTATGTTACTGTCACTAAAATTTATGATGCATTAATATGTTATTGTGGCTAAAATTTATGATGCATCTCTGGTTGCAGAATATACCGTGGAAGAAGCATAATCTAAAGAAGAAAGGGGTTTTTTTTATTGGCTGAGGGTTGTTGATTGGCCTTTGCATGGTCATTTTCCTTTTGAGATGATTACATTTATAGATTCGAAAGACAAAATGAAGGAAACTGACAAATGCTTAGATTCTCAATTATGGCATGCTTGTGCCGGTAGTATGGTGCAAATGCCGCCGACGAATTCAAAGGTATTCTACTTCCCACAAGGGCATGCTGAGCATGCATGCGGAGTTGTTGATTTTAGGAATTGTCCCAGGATTCCTTCTTTTGTTGCTTGTAGAGTTTTAGCTATTAAATTCATGGCTGATCCTGAGACAGATGAGGTTTATGCGAAAATTAGGTTGGTTCCCGTCAACCGTAATGAGGTTGATTATGAGGATGACGGGAGTGGGGGAATTAATGGAACTGATGCCCAAGATAAACCCAGTTCATTTGCAAAGACATTGACGCAATCGGACGCCAATAATGGTGGAGGGTTTTCAGTTCCACGTTATTGCGCGGAGACAATCTTTCCGAAGTTAGATTACACCGCTGATCCTCCCGTTCAGACCATCCTTGCAAAGGATGTTCACGGTGAAATTTGGAAATTCCGTCATATTTATAGGGGAACACCAAGGCGCCATCTTTTGACAACTGGGTGGAGCACTTTTGTGAACCACAAGAAGCTCCTTGCTGGGGATTCGATTGTGTTCTTGAGAGCAGAAAATGGGGATCTTTGTGTTGGAATCCGACGGGCAAAAAGGGGTATTGGCGGTAGACCTGAGTCGTCATCTGGGTGGAATCCTGCTGGTGGGAATTGTGTTATGCCATATGGAGGGTTCTCAGCTTTTTTAAGGGAAGATGAGAATAAATTGACTAGAAATGGTAGTGGTGGCAATTCAGCTGGTAATGGGAGCTCGACCAGCAGAGATAAAGTGAGGGCTGAATCCGTTATTGAAGCTGCAGCCCTGGCCGCCAATGGACAGCCCTTTGAGGTTGTTTACTATCCTCGAGCTAGTACTCCAGAGTTCTGTGTGAAAGCCTCACTCGTCAAGGCAGCACTGCAGATCCGTTGGTGCTCTGGGATGAGGTTCAAAATGGCCTTTGAAACTGAGGATTCTTCCCGGATAAGTTGGTTCATGGGAACCATATCTTCTGTTCAGATTGCTGATCCCATTCGCTGGCCTGATTCCCCTTGGAGACTTCTCCAGGTACCATATAAATTCTCTTGAACAGACTTTTTTTTTCCCCCAAGCAAATAATACAGTGCAAATACACAGATCACGATTAAGTTTCATTTTAATTTTCCATGTTACTGTTGCTTTGCTCCTGTTGAATACTTGAAACCTTTCCTTTTTTGCAGATATTTTGCTATTAATTAATCCTGTGATGGAAAATTCTATTTAGTAGCTAATAACCATTATGGCGACATATATCTTTTACCATATGCTGAAGTTAGTGCTATTGACATGATTTCAAATAGCATTCATTTGGAACATATTATTGCCTTCCTATTCATTCTACTTCTAGCTGCATTTATTATACTTATATGGTTGTTCTGTTAAATTTGTGAGGCCATGAGTCTTGGAAATATCTTTAACTTGGTTTTTCCATTGAAATTGATATGCCAATTGTTTATAAGGAAAGGTAATGAAAGAGACTGACTCTGTTCTGCAAGTGGGGCAAACACTGCGGTTGGCACTGGTCTATGAACTTATGAGATATAACAGGGAAAAAATTGTTACATTGAATGTAGTACTGGTTAAAGTCAAGAAATAGATGATTGTAAATTCTGAAATACTCAACCTTTATTTTTTCCTTTATCTGTATGTTCTAGAATGATTTTAAAGATCTTGCATGAAGGAAATTTTTATTTCCAATTCAAACCCTCGAATCCATTTTTTTAGCTCGAGTTACATTGAGGATCACTGTTTATTGGTGGGTTTTACCTGTGTAAACCCCTCTTTGAGTGATTCGAAAAAAAAAAAAATGGATAACTCATTTTTTGTCTGTCACTCATGCTTGTTTGTATTTGATTAAATATCTTACAGGTGACATGGGATGAGCCTGATTTGCTTCAAAATGTCAAGCATGTAAGCCCATGGCTGGTGGAATTGGTCTCAAATATGCCTGCCATCCATCTATCCCCATTCTCACCACCGCGGAAGAAATTGAGACTACCACAACACCCAGATTTCCCCCTTGATAGCCAACTTCCAGTGTCGACATTTTCTGGCAAGCTCCTCGGGCCCAACAGCCCCTTCAGTTGTCTTCCCGACAATGCTCCTGCTGGCATGCAGGGAGCCAGGCATGCTCAATATGATTTATCTTTATCAGATCTCCACCTCAATAAACTGCATTCAAGTCTGTTCGCAGCCACTTTCCCACCGTTCAATAATGTTGCCATACCCATCAGACCCTCCAATCCCTCTGTCACCCACAGGCCTAGTAGCAGTGAGAATGTTTCTTGCTTGCTAACCATGGGGAATTCCACCCATACTTCAAAGAAACCGGACAATGCAAAAGGAACCCAATTCGTTCTTTTTGGTCAACCAATACTCACGGAGCAACAGATCTCTCTAAGCTGCTCTGGGGATACAATTTCCCCTGTTCGTACTGGGAATAGTTCTTCAGACGGGGACGCAGATAAGATGGCAAATATTTCTGACCGTTCTAGTTCTGCCCTTCATCTACCCCAACGCTTGTCCTGCGAAGGGCTTCAATGGTGTAAAAATCACCGGGACACAGATGCCAGTGCGGAAACCGGTCACTGTAAGGTCTTCATGGAATCAGAGGATGTGGGTCGTACTCTTGATCTTTCGGTGATGGGATCGTACGAAGAATTGTATAGTAAGCTGGCGAACATGTTTGGAATTGAAATTTCCGAAATACTGAATCATGTGCTCTACCGGGATGTGACTGGTTCTGTCAAGCAGATTGGGGATGAACCATTCAGGTAACAGTTTTCTGTTTTTTCCTTTTTCCTTTTTTCTTTTTTTTTTTGGGGGGGGGGGTTCTGCATGTTAAAATATTCTACAAAGGTTAAGAAGGCGCCTTTAAATAGGCTTAGAATAAGGGATATTTATAGTAATGATCTACATACTAAAATAAAACTATTTACTTACTAAATACTAAGTTATAGAATATTTTAATGTAGATAATATATATATATATAAAGAATATCTCATAACCTAATATAGAATATTCTAACACTGCACATGGCTCCTGTTAATGTATATTCTTATCGGTGTAATCAGTTGAAACTAAAAGAGATTACTCTGATATCATGCTTCATTTTGTGCTGGCAGTGAGTTCATGAAGACAGCAAAAAGGTTGACGATTCTAATGGATTCAAGCAGCGACAATCTGGGAATGTAGAGAAGGGAGAAAGAAGAAAGAACAAACCCGGATTTTTCGTGTACAGCTTGATGACTTTGCCCGGTGCTGACTAATTTTACTCTTTCTTCTTCTGCGAGATGTAGGAGAAAAAGGCTGTCTTCCAGTCTTGGAATCCCATGATAAATCCTCCCACATGCTGGGTTGTCACTGCAATTTTTGGCATTAATAATTCAAGATTTGTTGGTAATGGCCTCTGGGTTTCGTTCAGTCAAACCTGCTGCAAGTTAACGAAGCTTTTTTTGCCCCCACAACTTCTATTTATAGGACACCTTCTGTGTATTTAGGCTTTCGAAGATGGTTCGAGGCCTTCTAAGAAGGCATCTCCATTAAGCAATTTTCTAGTGTTGTTGGTACTTGACGAAACCTTTTGCTTTGTATAGTTTTAGATTTTGTGAAAAGTGGAAAACATTGGCTTTGTTGTGTCTCTCTGCTTTGTATTTCTTGGCGGAACTGTTGATTGCTGCTAATGGAAAAAGGTTGTCTCCATTGTGTAGCAACACTTACTTTGGTAATCCTACTTTGAAACACTACCGCCTGGCGGCTAACCCTCTATTTTGATGGCATATGATTGTTGTGTTAGTTTGGTATACGTTATTATTGGGTTAGTCTTTATCGGTTTTGAGTTTTTGAGATAATTGATGGCATATAATAAAATTATTCATGTTCGTAATAATTTAAACTTCTAGGTGGCTTAGTGATCAACATTTTGACATGGTATTTGGATAGACTCTCTTTTTTTTTTTTTTTTCCCTTCCTCCAATTAAACCTTAATTGTTTATTTATCAATAATCTCTCTTTTTTTTCCAATCCTTAATTGTTTATTTATCAATAATCTTTCATCATTTCACACGTTGATGTATTTGTGCAAATTTTTCTTTTTGTCATTGAGAAACTAACTTATAGAGCATGTGACCTTTTCGAGTTTTAACTCTTGTTGATTTTTGTTTATTTTTAAATATTTTAAATTTTAAAAAGCATGTTAAATAATTAATTTATTTTAAAATTAAATCAAATCTTATCAATTTCAAATCAAAGTATTTATATCAGGTTATTGTTTTTTCTCAATAAACTTATACTTGTGTTCAGGGACGAAGCCATTAATTAGCTAATTAGATGGGATATAGTTTAGGTAAAAAATTTGACTCAAATTTTTTTTAGAACTAATATCATATAACATTTTAATCCAATTATTCATAATCTAATTTAATATATAGTCCATAACTCAGGGTGAAAAATTTTTAACCCAATTTAATATTCAACTCAGGCAAAAAAATTTTTAACTCTATCCTTACTTATGTTGATAATATATATAACGTGTTTAAAAATGTACTACAGTAAATTTTTCAATAAAGTGAGAATATATTTCACTTGACTACTAATTTCTATAGGCCTAAATTAAAAATAATAGGAGTTAATTTTTTTAAATAAATAAAAAAAATAAGAATAAAGAATGAAATTTACTCGCACTTTTCTTTGAAGGGAGGGGTTCATCTTTACGTGCAAGAAAATGAGGATGGGAAAACCGGTTCAAGGATTCTTCCAACAACCAAATACTGAAGTTGAGGGGGCTAAAGTTGACTAAACTAATCCTATTTTTTTCCGGATTTAGAGCATGTTTCATACGACAAACAGATTGTCAAAGGATCACGAAAACTCGCAGTTGGCGAGTGAGCGAGTGACACGTGTGTCTAGACAGATCTCCAATCCCAAAAAAACTCCAAAATTGAATCACACTCTTATTCCAATTTATTAATTAAAAAATAATAATAAGCTAATCAATAAAAAGACAGTACTCACATGGGTCTGACCAATTTTTTTTTTTTTTATGAAAACCCACAAAAAATAATAATAAAAAAACACGATCACCAAACAGTGTCCAATCCTGGTGCCGCAAGCGTGGGGGGCAATTAACTCTTGACCTATTGGGATTGTAACATATATAAAAGATTGATTAAAAGAGGTATCCTCAAAGTCTGCACAGATAGTGAGAGAGTGAGAGGGACAGAACAGCAGCAAACACCAAGTCAAGAGAAGTTACGCAAAGGCAACATCAGCAACAGGATACATACATATATATATATATATAATATAGCTAGTAAGATAGAGAGAGAGCGCGCACATATATAGAGAGAGAGAAGACAAACAACCGTGTTATCTGGACTGTTCATGTGTAAAATTATGTAAACTTGTGATTGTAGTAAATGTGTAATCAAGTTGAACAGTTTGCTAATTAATGAGACTTATGCTGAGATCTACGTATAGTCATGAATCATAAATACAACAATTGTACATATATACAAATTTTTACTCTATTTTGAACTATACTGGACGCTGGTGATGCGCCTGAAAATTTTTTTTTTCTAATATTTTGATAGATAAATATATTTTGATAGATATATATATATATAAGGATGAGGATAATTATTAAAGAAAAAGTCTCTTTTAATAGTTTTTTAATTTTGATCATGATAATTGAATTTTTAAATTTAAATTTAAAATTTTTGAATCTGAAAAAATTGTAAATTAACTATTATATTCTTACCTTTTAAAATTAACAAATGTATATGTATTTAGTTGTAAGAGTATTTTTGCCAAATTAAAAAATAGGAGTTTCACTAAAACTATTACTTCATAAATATAATGTACTCGCCCTGTAATAGTATAGATATAAATATAGTAATATTACATAATTAAAAGATTTATTAGAACACATTTGTGAATTTATTAGAGCGTTAATATTTTTTATTATAATAATGTTAACGTCACATTTATTGATTAAAAATTAAAATAAATTTTCGAATAAATTACATTGATTTCTTTTTGAGATTTCTTCAAAAGTTAGACGATATGATCTCTTATGCTAGAAAAATTATTCTAACACTTCCTTGCTTTCAAGGATCCTTTTATATATATATATATATATATGCACACCTGACACGAGGCAGCACACGTGAGAAGGAGTGAAGTCTGCATGGGAGACGGTGGAGTCAAGTTGATAACTGGGTTCTCGTGCGGTGGCAACGTCACCCTGAGTTTGCATGCAGGTGTTGCGCCTTTTTGATGATCGGGCTGTTTCGTCTCCTCTTTGACTCTAATTAATTTGCAGCTTCACTACTTTTACATCTATATTACGCTTGTATCGATGCATACGCTTTACAGATGTATTGAATTTGAACAGGTATCTGTATCCTCCAGCTTCTGTGATTGAAAAAGGAATGCTGAGATAGCTTTGTAATAGTAACTTGGCGATTGTTGTATTAAAATTTACTAGTTTAAATATATTTATATTATTTTAATTCAAAATATATATTAGATGGTAGTATTACGTGGCACACATCTAATTAGGCACGTGATGTGTATCTGAAGTAAGATAAAATAGTAGGTGGGGGAACGACTATATACCTTTCTCATCGTATTTAAGGAGGGTCAGAGAGGGTATGATAAAACCCTCTGCCGATTATGGCCTCGATTAGATCTGTGCCAACTAAATGGTACAACCTATGCCATAGTTATGTCTTTACTCATGATTATTGAGTATGACTAGTATGTGCGAAGGAAGTTATAAATGTTGAGGACACAAGGGTAGGAGGTAATCAGAAGTTGCTTAACAAAACCTTTATCAAAAGAGCCTTTCCATGCTCACCAAAAATAAGTCACCAAAGCTAGCTATACCCCAGTTCCCGAAAAGGTTCCATTTGAGGACTTACCCAAGTAGTCCGATCACATAAGTACGACATGATAGTGAGATCGAACATATCACACGATTCCACCCGAGTTTTAGACACTCCATTTAGACACTCCATATATTAATGCATTTGGACCAGTCCAATTGCATGTCACAAAACTAACATAACAGTTCTCCTAGATATGTCGTGATTACATAAATATAACTCAAATCAGTAATATTAGAATATTCTATATTAGGTTATAATATATTATTTATATATATTAACTATATTAAAATAATATATTACAACCTAATGTAAAATATTTTATATTTTATTATTTAGTAAGTAATTAATTTTATTTTGATATGTAAATCATTACTATATATACCTCTTATTGTAATCTTATTTAAATGTCTCTTCTTTATCTTTATAATCCACATGACAAGATGTAAATTTTGTAATTTCTCTCTCTAATTCTATTATTTCTTATCTCTTTTATTTTATTTCAGCATAGTATCAGAGCACATGATTATCAATTCTAAATAGTCTGTGTTTTGAACCACAATAAAGTATTTTTTGTGTTATATTTCTTTTCTAGTGTTCTTTTTTCTTTTCAGAGTTTTCTTCTACCATAACACAACTACAACCACCGCAGAATTATTTTTCTTTCGCAATCTAAATTGGTTTTTAAGATTTTTTTTTTTTTACTCTTCTTATTTCGATTCTAACCCCTGTTTCTTCATATTTTTTCTCTCCAATTCTCTCTATTTTTTTTTTTTTGGTCTTTTATTTTATTTCAACAAGTAACGATTAGGGGCAAACTCAAATTTTATAATTAGTGAGAATAAAATTATATTTTTAAAGTAAATATATAGCTAGAAACAAAATTAAAAATATAGTAAAAATAAAAATTTTAAAATAATGGGATGAAATTAAAATTTACAAATAAACTATAATAAAATTAATAAAGCTTGTGTATAATTTTTTAAACCAATGGGAATAATTACTTTCACTAGGCTTTTAGTCGATGATTATTGCACTCAACAAAAGAATTAAGGAATTGAGATAAGGGGAAAAAAATAGTTGGTATTATTAGAACCTCAAATTGGGTCAACCGACGCATTTGACATGCCTATCTTTGACATTTCAGTTAATTAGGGTAACAGAATTTTGATTCTAGTCGTCCCTGCTGGAACCAACGGTTATGATCGAACATATGTGAGCCCTCAGATTACGGACAGTATCAATCGTATCGAGGGTTCAGATCCATTCTCATGCCATCTCAATCTTCATCCCATTTCTGTGATGGAGGCAACGATTGATATTGAAGTCAAGGAATTGAGAGAATCAACCAAAGAGCTGGATGAGAAAGAGAAAGACAACCACAGCCGTTGAAAGTGCAAATGGGCATCCAATGGCCAACAAGCATTGTTCTAGAAAATTCAAGGGGAATCGGAGTGGGCCTCAGGGTTAACCCGAACTTGTATTGGGTTTAATCATCATTGGGCCTCAATTTGTAATAAATCGTTGGAGTATAACAGCTGGATCAGAGACGGCCGAATTGGGTGGTTAAAGTAATTTCAAATAAATTGAAGCACCTACATAAATGTTAATTGCTACAACAAATAATAAAGATATGCAACGAAATATCAAATTAAGAATTTCTCTATTTTAGAGGTTGATCACCCCTGAAGTTGACACTTAGAACCCGTTTAATAATACTGTCATTTTTTTATTTATGTTTGATCTTTTATATTTTTTGATTTTTATTTTTTGTCATCGTTGTTTTCTTTGAAAGGAAAATTGAGTTGCATTTGAAACTACAATTTCATTTACAATAATTTAATTAATTAAATTTATTTTATTAAATAATTTAATTCAACAAAAATAAAATATATTAAATATAATTTAATTATATTATTTATTCAACATAATATAATAAAATATATTTTATATTAATTTAATTAATTAATTTAATTTAATTGTACTATTTTTAAAGATAATTTAACTCAACATAAATAAAATATACTAAATATAATTTAATTATATTATTTATCTTTAAATTCTCGAAAAATATATCTTAATTTGAAGTTTTCATATTTATAAATTGTAATGACACTAATTACACAAATTAAGTTACCATATGGTATGGGGTTGAATTTTTTTTAAAGATTCTCATAGTATTATAAATATTTATAGTAAATTTATTGTATTAGCCCCTCAAATTAATTATATAAAATTTTACTTTTGAAATCTCTAAATTTTTGTGTTACATATATATATATATATATATATGGTGTTAATTTGATCTATATACAAGAATTGTGATTATTATTGACTTTAATCTTAGCCATGGAAAGATTTTATGTATATTTCAAACAAAACCAATTTTAATTTACATCATGTACACAACTTTATGGTGCAAATTTGGCCAAAAATAGAAGTTCTTTCTCTCTCTCTTTTTCATTAGATGAAAATCCGGAGGAATGTTTGGAATAGAGATTTACAAAGAAAAATAATAATCGAAAAATAGAGAGAAATGGAATTATATGTGTATATATATATATATATATTTATATATTTTATGATGAATCAAATAAAAATTTCGATTCTTGACAAAATTTATGTTCATTTTTTTCCTCACTTTTCAAATCATATTAAAAATAAGATAAACTTAACATTTTTATTTTATTTTTTCTTTCTAACATTTTCCTTTCTTTCTTTCTTTCTTTTTCACCGCAGTTCTTATTCTAGACACACAAAAACTTTGCAAGTGAAATTGCCTCAAATTTTGCATCTTTACCCGTCTAATCAGTTAACTAAGGGTTGCTCGGCTCGCCCATAAAAATTAAAAAAATCAACTTTTATTAAGTTTTTTATTTTGTTTCAACCAAACACAAAACTAATTTTTATCAATTTTCTTAAACTGGAACTTTCTTCAATTTTTATAAATTTTTACCAAATACTCAACTAACCACTAAACTACTACATGTATTTTGATTTCTCTCTCTCTTTAATCAATTTTTGATAAGCATCATAAAAAAGTAATAATTGAATTTTTATTCCTGTATTTAAAGTAAAAATCACTTATACCCCCTTAATTTTAAAATTTTACTTTTATATTTCTTATACTTTAAGTTAAAGTAAAGTTATAAACGGCGTTAAATTTTTAAGTGAAAAGGAAAAAATACTCATTAAAAACTAAATAGAATTAGGAGGTGTAAATATAAGTAATATAAAATATAGGGGGTATAAATGTAATTTTTAAACTTACTTAGACTTAAACCGTTATGTTTGACGAATTTTTTAACGTTTTCACTTTAATTCAAAGCACAAGCGATATTATGATGGATTTTTAACATTCAGTGATATAAATGATTTTCACTTTAAGTAGAAGGATAAAAAAGCAATTACTCCTAAAAGAAATTTAGAAAGTTCAACCTCTTAAAAATCATAGTTTTGATTTGTAAATGATTTTTACCCTTAAATATGACAAAATTTAAAATGTCTTGGGTCCATTAAAATAAGGATTGAGTCAAAAGTTAAAAATACAAAAATGACCACAATCGTTAAATAAAAAAATAATTTTTAATCATCGAGTCTCAATTTCTAAATTAGATACTTTTAAAAATCGTTGTGTTTCATTATATAAGCATGTACACGCACAAAAGAAAAGGATAGAAACCAAGATGAAGACACTGACAGAGACGCAAGGCCATAGCTTAAAGGCAAACTGTCTTTCGCTTGGAAATTTAATTACCGACCGTTGCAAAGCAAGAGGAGAGGACCAGCTAGCTTGTGACAAGAAGTTTGTGAGTAGGATCACGCAAACAAACAAACCGCCTAACATCGTTTGATATTCAACGTACGAACAAGCTAAGGTTCTTTTGTTCTAGAGAATTGTCGTGAGTTTTTTTTGCACGTAATTAAGCACCACGAGAAATTGAAGAAATGTTGTACTTGAGTTTATCTCTCCGCGAGTGAGAGGCGTACGTTCAAGTTAAGTTAAACTTCTCTTAATTAATCACGAGTATGTGCGATAATATCTTATTTAATATACTAGTATATCGATTTTCGTTACGGTGCATTTCGGGGTGCGTATAATTTTTTTATTATTATAAGAGTATGTATTTATAAAAAACAAATATGTATATTTATACATAATAAAATTATTATTACTTAAATAAGTATAAAATTATTTTTAATATTAATATATATCGTAAGTATACTATTAGACACTTGCAATATTCTTACTTTAATCTAAATTATCTTACTTTAAAAAAAAAAAAAAAACTAATTTGACATGTTTCACATTTTACCTAAGAAAATAACAAAATATATATATATATATATGTGTGTGTGTGTGTGGAATTTTGCGCTTAAGAAACGGAAAAAATTTTATTTTTGTGATTCTTAGTTCTATTAAGTTCAGGAAATTTAACAATTAGAAATAATTTCAAGACTAAACACTATAATACTCTTAACTTACTTTGGGGAAAAAAAAGATAACTTTTTTTTTTTTTTTTTTTTGTAGTTTGTTACTAAAAAGTTATTTTTTTTTTCTAAAAAGTTAATTTTTTTAGTCTTCATAATTTAAAAAAAAATTAAAATATAACATGGCGATTTTGGTCTTAACAAAAATAGTTAAAAAAATTAATAGTAGAAGCTAACTTTTAATTAGTGTTGCCAAATTAAGCCTTGGTAAAATTCAAAAAATTCTCGCACAAGTTCATATGCAATCATATAGATTGGTATGGAAAAGATAATATTTTGTAATGTTTTCAATTCAATATAATATGCGTTGTGGCTAAGATACAGTATTAATAACCACGGTTTTACTAATTTATTAGTAAGATCTTTTAATTTAACTCTTGCTGTTGTGGATACATTTATGATCGTTGTGAATGTATTTATGTGTTTTTTTTTTTTTTTTTGTACTTTTGATTTGATTAATAGGAAAGCAAAAATATTATTCCAATAAAAAATATATAACCAAAATTATGTGATAGTTGTAGTACTAAAATTAAAAAGAAACCTTATGAATTTGTTATTTAAAGTGGTAGTACATCTTATTACCCATACCCCAAAAAATAATAATAATAATAATAATTTTGGTATGGAAAAGATAATATTTTGTAATGTTTTCAATTCAATATAATATGCGTTGTGGCTAAGATACAGTATTAATAACCACGGTTTTACTAATTTATTAGTAAGATCTTTTAATTTAACTCTTGCTGTTGTGGATACATTTATGATCGTTGTGAATGTATTTATGTGTTTTTTTTTTTTTTTTGTACTTTTGATTTGATTAATAGGAAAGCAAAAATATTATTCCAATAAAAAATATATAACCAAAATTATGTGATAGTTGTAGTACTAAAATTAAAAAGAAACCTTATGAATTTGTTATTTAAAGTGGTAGTACATCTTATTACCCATGCCCCAAAAAATAATAATAATAATAATAATTATTATTATTATTATTATTATTAATTATTATTATTATTATTATTATTATTATTATATATTGCAATTGCTAATACCAACATGTTTTCTTATACCAAAATTAATATCCATTCTAAGGTATTATATGCCCTATAGAGTGATAGATATATATACATATATAGGAATTTATGAAAATCTTGCAAGTTAATAGGTGAAGTATCTTGAAGTGATAGACCACAATCCCTCAAGGAATTGATATTTGCCAACCCATTTTAACATTAATGAATACATGCATTATGTATATATATACACACATTCTAAAAAATAGAAGAAACGATAAGAACATGACTTGTACATCCTGATCGATGCATATTCATATACAATGACTTAAGGCAGAATAATTTATGGTTTTTATACATGCAGGCAAAGCCAAACAGTCGACTGTATCAGCTGTCCAAAGCCCACAGGAAGAGGAGGAGGGGAGAGAGAGAGAGAGAGAGGAGACAACACCCAATTCCAAAGCATTGTTTTGTTTGGTGCAATCAATTATCTCCTTTGTTTTCAGAAATATACATCCCACACTTAATGCGATTGTTTCTATCAATATATACATATATATGACTATTATGAGATCTTTGCATAAACAAACATGTAATACAAAAGATACATTCTTTATTACGACATTGACGTATTGTCTGTCCATGCACGCGAGGAATAGTGGGACAGTCCAGCCTAGGGATTTACTTTGCTTCCATGTTACGTTAAGGAGCTGTTTGTTTGGGACGCTAAATTAATGGGCCCTCTCTCTCTCTCTCTCTCTCTCTCTCTCCCCCCCCCCCGGGTGGTACCTCATCAGCTGCAAATGCTAGCTGCATTGGGTAATTTGTCTTCATATCTCAACTTTCTTGCAATTTGCATAGGAGTGGGACCCACGAAATGAGTGTGAATTGTCCAACTAAGATCGGACGACTCACAGAATCGAAACCTTCAAATGCTCAATGGGGAGCATTTGTATCAAACAAGAAATTTTTGAGGTCGAGCATTTGAATTTATTTTTCTGCAAATCATTTAATCTTAATTGGACAACTTATCTTTCACTGTCTCGGGACTTATATAATAAAATGATGCCAACCTCTCTCCATTTTTAATTAAGAATTGTTACGAAAATGATAATCTATTCGAAGAATTAAAAAAAAATAAAAAATTGACAGACATTACCCGGATGCTAAATTCAAATGGGTCTAGGATTGAATATATATAAATATATATATATATATATATTGCAGTGTTACTAATACATGTGTTTTTTCCATAAAAAGTATAAACCCAATCATATGCAACCGGCTGTTTGAAAGGCAAAAAAAACACACAAAAAAATTAATTTTTATCAACTTCTTTTTAACTTTTTTTCAACTAAATTTTGTTACGTACAAATTTTACATTAACTTTTCGCAAAAGTTAAAGTTTTTTTTTCTTTGTTTTTTTAAGTCTTTTTTGGCCTTCCAAACAGCCCCGCACGTTAACAATCACGCTTGGGTTTGCACCTCCACTATGTTGGGCTTCAACAGAATACGTTGGTTGCTCGATATGGTACGGCCCAATTACTTGACTTGACGAAAGCCCAAGCCCATGATGGGTTGCCAACGTTGTACAGGCTTCCTAGAGGCCCAAGGTTGTTCAGTTTGCAGTCATCAAACCTCAGGCCCAACTATCGGTACATTTCTCAGTGTGGGTTAATCTTAAAACACCATATGCCACGTAAGTAGGAAAGAGAAATGCATGTATTTTTACAAAAATAAAAAAATAGATAAATAAATACAACTATCGTCCATTTCAAGTCTCTTCGATCAAAATTTTTCATATAAAAGTTCAAGAAATTTTCACCAAATTCTAAAAATTTTACACGGTTCAAATTAACCCAACATTATGGATTTCTTGTTAAAAATACGCCTATGTCACCATTCATTTATAGATTAATCTTGTTAAAACATTTATTAATTATTATCCATGTTTCATGGTAGTAAATTATGACATCACTATTATTATTTATTAAACTATATGTGATAGTATATTATTTATTTCTTGAAAACAATATTATGTATTAAAACTTTTGTGGCCATGTAATTCTTTTAAAAATAGAAGGGGCTTTCTAAGGTTTTTTTTGGGGGGTTGTTATTTTTTGCTTTTGGTTTTTTTCCAGGTTTTCAATTAAATAAGTTGTTTTTTCTTTTAGATTTTTCAACACAAATCCAATAAATCAAGTCAAAACTTGGTCTACCAAGTAAAGTCTTAAAGACACACACACACTCAAACTCCTGATGTGGAAGTTAATCTCAACTTATGAGTCTTACCTTAGACCGTAGCCTTAGAGAACTGCGCCACCCACAGAGTGAGAGAGGGAGACTAATAGGGATCATCCATGATTTTTTTGAATTTTTTTTTTTTTAAGTTGTCAAACAAACTTGGGATTACTATTATTTTTTGTTTAAGTTGTCAAACAAACTTGGAATTATTTTTTTTATTTTTATTTTCTAAAAATATAAGAAAAAAAAATCATTACAAGAAAATGTACTTTTAACGACAACAAAAGTTGTTACCAAAAATATGACATTTGTCATAAAAAATTTTAGTAACGATATTCGTAATGGCTAAATATTATTAATCCCATTACTAAAAGTTAATGTGATGACAATTTATTGTGGTCACTAAGCTAACTTTGTGTGACAAGCACATTTCATCACAAAATAATTAATTTTGTTACAACTAAAACCATCACTAATTGATATATTTAGTAACATGAAATCTTGTCATATAATCCTATAAAATTGTTACCATAGAATTTTTCTATTTTTTAAATTAAAACATATATTCTTATAGTAATAATACATCTTGTCACTAAAAGTATATATCTGTGACGAGTGACTACATTGTCACAAAAATTATTGTCAGTAACACTATTATTTCTCTCTTAACTTTCAGTGACAACAAAATATATTTCTTATTGAATATCAATGTTTCAGTGATAAATTATGTTAATTGTCATAAAAAAAAGAAAAAAAATTGTGAAAATATCCTTAAACTATCCCTATTTTTTTTATTTCATCCTCAAACTATCAAATGCACCTATTATATCCTCGAACTATCCAATTTCATTATATTTGGTCTAAACACTAACTCCATCTGTTTAATATAATGGAATTGGATAATTCAAAAACGTAATATATGCGTTTCATAATTTGAAGATGAAATAAAAAAAATAGGAATAGTTTGAGAAATATTTTCATAAAAAACTTTTGTTAAATTTAAGGCATATTTGTAACATTTATGATTTTTTTTTATCGTTTATTTTCAACAGTTTTTGTTTTTAATTTTTTATTTTCAGTTATTATTTCTCTTCGAAATAAAAATTGAAACATGTTTGGTAGTATAATTTTGTTTACGATAATTAATTTTATATTAATAAAATATTTAATTTTATTAATTTTTTATAAAATTAACAAAATTTAATAAACTATATTCAAACTAATTAATTTAACATTACATATTTTTTTTAATAATAATTAATTTTCATAAAGTATATTAATAAATAACAAAATTTAATAATAATTTATTTATTAAAACTAATTCAATGTAATAAAAATATTTTAATAAAACAAATAATTTTAAGAGGTAATTATTACTTATTAAAACTTTCTAATTTAATTAAATAAATTATTTTAATAAACTGTTATTTTACTAAAATTGTTTTAATATGTAATTATCATTAATTTTAATTTTACTAAAATAAGTTATTTTAATATGTAACTATTATTTATTAAAACATAATTATAATCTAATAAAATAAATTATTTTAATAGTAAATTTTTATTTTATTCATAATTAATTTAATTTCAATAAAAATAAATATTTTAATATGTAATTATTATTTTTGAAAAAATAATTTTAGTTTAATAAAATATTCAAATAAAATAATTCATTTTAATACGAAGTAAAAAAGAATAATTTTTTAAAATTGAAAAAAATATTTATAAAAGAAAGAGTTTTTTTTAATGAAAATATCTCTCAAACTATTTCTTTTTTCTCTATTTCGTCTTTAAATTATTAAACACACCCATTACATTCTCGTAGTATTCGATTTCATTTTATTTAGTCTGAACACTAACGCCATCTTCAATGGATGGAGTTTAACGGATGGCGTTAGTGTTCGGACCAAATAAAACTGAATTAAATAGTTCGATAATATAATAGATGCATTTAACAGTTTGATGACGAAATAAGAAAAAAGAGTGATAGTTTGAAAGATATTTTCATAAAAAACTTAAAAAAAAAATCTTAAAATGTATTTTCAGTGACAACAAAAAATCTTGTCACTAAATAACATATATTATGACAATATTTTTCATTGTCATAGAAAAGTTGTCACTATAGCCTACTTTTCTTGTAGTGAGTTAAAGAAAAAAGAATAAATAAATAACTAAAAAAGCTAAGGGTTACATTGACACGCCCTTCAATTTTACCTGATTTTTAATTTATGTTTTTTAACCTTAACATTTTGACCTTTTCATTTGTTCAAAAGGGGCTCTATTTAGAAATCATAAACTAAAATACATAAAATAATCTCCTATACCATCATCATACAAAAATAAATAAAAGTTTTGAACTCATGGTATGTTCTATTCACCAACCTCGAGGGGAAGATCATATCAAATAATTATGTACTTATATGTCTGTATCTTAGAAAAGGTTCCACTTCTCTATCGCTTAATTAGCTTAGCTAGAAATGTTAATGGAAAAGGTACAAAAGGATATGTGACCTGACCAATCCATTAAAAGTTCATTGAAAAATATCATAATAAGATTGGGACGGATTTGCCATTGAAATTTAATACTTATATGGGTTTAGGAGGGGTGGTATGTGCTTGTAGGGTACCACTAAGTACTTGTTTAATATAATATAATTTGTAACTTTATTCGATACTTATATTTTAGCTTTGTTTAAGTGTAAAACAATGAATCTTATGTTGAAAATATTGAGATTTTGTGTATGTTTGATTTTCTTGAACCTACATTAATTTTGATCTACTATGTTTATAACTAATGCTGATTTGATCTATAATTTGTGAATTTGGTAGTGGAACTTTCTCTTTCTTCCTTAATATTCATATTTTTCTTCTGAAATCTTATTATTGAATTGGATATTAAAATATTTCATTAATTACTCTTGGCGTAGATATGTATACTTATAATTATTTTTCTTCACTATAGCACACAAATTCTATTTGTAGATGGAGTTAACAAATGAAGAAGATAAATTGAAATTTAAATATAGTTAAAAGGGTGTTAATGTAATTAATTCAATAAATAATAGGCATCTCTACATGTCACGCCCTTAATTTAATTGTCTGGGATAGACAGTATGGGAATGTGAAAACTAAATAAAATAAATAAAAGGGTAAAGTACAAAAAATACCCTTACAATTTACCCTCAGTATCACTTTAGTTCCACACGTTTCAATTGTAATAGTCAAATCCCTACACTTTCGGTCAAGCTTCAATTCGATCCTTCTGTTAGTTGACCGTTAGAAACAACCGTTAGATTGAAAGTGACACTAAGGGTAAACTATAAATGAAATTACAATTTTATCTTCAATCTAATGATTATTTCTAACGATCAACTAACAAAAAGACCAAATTGATACTTGACCGAAAGTATCGGGATTTGACTGTTGCAATTGAAACATGTGGGACCAAAGTGATACCAAGGGTAAACTGTAGGGGTATTTTTTGTACTTTACCCTAAATAAAATCTAATCTAAATTCAATTCAAAAAGAATTATAATCATCAATATATCCAAACTCATTACTCATTCAAATATAAATTAATACTTAAATATATCACCATCAATTATTCAATAATATAATCCACTTTGATATCATTTCCAATGACCACATCTAAGGTATGCACAGTTAAAACATATACTAAAGTCATGCTCATATCTCTCAAAATAATGATATTATGAAGATATGATGCAAACTATACTTGGGTAACACAATCTATAATATAAATAATTTAACTCAATTTAGAAGAATGAACACAATTATTATTATCCATAGTTAAGACTAGGCTTACGCTACTCAAACCTAAACTATCTACGTATCCCACTTCAAGAATCAATTTACTGTAATTCCTAACTTTATTATTTAATGCAACTCAACTCTTCATCAATAATTTAAACATTAAACGTCATTATAATTAACAACATTAGTATATTAACACATAACAATAATATATGCAATCTTATGTAATAGGTAATGATGGAATGTAATGCCAATACGTATTCTCTAATTTCCATCTACCCTCAACCTTATCCTGTGATGCATGACACTTAACAAAGCATGTGGGACCACCAACCACACCATTTATACTTATTATAAATGTATATCTTAATATATATCATGAGTGAGGAACCGAACTACACCCCTATAGGTGTAAGACTCAGGAGAACTGAGTTACACCCCCATGATCCTTCTAATAGGGAACAGAGTTACACCCCTAGTCAAGCATTTGCTTAACTCAAGTAATAACTAATATAATAGCAATTGGGAAACCGAATTACACCTCCAATCAGCTAATACTCAAGGGAACCGAGTTACACTCTTTGTCCCTTTTGCTAGGGAACCAAGTTACACCCTTAGTCAAGTATCTTTTTAGTTTAAGCAGGAACCAATATAAATAACATTTCAAGATTAATGTCCCAGTTCCAATAATTAAACTCTAGTTATATATATCAACCAGAGATTATCTGGTAATTTAAAAATCTCATTTTATCATTTTCTCAAAATCATAGAACCTGTCTATAAATATAACCCGTGCCTCTGGGACGTCAGAATATCAATATGGTATTCTTGGCCAATCAATAAGCACAATATCAAACCAAATAATACAATCCTAGTCACATGCACATGATATGCTCAATCATGTAAATAAACATTATCTCAATATAAAGATTGTTTCCATTAGTCTTGATGATAATTTGGGATTTATTTAATGTTTTAAAATCAACCATGAATGGGTTCGGACATAAAATAGGAGTTTTGAAATCAAAATTTTATATTTTTGGACATTTTACCCAGTGCCGTCCGGATGCAAGCACCAAACACCAGCATCCAGCCTTACTGCCAAACACCGTCCGGACGCCAGCACCCAAAACTCGATTTCTGGGTTCATTTTCAACTTACCCCAACTTAAAAACACTCCAAATCATTCATCCAAGCAACAAACTCAACAATTAATCGTATATAAATGTTCAAACATCTAAATAACATATTTTTACCACATTTGATTCAACAATAACTCAATATACATGCAAAATCTCAACATGTAGATGCATATATATGTACACACATTCATATATACACAATCTTCCAAATCCCAACAATAATAAATGAATAATATGTCAAAATTTTCCTAACAATGTCTAGAATGCAAATGTAAGTCTCACCTACCTCAGATCTGAAGAAAATATGAGAAAAAGAGTAGAAACTCTTGGAGCTCCAAAATTTCTCTTTTCTATTTCTCTCACATCTAGCAAAATCACCATGACCCGACACCGCCACGATGATCACAACGTCAAAGATACCAAGGATCCACTATCTTCCATTTTCAGAACACATTTTCTCTTTCTACCCTCACTCTCCTCTCTCTTTTCTCTTTCTTTCACTTCTCCTCCCTTTTCCTCTAGAAATGCCTGAGAGCCACCCGAAAGAAAAGAAAAAGAAAGAAAGAAATGAAAGAAAGGGAAGAAAAAGACTAGCCTTTTGGCTCAAATGTCCGACTCAATATCAATTCGAGCCACACCGGGCCTAAGAAAAATAAAGTGAATCAACCCAATCTCTTTTTAAATATTTTATTGGATCAAAATAACATATAAATGGTCAAAAAATTAAAGATCGAGTATTACACTACATGAATACAAATATATAATTAAGCATAGTTATAAAGTGTTTTTAATTATGATATTGTCAAGTGGAGTTGAAATTATACTCTCTTAAATCCCAATACTATGGTCTAACTAGCCGGACAAAAGAGACATGGACTATGATTAAACTATCACTAAGATCATTTCAGTTCGTCTAAAATTACTAGATGGTTTGGTTTGCTTTGAATTAAGCCTACATTTGGGAAACTTCAAAAAAAAAAAAAAAAAGAAAACTAACTTTTAGTAGCTTTAGCTTTTTATTTTTTTTAATGATTAAAGTTATTTTTTATATCTTTATTTTTTTTCAATTCATAAAAGATGAATATGTTAAATTGACAAAAAAAATAAAAAAATAAGTCTTTTCGCTTTCCCAAATAAAATATATATATATATTTTTAGTAACCAACTATAAAAATAGCTCATTTTTTTTTCTTTTCAAACGAAGCCTAAGGAATAACTAAAATTTGAAGTAAAAAAGCTTAAATGTCAAAAGTTCCAAGTTTGATAAACACATTTGAAAAAAGAAATAAAAGAAAAAGGTAATTTGCCCTCCACTAAGTTACAAATGAACCAAACTATTTATGAATGGGCTTGGACTCACTTTGACTAAAAATTTAATAGATGAATGGAGGTTGAATAAAAAATTAAGACTTATTTTTTGAGGTCCTAGACTTTCATATAATTTAGAAAAATATTTTTCTATTAAAATTTTTATCAAAAACTACTACTAATATGATGTAGACGGACCTTTTTTTTTTTCTTATGCTATTTTTAAGCTTAAAATTTAAGTGAATATTAATATTTTTTAAGTATTTATAAATATAGTGTTAGTTGAAAAAGCACTACTTATTTAATTGCATAAATCTAGTTTATCACAATAAAAAATTAATTAATTTAATATCTTGCGCAAGGTTATCAAAATATGATTCGTCACATGATAAAAAATCAATCAATTTAACATCATATGCAAACTTATCTAAACATAAAAACACCATAAAATTTAAGAATTTAAATTTGAATGTGTGAATTCTAAGAGTTCAAGATATAAGGTGTCATTTAATTAAAAAAACTAATTAATTAAATAGTCATCATTTGATAAAAAGACAAGGAGTTTGAGTTTGAATACATTACATCATTGTAAAGTAACATTTTTTTAAATTCAAGAGTGTTCTGGTTTGAAATATATATATATATATATATATTAATAGCATATTGTTTTTGCTAAATTTTTTTATCTAAAACAATTATCTTAAACTCCATATAATATAAAAATTATATATTAACAGATAAAAATAATAAGTAAATAAGTATATAAATTATTTGCTACATTTCTTATCTAAAACAATCTTTTTTAAATTTCATATAATATAAAATTATATATTAACAAATAAAAACAATAAGTAAATAAATATTTAAAATTTCTAGTAACATGAATAAATAAAAAATTAAAAAATATTTACATTTTATGAAAACAGAAACTTTGCTTGTCCACTCATGTTTTTTTAAATTTGTTAGATTATATTTTTTATATTTATTCTCTTATTAAATTATATTTTTATATTTATTCTCGTGTTTTAATTTTTAAGACTTAAATATATCAATTTGACATTAAATTTAAAACCCGAATCTCAAAAAATTAAATAATATTGGTAGTGGAAAGGGTACTCGGATATATGGACCTGGTAGCTATCTAAGTCACTGCTTGTCCCTGCCACACCTGATAAAGGCATAGGTAATATCTTGCCCCCACTACACATTACAATGCTGGTGCAATCTGCTCCACAATATGTTACAGCTCTAATTTTGACTACTCCACTACCCATGATACCTGAGTATGACTATGCTTAAATGAAGGATCACATTTGCTTCGGAACTTATAAATACGTGAAGAATGAAGAAGAGAGGCATGTACTATTCACCATACTAAAACCTTGCGAAAATTACTTCTGACCTTTTCTTATTTTCATACACTATCTAACTTGATTGTCAGAGGGGCATTCAGCCGAACACTGCTTGCCACCAATAGTTTTGTTTCAAGATTTGTGCAAAAGAACAAGAAGTTCAAAGTATTTTTACAGATTAGACAACTATCTGACTACGTTATCAGCACCGTCCCAATTGGTCGAACACATCATCAAAGCATTTGATTGGATTTTTGACACTCTAAGTAGAATATTATGCAATGTGAGAGTTGTCAGGTTGGTCGAATAATATTAGATTTAGATATTTAATTTAAGGATCTATAATGAAATTTAAAAATTTAACACTAAATAAGAATTTAGAACTAGCAATTTTTATCATATTTATATTTTTATCATGTTTAGCTTATGTTTAGACAAATGAATAAGAGGTTGAATTGGAATTTAGAATTAAGTTTAATGAAGAGTTTGAATTTAAAAATAATAAATTTATTAAGGAGTTTAATATAATATAGATACAACATAATAAAATAGCATCTTTTGAAAACATTATTCGAAACATCATTTTTTAAATATTAGTATATTTAAAAATATTTACAACTATATCAACGTCCATTTAAATTTTAAACTTAAAAATAATAAGATAAAAAAACACTTGTTGTCGTATTATTGTGATGAATAAGTTTAACAAGGAGTTTAACATGATCTAAATACTGCATTACAAAATAATATTTTTTTAAAAGTGTTGTTTAAAACATTATTTTTTTATACATTCGTATATTTAAAAATGTTCAAAAAATATTAGCATTTATTTAAAATTTAAACTTAAAAATAGGAACGCAAAAAAAAAAAAAACAAAAAAACAAAAAACAAAAAAAAAACAAACAAACAAACAGTAGTAGCAGCAGCGGCAGCAATAACAACAAACTTCTGGTACGTTGAAGTCCGCAGCCGCTATCCTGTACTGGGGTGCGCACAGGACGAAACACGCTCCAGGACCCTGGCCGGCAAAGGTCTTTGGAGAGTTAACCAGCCTAGACAAGCCCTGGCTGACCGGCACGACCGAGAGGAGGCCATTAGGCACCCGCCATTACAACAGTAACCCACCTCCCGTGAGGGAGTCGAACCCGAAACCTTGAGAGGCCCAAGTTCTAAGGCGAGCCCGACTTCCACTTGGCCATCCCCGGAGGGGCAATAACAACAAACTTGTTGTCACGACATTACGATATATACATATTAACACTGCACTATTATTTATCATAAATTAAAAAACATTCCAACAAAACATTCCCTCTTCCTTTACCTCTCTCTCTCTCTCTCTCTCTCTCTCTAAATTTCATCGCTGAGAATATACCCTTCCATCCAACAGAATTTCACTGTTCTCTCTCTAAATCCAGCTCTGAACTAGGGTTTTGTGTATATATATATATATAAACACGTATGTATATGTGTGTATGTACCTATTTATAGATGTGAGCGATCTGTGACTAGGAGTTTCAGTCGGAAGAAATGAACGCGAGCCGGCCGGCGGTGCACCCGGTGGAGGCGCCGCCGCTGGCGGATGGGGACAATGACGCGCCGCCGAGGGTGAGGATGAAGGAAGTGCAAGGCATGCCTGGTACGCCCTGTGGCTTTGTGCTGCGTGTCTGTCAGTTCGCCTTCGCCGTCGTCTCTCTTTGCGTCATGGTCACCACCAGCGACTTCCCTACTGTCTCCGCTTTCTGGTAAAATTATATTCTCAAGTGGTATTGCCTCTTTTTGTAGTGTTATATGCAGTTGATGTTATGTATATCTATCTATTTGTGTTCATGTATTGATTTTTCATGAACAAGTAAACAATCTGCAGTTTAATTTCAAGGATTCAAAAGAAATATAGCTTACAAAGACTCAGCCTAATTGGTTGGGGAATTTTTTGAGGGAAATGAAAATTTCACGGAATCAGGAAATTTTCGACTTCTTTTTTAACTGGGAACCATAGGATCAGGATGAGGACAACTGAAATTTTCTTGCTTTGGCTTTGTGATTAAGGTGGAATTGTGTTTCTAGGTTTACCAATAAAACCTGTTAATGCAATGGGACATGACAGCCAGTCTGTACATGCCCTTGCTGGTGGGATTGAGTTATCAATTCAATTTTCAATCCTAAGAGTGATAATACATGCCAGTGTAATTGATTACTAAGGATAAAAAATTTAGCCTTTGGCTGCATTGCTTCTGTTGGTCATAAGATTGCTATTATAGAATTTAGAACTTTCTCTCTCAATGGAGAAATTCGCTTATCAAGATCTTATTTTGATCAAGGATCACTATTATTGAGTTGATCAATGATGATAAAAATTGGCTGGTTGTTTATTTACTACCTAAAGAACTAGATTTAGTCCTGTTGAATTTGAGAAGGGGGCATGCTAAGTTATTGCCAATGAGAAAATTGGCCTTTGTGCGTGTAATGTTTGTTTTAGTTCTCAAGGATGTAAGATGCCTGTCAAGAGTTAAAATAAAATTTTGAAATACATCTCTGCAGATTAAGCATGGTCAGTTGTGTTGCATTTCTCCTGGAGCTTACTACAGCTGAAGACAGGGGATTAATTCTAAATCTGGAGCAATAATATCAACATCTGCAAGAAATATGTATTCCTGCTGACCATTCTCTTGACTCAAGTTAGAAACTATATCCAGTAATTAGAAGTGTTAACAATCTCAGGTTAAAATGGAACCCTTGGAGGATTTAACAGAGACATCAAATTATGGAATGCCTTAACGTTGAAGAAGATCCTGGCTGGACTTTAATGTTGATATTCTCAAGAAGCATAGAGGCTATGGAACTAGGGACTGAGGAAAGTCAGTTAATATCCTTTGTTTTGTAGGATAAACTGAGATAGTACCTGATTAATAAGGGAAGAAGTGAAGTGAGATTTGAATATTTAGGTGTCAACTTAATATTTTCATGCTTAGGTATATAACCTTTCTTTGGAGAAACACTTTGATCCAAGGTCACAATCATTGCTGTACGTCAAAAGAAACGTCTTGTTACATAGATTGGAAGGAATTTTGATGTCTCCTTTGTATAGGTGGATTTTGGAGGGTATAGATTTAGATTTGAATAGTTTCTTATCCTTTGTGGGGAGTATGGAGCCATAAGCACTGGTTTGTAAATGTGTGGCATCTCCTCAATGCCATTTATCAATATATACTCCATTTACTCGTCAAAAAGTAAAAAAAAGAAAGAAAAGTCCGATCAAGAATATGTTTCTAATGCACAAATGACAACGACTTATCTCTTGTTCTTGTTTTTCTTCCATTCTTTCTTCAATTTTTTATTTTTATTATTATTATTTTTTTAAAATTCTGGCACCATTTTTAACTATGTAATGCATCTGACTGTTCAAGGCAATCCTTATCTCTTGATTGTAAAATGTCTTAATTCTACAATATAGTGTCTTAGATGAATCAATTCTAGGGTGAGACCAGTCTTCAATTTCGGCCCAGATAAAAGTCGTTATGGCTGTTGGGTAATTCTATTCAGTGCCATGGCCGGTCGTGTAAACTAAATCAATCTACAACCTTGTTGAGGCACTGACCTTTAATGTGGAATAGGAGTGGCTTGGGCATATTGGCAATACAAATTTGCATTTGTTAATGGACTATGTACTCATTAAAGCCCTTATGTGCTTAGAGGTGTTGTGTTTGAAGACAATTCTGTAATTCTCTTGTTGTAAGTTAGCTTGTATGGACTAACTTAGCCCATTAACTCTTAGTATAATTTATAATTTTTCCTAACGGATTAGTGTGGATTCATTAGGGATCTGGCATGTTGTTGTGATCATGGATCTCACACCTCCATCAGGTGAGCTTTTTTTTTAGTGCAACTTCAGAAGGTTAACCATGAGACAAAGGGGCTTGTTCTGGTCTGCCAGTATTTTATTTAACTTGGATATGCCCATATCAAAGTTTCATAGCCGACTCTTGGTGGCCTTCTTTTAGTGGTAGAAAGACTTTTTAAACATTTTGTTTTGATTTGTATTCCCTGGCTGGTATTCGTTTCATTTTTTTCATTTTCTTGCCAATTAATTAGTACCCCATAATTAGAGCATACATTATTTGTACCATCGTTATCCGACACTTAATGAAAATAAATCACTAGCAGAACAATATTGGGATAGGCAATGACTTTGTAGTCTCCGTTGCGTCTAACTACGAATTTAACTAAAAAATGTTCTTGTTGAGCAATGTGCTAAGCTGTTGTGAAGTGTGACTATATGAAGAAATTGTATATAATGACATCTGGCTTGGATAATGCTTGGTATTTTTTCATGAGATCTTAAAATGGAAAGTTTTCCTTCATTTTTTTTTACAATTTTTTTGTCCAAATAAATGTATCTCATCTAGAAATCTAAGTTGAATTAAAATTAAGTTGTGGTGTTGATAATCTCAAGTGAAGAATGTGATAATCCTAGAATCTATACCTCTTTTTCTATTCATTTTCTCTTTGAGTTTAATATATCTCCCTCCGAATTTGTGATATAAGCTCTAAAAGAGTTGTGGGCTGTTAAACTATCTATTTCCATAAAGTCTTACTGCTCAACAATGATTACTTGAGGGATATTCGATAGATGTGGCTTCATATGACCATACTGTTTATTCACCAGCAAAATATGTATGGTTAGATCCTGGCTCAGGGATTTGAGTTTGATACAATCTCTCTCTCTCTCTCTCTCTCTCTCTCTCCCTCCCTCCCCCATTTGGACTGCGATTGGGGCCTATAAACTTATTTTAAATGGAGTGATAGTTAGGACTGAGTTATGGATTATTTTTTGACTTAATTTTAATTTGTTACCATTCCACTTATTTGAGGTTTTCCTATACATATTAAGCCTACTGTACGGGCTGAGAGACTCTGACGTGTTTCGAGGATATAAGATCTATATGTGTGTTAACCCTTCATTTTCCCTCTTCTTATCTTTTTCTTCAATTTCTGTTCTTATTTCTGTTTCATTGTCACCCATGGTCCAGTCCTCCTCCCCAGCCTCTCCCCTACACAATTATGTCTGAGCTTGTGACCATGTGGTATATTGAAATCAGTTAGGAAAAGAATAATAGGTTTGGGTGAGAGAGATAAAATTCTCTTCTCCTTCATAATGTATTTATATTGATAAATTACACTAAATTAGGAAATACAACTAATCAATCTAAATTAAATCAAATTTCTCAGAATCCTTGCAATTAATAGGGAATAATTGCTCTTGAATATTCTAATAATTCTAACGAAGTCAACATTTTTCTGTGTGCAAAGCAGCTACTCCCCCCTATGATGATGAACTCAATATTTAGCTATGCAAAAAGCTTGAATATTAGTTATGAGTTTTTCCAATGCTTAATGGAGTGATGTGGTATAGAGTTTATGTTCAATTTTTTTGCTGGTGGTTCTTTCCTACCTGTTTCCAATTACTCTGCCTTCATACTTTTAGTTCCTTACTGTCCAAAGAAGAAATTAACACCAGGCTTCTCATTTTTGTTGCACTAGCTACCTTGTTTCAGCTATGGGCTTGCAAAGTTTATGGAGCCTGTCGCTGGCTGTTGTTGATATATATGCCCTTCTAGTGAGAAGAAGTTTGCAGAATTCCAAAATAGTCAGTTTGTTCACCATTGGTGATGCGGTAAGTGAAATTCCATTATCATTTATTTACAACTGCATAATTATGGCTTGCTTCAGTACTTTCATTGATTGGGTCCCATGTCAAAACTTTCTCGATCCAGGAGCTTGGTACTGATATGGCAATATGTTTTTTACAACCCATATTTTAATTGTTATTCAGTAAAGTTAATGCGGTGTAGCCAGGGATTCTATCCTGCTGCTGAAATTATCTGGTATAGTGGGAAAATTATTGTAGTTCAGTGTGTGACAGACTTTTGTTCATCGCTGGCTACCTTTATAAGATTCTGTATAACATATTTGATCAATCTAAAACAACGTTTTAAAAACTGGGAACATGGTGCATCAGTATTGCATTTGAATTCATTTGATTAAGGTCTAGTTGGCATGAAGATCTTGGACTTAGATAGTACTCCAACAAATTTTCTTGGTACTTGAGATGATAATTATTAACCTACCATTAGCTTGTTGAACAAATTATTAAATTAGCTGGTACATTATACATTGTAGTTGATTGCAGTTCCAAATATAATTTTTTAGGGTACAAACCAAAATCCCAACAGCGCTGCATAAAGGATTTTACCCAGCATTGGTCCTCTTAATGATAGTGGGGGGGTTAAGTTTGGATGTCCTCCTAGTGATATATAATAGTTTTAACTCATTTGTCAGCTTTGAGTCCTTGGCAATGTCTTTTGTGTCTATGTGCTTTGTTTTTCTTTGAAAATATGTCTAGCTTTCTATTATTTCAGTGGAAATTACAACTATTGAACAACTGGACTTTGCTTTTCTGCCATATTTGTCCGGTTTGAAGTAGCAGATTTAAATTTTCCGTTTAAAGTTGCTGAAATTGTTCAGACTGTTAAAAAATCTGGTTTGGGTTTGCCAAGTGTCATTTTGATTTTCTGCTGGTTTTATCCCAATAATAGTTAATTGAGTACCATTGGTTAGAGATCTTCAAATTTCACTTTGCTTTCTTACTCAAAAACATTTTCACTTTGCTCTTTTTTTTTTTTTAATGAATTCGGTTTCTTTCCTGTTGAAGTTTATTTTATTTCAGGGAGGCAATTTGTCGAGGTCCTAGCTAAACTTTGCTGTGTATGTGTGTGTGTGTGTGTGTGTGTGTGTGTGTGTGTGAGATTTTCCTTTGGTTGGGTGGGGGTATTACTTTTTTGCAATTAAAAATAAAGCTCTTTAACTTGTATCTTTATGCATCTGTGGCTATGTTTGATTGAGGGATTGGATGATGGGATACAAGTAATAATATGGAATAATATATGGGATTGGATATAACATGGGATTATTTTTTTTATGTAGGATTATTTTTTTAGTGTTTGGTTGGTAGGATATAAAGTAAGATAAAAGATGTGATTTGACATGTGATGTGACAGGAAATAATTTTGAACATTTAGATTTTGGCGGAAAACAAATCCGGATGTGGGGTATAAGTAATACCACACCCCCCATAATGTTGCTTATACCCCATTTTTGGAGTATAAGTAAGTATTGATAATCTCCTCCTGCATTTTCTAGCCAAACATGGGATTAGAGTGGGTCTCACGGATATAGACTCCAATCCCAAGTTTTAATTAGGAAAACAAACGTGGCCTATGAGTATTCTTTCTTATATACGGAAATAGCCAAAAAAAAAAAAAAGTTGTTTTTTAACTGTCTGCAAGCATGATGAAATATCTCTCTCTCACTCTTTTTTTTTGGCCAGAAGTATATACTTACTTCATTTATTTATTTTTATGCTGCAGATCACATCAACCGTTACATTTGCTGCTGCTTGTTCATCTGCTGGTATCACAGTTCTCATCAGAAACGATATTGACAAATGCGATGTGAACCACTGTGCAAGATTTGAGTCTGCCACTGCTATGGCATTTATCAGCTGGTTTGCTGCTTCTCCATCCTTCCTTTTGAACTTGTGGTCATTAGCTTCCAGATAGATTTTCCCTGGAGCAAATGGTACAAACCAAACTGTTATTATTATTATTATTATTATTTGGCCAGCCCTTGTGAATTGTTTTTCACTGTAAACCATAATGGTAATTTGATTGCTCTACCATTTGTATAGATAGAAATAGGTAAAAGGATTGAGACAGAAGCCATTAGAAAGACAATACTGCACGAAATCTGTAGAAGCTGGCTTTGATTGATTTACTCTAAAAAAAAGAAAAAAAAAAAAAGATAAATCTGTGGGTACTTGAGAGATTCATTTATCTAACTTAGCGGGTTCACGACGTTTAATAGTATGTTTGGTTTTTGTTGGTACACTTTATTTGATTTGGTTCAGTTGTTTTTATTAATGTCACATAGGAATCGAGATCGCACATGAAGAGAATTAGTGTTGTTTGGATGACCAAAAAAAAATTAGAAAAAATTTATATATGACAAAATTTGATTAAAAGAAATTGAAAAAAGTAGATAATTTTTTATAATTTTTGATAGAATTTGATAAACCAAACACTCTTTGATAATTTAAGTTTCTGAGAACCATTGATTTAAAAAGTTTAATCCCTCTGCCCATTCAAACGAACCAAAAAGACAAAACAAGCGATAGGTCTACCATACCAATAACACACTAGTTTTCCGACAAACTTGTGCCCTTCAAACCTACCACCGCTAGAACAACCCATCAGTCCACAGCACCTCCTTTATTTCCCCCAAAATCCTGAGTTCTCTAAGTTACAGCCAAAAAAAAAAAAAAAAACACACACACACACAAAATAAATCATCAAAAATAAAATAATAAAATAGAATAAAATAAAAATGAAGATGATATATATCTATTTGATCATCAGTGAGAGATTTCCATTTCCTCGCAATCTCAATAGTTAGATTCATATATCAAGTACTATCCTTTGAATTAACAAAACCCAAAAGCCAGAGGATTCAAAAAACGTCCCAGAAAGCATAGTTTCAAAAAACAAAAAAAACAAAACAAAAAAACAAAAAAATTACAACGCAACAAATTGAATTTTCGGATCCTTAATTATTACAACTTACACTTAAAACGTTGGCTCTAAAAGGGAAATTTGACAGAAAAACTTAAGGTGTATTATAAAAATTACGTTTGGTTTGGAAAGTAAAAAAATTAACTTTTTAGTAGTTAGTTACAAAAAGGTTTGTATTTTTTGTGTTCAAGAAGGGAAAAAAAAGTTACCTTTTTTAGTAACTAGTTTTTTAATTTTTTGTTAATTTGATATTTTTAATTTTGAATGTTTAAAAGAAGATTAAAATGTAAGGGGATAAATTTAATTATTTAAAAAAAAAAAGAAGTTAGTAACTCAACTACCAACTATTTTTTTCCAAACAGAACCTTGGCCCAACGTTTGGTTTCAAGCGATAGAAAACAAAAATAAATGGCCAGTCCAAAATTTCCCGTGATTCCATGCATGAAAGTTCTTAGTTACTACAGTACTATTGCAGTGGTGATCTTCTACGTTAATCAACGAAACCAGTTTGCTTCCAAATGGCATTTCTCACCCTCCTCAAGTCTCTCCCCTTGAGAGTCCTCCCGATGCCTTCATGCACTGAGAATGAAGCCATTCTAGTTCTTGCTAAGTATTCGTGAGGAGGAATCCTACTCTCTTCGTCGTCGTCTTCTTCTTCTTCTCCTCCTCCTCCTCCTTCCTCGTACTCTATTCTTGGATTTTTAATATTGTACTCATGGTGGAGGATCTTGGACCAGTCTGGTATGTTCATCGGCGCCGATGAGGCTGCTTTGCTCTGCTGCCGCCCATCAATGGCGTTGCTGCTCTTTCTTGCTGTCGCTGGTTTCTTCGCGGGACATAGCTTGGCTTCAGATTCAGAGGTGACAACAACTTCTTTTGAGCTCCAGAGCTGGGATTCTACGAATTCGAATTGGGTATCTGAAGAGATGATTGATGAAGTACTGTTTTCATCTCTTCCAAGGTAGATGTAGCTTGGTCTCCCATGGTAGCTCCTCCTAGTTGCCATTGATGATCAGTTGGAAATTAATGTTGAGTGATTGATGTTGCTATGTGTGTATGTGTGGTTGTGTTTTTTGGGTTGTAGCTGCGCTATGAATCTGATATATATATATATATATA
Source organism: Vitellaria paradoxa (assembly GCA_019916065.1). Taxonomy (NCBI): domain Eukaryota; kingdom Viridiplantae; phylum Streptophyta; class Magnoliopsida; order Ericales; family Sapotaceae; genus Vitellaria; species Vitellaria paradoxa. The sequence continues at coordinate 5,038,360 of CM034241.1, read as the reverse complement.
CACACACTTGATTGCTAGGCTTAATTTGTGCAATGACAAGTGTGAAGGATAAGCTCTCTCTCTCTCTCTCTCTCTCTCTCCATTCTATACCATCAAGAAAGTTAAAACACATGTCTCGAAATGGGTAGTCGAGTTGGTTCGGATGGCGGGCTGAAGGGCCTGGGACCAATAGGTCCCGGGTTCGACTCCTCTTGGAGGCAGTCCTTCCTCTAATTGTGGAGGGCCATCTAACAGCCTCCTTGGCTAAGCCGGTCAGTCAAGGCTTGTCTAGACTGGTTTACCTCCTCGTGGTTCTCTGCCGGCTAGGGTCATGGGGCGGGCTTCACCCAGTGCGCACCCATGGGTAGCGGCTACGGGCTTCTCCCCGACCCCAGAAGAAAGTTAAAACACATACTATTTCGGCGGGTTTCTAACCTACCCCTCGATCGAGCCGGTCAGCCAGGGTTTGCCTAGGCTGGTTTACCACCTCGTGGGCCATTGCCGGCTTGATCCACGGGCCGGGCTTCACCTAGTACGCACCCTCGGGTAGCGGCTGCGAGTTTCTTCCCGGACCCAGAAGAAAGTTAAAACACATGCTCCTTCAGGGTAGTCGAGTTGGTTCGGGCAGCATGCCGTAGAGATTGGGACCATGTGGTCCTGAGTTCGACTCTTCTTGGGGGGCGATCATCCCTTTATTGTGGGGCTATTTAACAGTTTTTTCGACTGAGTCGGTCAGTCAGGACTTACTTAGACTGGTTTACTCTCTTTGATTATTGACTGGCTAGAGCCACAGAACGAATTTCACCCAGTGCTTACCTTTAAAGTAGAGACTACGGGCTTATTCGTACCAGAAGAAAGTTAAAACACAATCTATTTAGTAGAGCAAACAAAAAAAGTGAATATCATAAAATAGACGTAAATAAATATATATATACACACAAAGTCGAATTTAAGTTGAGAGAGAAATAATTCACTGATACTTTCGACGTAATTCGTAGATATGGAATTCGCTTTATTGCCTTGCGGTGCACAATTTGAAATTTAGAGGGTGCTTGATTTACCTAAAAGAGCCTCTTATTTTTGTTAATTTTTATTAATTTTTTTAAGTAAAATTTGTCATTTGTAACTTTTATATTAAATTTTAATTTTTTTTTCAAAACCAAACAGAGACTTAAAAGATTTGCATGAGGTATTTCTCTATCAAAGCCACCCCTCTCTTGGACAGTTGGACCGATAAAATTCTTCCACACCTACTTATATAACTTGACAATTAAAGCTTTGTTTGGAGTGGCAAAAATTTTTAAAAATGATTAAAAAATATTGAAAAATTTTAAAAATTATTAACTTTTTATCTCATTATATGAATTACGAACTCATAATTTATTTTATTTTATCTTATTTTTTGTTACTTTAAACGCACCTTAAATTAGAAAAAAAAAAAGAAAAAACTTTTATTTGCCCCATTACAGTATAAGAAAATAAAAATATTTCTATTGATCATCTTTGGAATATAAAATTCAAAAAATGATCATCTGTTTATAAGAATCTATCAGTCAGGACGGTTTGATTACGATACTTTTGAAATTAAAATGTATTTGAATAAATAGTTTTATTATTTAAAACTATAAGCGTGATTACAATATCTTTTACAATATATATATATATATATATATTTAATAAATTTATTTTATAGTGTAACATGAGTCCTAAAATTATATATAAAAATTTTATTAAAAATAAATTCATTTTCTCATCTTTAAAATAATTAAGAAGGAAAGATTTCTCCGGTCATTGTTTGGCTTAATTAGATAATCCCGGCAATCTTAATTTATAGTTGTTGATAAAGACTCCTCAACTTGCAAAAATAATTTGTCATTTTATTAAGATTACATATATATATATATATATATATATGCAAAGTTGATGATGTCGGAGAAACCAATAATACAACATTGCCAAAAGTGAGCACATCATTACATTAATTAAAGATTAATCCTCCTCCACTTTCTTCTTCTTACTTTAGCAATTATACAAGATTTATGTGAATAATTTTTTAAGGAGTCGTTCGGCGAAAAAAAAAAAAAAAAAAACTTTTTTCACCAAATACAAGATTATCTTTTATCAATTTTTACTTTTTTTTTCAATTTTTTATAAATTTTCTCCAACATCTAACTAACTAACCATTAAAATATCACGTGCCAGTTCATGATGTAAAATTACAATTTTTCTGTGGTGCCAAACGACCCTAAATAAAGGCAAAATTTTAAATAATAAATAAATGAATAGATTTTGTTTTACACCTTTGAGTTTTACTTAAAATTTTGTCGTGTTTGACTTGTAAAGATAAAAAAAATGGTCAGCAAAAAAGAATATTGTAACTAATTAAATATTTAAAATTTTAATTATTAAAAAATAAATAGATCTTAAAGTGAAATTTTAGATAAAATCAAGAAAAAGCCCAAAAAAGAAAAAAAAAAAAAAAAGAGGGAAAGAAAGAAAGAGGAGAAGAAGAAGACATGATTCCAGAGCTGCATGGATGGGAATTTTAGGCCAATAATTAAGGGAAAATGTTGCATCTTTTAACAATAATTTAGTGCTTTTTTCAGTGATTTGTACTTTAAAATTAACAAACTGTAAAACCATCTTTCTCCGCATAAGGGTGTGTCTGGATTGTTTAAATTTATTTAAATTTGTTTAAATTTATAAAAGTTATAATGAGTAGAAAATTATTTCGTAATCTGTACAATGAGTAAAAAATTTAAATTTTAAAAAGATTAATAAAAATTTGAAGAAAAAAAAGTAGTCTAAATGAAGCCTATATATATATATATATATATATTCTTAATAAATTAAAGCATCTCACTCCATTTTTTAGTCCATTTTGAGACTATATATATATATATATATATATACACATACATACACTTAGTAAATTAAAGCACCTTACTCAGTTGAAAAAAAAAAAAAAAAAGGATTTAACCTCGAGAGATTTACTCCCTAGGCCAAACCCCTAGAGAGTGAATCTCTTTTGGTTTGTGCCACACATACCGGCCCTTCAACATGTATAGCGGTAAATCGCGAACTCGCGTAGCGGTGGGGAGTCGGACCCACACCCAAGAACTGGATACGGTTCGTCCAGCCAAGGAGGCCCGTCCTACCAACCTTTACTACGCTTTGCGCCCGGAAGGCTGGGCCCAAGTTTTGCTAGAGATGAGACTTGAACTTGAGACCTTGGGGTAGTAAGCCCCTAAGTTCCAGTCTAAGACCATCCCATCTAACCCCTTGGGGTTACCTTACTCAGTTATGAGCCCATTCTGAGGTTAAAAAACTAAAGTTACGTGTTTAAAGGTGACTTATCCAGTTGGTTGAGAGAGAGAGAGAGAGAGAGAGGAGACTAGGGTTTGGGAGTCGATAATCACTTAACAAAGTGAATCACGTTAAAAAGGTGTTTGGTTAGTTGAGAGAGAGAGAGAGAGAGAGAGAGAGAGGAGACTAGGGTTTGGGAGTCGATAATCACTTAACAAAGTGAATCACGTTAAAAAGGTGTTTGGTTAATAAAAATTTAATAAAAAAATAAAATAAAAATATAAAGATCTAACGTAAATAGATATATAGTAAATTTGGTTAAAAAAATATAAAAAAATTTATAAAAATTGATAAATTTTAATTAATTTTAGTCGATCAAACGTCCCTTAATTTCAGTTAGTTGTTGATGACGTGCACGAAGACTACTAGTTTTTATCTCTTAATTGTTTAATGATGTTTAATCATCACCACAAATTTGCTTGCAGTTACGTAGCGTGCTTGCTAATTATAATTAAAAAAAAAAAAAAGAAACAAACAAAAAAAGTCCAAGGTGGATACCAATCAAAATGTGCCGAAATGACCACGAGTTGATTTATGATTGATTGATCGATCGATCGATCGATTACTAATCTTTTTTTTTTTTTTTTTTTTTGTACACCGTAAGAGCACATTAATCCCAATTTTAGAGAATAAATTCCGTGCGCTCGTGAATTGTTTTACAGAAATTTTTGGCTGTGTCTGTTTGATCACGTCAAAATTTAGTTAAAGTCATAAATTTTAATTAATTTTTATAATTCTTTTAATTAAAATTTTTTACATATCACTTTTATGTCACATCTTTTTATTTTTATTATATTTTTTTTTTTATTTTTTATTTACCAAACAGACCCAGTAATGATAAAATCTATCTCTGCGGTCATGAATGTCAAAGACCTTTCTATTTTAAAATTCAAGAGTTTGTTTAGCAAGCAAGTGTGCGCGCTCGGGGTGCTAAAAATTTTTAAAATTTTCCAACACTAAATTTTTCTAAATCTCTCCAATTTGTTTTGATTTTTTTTTTAATCTCTACCGATTTTTTTAATTTTCTTTAATCTATTAATTTTTTCATATTCTTTTGAAGAATACAACAGACACCTAATAATTTAAAATTTGATAAATTTTTTATTTTTATTTTTACATAATTTAAAGGTCCAAACAAGGAAATTATCCCGGGAATTAAAACAAATATTTTTGTAAGTAACAAATGAAGTGATTGTTATTAATTGTTTGGGGTTGTGCATGTGGTTGTTTTTGGTTGTTATTGTTATTGTTGCTACCATAGGCAGGGGGTTAAAAAAATTAATCAAATAAACTGCATTTATTAAGGTGTGATTAGGATCCTTTGGGTGTCATTTGATTTATTTTTTTATTTTTTGTTTTATTTTTTATTTTTTGTTTTGAGCATATTTTTTATTTTGTACTTTTAAAAATAAGGAAATCAGCTCAGAATACAATTATTCACTTGTTTTTTTAAATTTTATTTTAAAAAATAGAAAATCAATTTATGCATGAAACGAAAAATGACAAAAAGTCATTTTGATCGTTTTTAACCAAAAATAAAAAAAATCAAAATAAAGAAAACAAAATATTTTTTTATTTTAAAAATTTTAGCACATAAAATAAAAAAATTAAAAAATAAATCAAATGCGACCTCACTTCACTTTTTTCAATTGGTTAGAGAGGAAAGGATGGATAACGGGTCACTTTTTCGCGAAGAAAAATTGATGATGGGAGACCTCCTACCCAATCAACTATGGGGCAGGTAAAGTTTTCAAATGAGTACCATTATTGTTATTTTTTTGTGAATTTTTTTGAATTTGTGGGAATGATTTTTCAAATCCGTTCTCACGGTTTACTATTTTTCAGAAAAAATGACGCCAAAATTAATTTCAAACCATATTTTATCTCAATTTATCTTATTTTTTCTTACGTCAAACAGAACCTTGTTATCCCACTGTATGAATTACAAACTAATAATTTATCTTACTTTTTATCACTCTAATCACACCCAAATTTGAGCAATAATGAGATGCAAATATTAGTTTCAATCCCATGTGGTGCTATTGCTGTCAACTGGGGCTATTATGGGCGCCAAAAACTCCACTTATTATGTTAAAAAATTATTATATAAAGAAAGTACAAGAATGGTGTGATAATTATATTTTTATAATTAAAATATAATTCATAAGTATTTTTATTTAAAGTGATAGATTCACCAGACTTAACATTTTTCTGGTAACTTTTTATGATATATATATATATATTTAATATTATGACATTATTTTTTTCTCAATATTAGACATATAGAGGTACGTTACGAGTCCTAGTTCAAGTTTAAGTCTTTGTGATTACTAACTCAAGTTTTTTCAAAATTATTGAAAGATTTACCTAGTCGTCAATTTTAGATCTCAAGAAAAATTAGTCGAAATACACGTAAATTATCCCGACACCTTAGATATCAAAAAAAAAAAACAAAAAATGAAAAAAACAAAAAACAAAAAAACAAAAAAGAAAAGAAAGAAGAAAAAAATGCATGCACAGAAAGGGGTTGTACACGAGGCTAACATGGGGGTGTTTGGAAGTTCAAAAAAATTTAAGTTTTGGTAATTTTTTTGGTTTTTTTTTTATTTTTTTGTGTGTTTGGTTGAACCAAGTGAAATTTTTAGTATTTTTTAGTAACTTTTGGGTGTTTAGTAAATTTTTTACTGTAACAAAGCAAAAAGTGGTAACTTTTGGGTGTTTGCTATGTTTTTTTACTGTAGCAAACCAAAAAAATTGTAATTATAGAGTGTACTTTTTACTGTAGCAAATTAAAAAAGTGAAAAAATTTGTGATTTTACCAAATACACCAAAAGTAACTTTTGATTTTTTTTTACTAATTTTTGAACTGCCAAACGGGCTCATAACATGATGGGCTCTGACAATTTTTAGGGGCTTCCAATATCACATATGGGTTTTGTAAAGCCCATAGACGCCCATTACCAGGTGGACGAAGTAAACTTGCACCACCACAACAAGTGCACTAGAGAGAGAAAGAGAGAGAGAGAGAGAGAGAGAGACAGAACAATTTAGGCCATGTTTGGTATTAATTTTTAAATTAGATTTTTTTTAAAGTTTTTTTGCTTTGTAAATATTAAGTGTGTTTGGTTATCTAATCTTTTGGGTTAAATAAGTTAATTTTTTAGACTCAACATATTTAAAAATACAAAAGAAAAAAAAAAACTGAATAGTTATAGTTTTTTAATTAACTTTTCAGAGACACAGAAAGTTTAAAATTTTTATTGATTTTTCAAAAACTCTGACCTAATCTCTATAATCCCCAAAATATCTTATATACAAAAATTTAAAAACTAGATTTACTCACATTTGTTTAATAAATTATATTTAAACAAATATATTTGTTATAAATTACAAAGTTATTAATAAATTAATTTTTTGAAAATCTGTAATACCATCGTTAAAAATTTTAATTTTATCCTTTGATAATGTAGAATTGCTGTTTCCCGGTGAATGATCCAAACCTGAGTGAGAAATATCTATTGTTACCCGGAGTCAAGAACTGAGGTAACTTGTAAGTGTCTCTATCTCTTTTCCTGACATGACGCATTTTAAAACTGTGAGGGAGAGGCTACAGCCCAAGTAGAGCCTAAAGTGGATAATATCTGTCAGGAAAGCCTATGGTGTGCGGACGAAAATTCCATATCATCAGTTCACGCCGTTTGTGGGAATCAAAAGGGTCACGAGCTTGCCATTTCCAGTTTCTAAATCCTTGACTGGGGGCTCTGATAATACTACAACTGTCACATATCAAAAATGAGTTGAGGACTGAGGTAACTTATAAGTGCCTCTACCTCTCCTTCTGATATGACGCGTTTTAAAATCGTGAGGGAGAGAATACGGCCCAAGTAGGGTCCAAAACAGATAATATCTATCAGGAGAGCCTACGGTGTGCGAACGAAAATTCCACATCATCATCCTTCAAATTACCAAATATAAAACAGCTAGTTTTATTTTAGTAAGATACCAAACAACCCCCCAAGAGAGAGGGAGAGAATTGAATAAAAATTTACTTTTTTTAATAGGTTATTAAATGCTTCAAATAACTTTTCTAAGCCATTTGAAACACAACTTATTTTCAGTTAACATTTTAACTTAAACACCAATTGAGTTCTTAATGAATAGAATTTATGGTTTTATAAGAGCTCTTTATTTTATTTATTATATATTATCATCATCATTATCATCATCATCATTATTTTGAAGATCGAGCTCTTGATGAAAATTTCACAAACCTTTGAAAATACTAATCGTTTGCGCCGAGTTATCTTTTCACACTAAATAATACCTTTTTAGATATTTCAAAGTCATGATAGTGTGTTTGGAGTTGTATAAATTTATATAAATTTATAAAAGTTAGTATTTTGTATTTTATGTAGTGAGTAAAGAATTTAAATTTTACAATCTTGTAATTCGTGTTTGTAGATATTTGTATTTTTTTTATTTAACACCAAACGGTGCCTAAGTCTAAATTGTACATATTTTGGATTTTTTTTTTTAATTTTGGGGGTAAATTATTTACACCTCTTTTTATATTTGCTTATGGTACAAGCTCTTTTATATGGTGTGAAAAATTACAGTTATTCGCTATCGTAGTTAAATCTCTCTCTCTCTCTCTCTCTCTCTTATTGAAACACTTTACTTTCTTTCTTTTTTCCATTATATTACAGATCGACCTCACTCTATCCTTTTTTTTTTCTATGTTCTATTTTGTTACTTTAATAAATTAGCCAAACAATTTTTTTTTTTCAATTTTCTCTATTTCTAACATTTATTCTCTATCAATTAACTCCTAATATTTCATGTATAATATCTTCCAATCATTTGGAATCCACTCTATCACCAAATAAAAAGTAGCCACGTTACAACAGCAGTCATTACACTTATCTTATAAACTCATAATTATCACTAATTTGTTTATACGAAAATAAATCTACTTTCAAAATAATCTACAAAATTAAATCATAATTATTTGCTTATCATGTTTACTGCTAATGACCTAAATAAAATGGATTTGAGTTTTAATTGCAAGTGTGAGTAAGAAAAGTAGAGAAACTGAATAATGAGAAACTTAAGTAGGAGTAGCCATGAATTGAGCTATTCACGAGTTGCTTGAGTTCAGTTGGAAATAAGTTGACTTAAACTCAGTTTGTAAATTTAATGAGCTAAATTTAAGCTCAAGTTCAACCTTATAAGTGCTTGGCTCAAATGATAACAATCAACTCAATAAAATAATATATATTTTATAATATTATTGACAAAAAAATTATTTTTATTTAATCAAACTATTTATTCTAATTTATTGTATTTTAAATCAAAATAACAATATTTTAATTAGTTAAGTTAGTCAAGAGCTGGGCTTAAACCTAAATCATTTTTTGTCAAGTTCTAATATATCAAAATGCTACTTGAATAGGCACCCTTACCCCCAAACATTTTTTATTAAAAATAAATATTTTTTATGAGTTTAATTTTAATACATTGTAATTGTAATTTTTATTTTTTGTTCCTAATACAAGCGGATTTCAAAATATGATACGCGTTTATCATTATTATTTTTCATGTTTCGTTAAATTATAAATTAATAACATGTCAAATTGCGATATGCAGCTTGTGTCCAATTTTTTTACATTGACGGTGTATTAAAATTAAGCACTTTTTTTATACACTTTATTTCTAACTAGATGCCAGTGCATACGTGATGCGTGTGAGTATTTTTTCCGTCTTAATAATTAATAAAATTATTAAAAAATAATAAAAATTTCTTAAATAGTAAATAATAGGTAGTTAAGGTTATTTTAGTAAACAATACATAATTAAGGAGCATTAAAAGAAAATAAAAAAATTACAAATTAGTAGATAGTTAAAGGGTATTTAAGATAATAAAAATATAAATAGGTGAAATTACTTAATAATGTAACAATTATAAAAAAATTACTTTTTAATGCCATTGAAGTATAGCTAATTATAAGAAGTTAAAGATTATTATAAGAAAAAAAAAGTTTCACCAAACAAATGATTCATGAAAAAAATGTTTCACCAATTTTTGGTGTTTACCCGTGCATGACGGATTTAGAGATTATCTCTAAATAAATGGGATTTTTTGAGACCGGTCACTATTTATGAACTTATAAGGATTTTAGTCATATCAAAAAAACTTATTTGTGAATAAGTCACACTTGTAACAAAAAAACAAAAAAAGACATGTATTTTTCGCTGCATTTCAAAACTGCCAGTTTTATTCGAAAATAGTGGATACCTCGCTCATAACTTCCGCGACTTTCCATCTTCTTTGCAAAGTAAGCAAAACTGATTTTTGAAACAAAATCAAAACTATTTGGAAAAAACCTCAATCGATCATCATTCTTAAGTATCTTAATTTTTTCTGATTTTATGGTACTGTTTAGTGTTTTCGTTTATCTTTCAAATACAAGGTTTTGTGGTACTGTTTTAGTGTTTTCATTTAACTTTCAAACGCGAGATTTTGTGGCATGATTCAATATGGAAATGAACGTGGCATGATTTATTTAGCTTTGTCAACCATAACTGCTTGTGTCAAAACTCATATGTGGTACTGTTTTGAAATAATACCGTATACATGTGGTACTTTCGACCATGTGCTACTGTCAGCCATATATTAGATATGTGACTTCTTTTTGTGTTTTATGTTACTATTTGCATACTAGACACATTTGGTATTATTTTTGCAAGAGCATGTATCATATACAAAACAATACCGCATGTATATGGTACTCTCGGCCATATGGTACTATCAGCCATATATTGGATACGTGACTTATTTTTGTGTTTCATGGTGCTGTTTGCATGCTAGACACATCTGGTACAGTTTTTGTAAGAGCATGCATCTTATACAAAACAGTACTACAAAAACAGTACCGCATGGATGTGGTACTTTCATCTATGTGGTACTGTCAGCCATATATTGGATATGTAACTTCCTTTTGTGTTTCATGGTGCTGTTTGCATATTAGACACATTCGATACTATTTTTGTAAGAGCATGCATTTTACACAAAACAGTACTGCATGCATGTGGTACTCTCATTCATGTGGTACTGTCAGTCATATATTGGATATATGACTTCTTTTTTGTATTTTATGGTGCTGTTTACATACTAGACACATTTGGTACTATTTTTGTAAGAACATGCATTTTATACAAAATAGTACCGCATGCATATGGTACTCTCATTTATGTGGTATTGTTAGCCATATATTGGATATATGACTTCATTTTATACAAAACAGTACCGCATGCATCTGGTACTCTCATCCATGTGGTACTGTCAGCCATATATTAGATATGTGACTTTTTTTTGTATTTCATGGTGCTGTTTGCATACTAGACACATTCGGTACTGTTTTTGTGAGAGCATGCATTATATACAAAACAGTACCGCATGCATGTGGTACTCTCGACCATGTAGTATTGTCAGCCATATATTGGATATGTGACTTATTTTTGTGTTTTATGGTACTGTTTGCATACTAAACACATTCGGTCCTGTTTTTGTAAGAGCATACATCTTATACAAAATAGTACCGCATGCATCTTATACAAAACAATATTGCATGCATGTGGTACTCTCGGTCATGTGGTACTGTCAGCTATATATTGGATACGCGACTTCTTTTTGTGTTTCGTGGTGCTGTTTGCATACTAGACACATTCGGTACTGTTTTTGCAAGAGCATGCATCTTATACAAAACAATATCGCATACATGTAGTACTCTCGGCTATATGGTACTGCCAGCTATATATTGGATATGTGACTTTTTTTTGTGTTTCATAGTACTGTTTGCATATTAGACACATTCGGTACTATTTTTGCAAGAGCATGCATCTTATACAAAACAGTATTGCATGCATGTGGTACTCTCGGTCATGTGGTACTACCAACCATATATTGGATATGTGACTTTTTTTTGTATTTAATGGTGTTGTTTGCATATTAGATCTATTCGGTACTGTTTTTACAGAAATATGCATCTTATAAGAAACAGTACCGCATGAAAAGTGGTACTCTCGGCTATGTGGTACTATCAACGTACATTGGATATGTGACATCTTTTTATCTTTAATGGTGTTGTTTGCATACTAGATCATTTGGTATTGTGTTTATAAGAGCATGCATCTTATATGAAACAGTACTACATGGAAAGGTACTCTCGGCATGTGGTACTGTGTTTAGATGCATAAATTGTTTCATATAGACGTTGAGCTTTTACAACATGTCAATGAAACAATTGCGTTTTCATCAATGATATACTATATTTTCACCCGATTTATAAAGAAGGAAACGTAAACTAAAGAAACATGATCTCGGTTAGCATGAATTCTGGCAACTCTCAACTTAATTATAAAAATAAAAGGTATTCTTGGTATATTAGAAATTATATTTAAAACAAACTCGTGGGACTTACTCAAAAATATGACCTAATCACAAAACTTTCTATACAAATATGACTTAAAAGCAATACTTTTTTTTGGAATGACTAATAATTTTAAAAGATTGTAAAGTATGACTTATAATTTTCTACAAATAAATAGGCTAAAATCCTAAGTTGAGTTAATTGGGTTTAGCCAATCAGCCCATGATTTTCAGTCTTGGATCTTCACAGATCCACAAAGAGGCCCACGAACAAATCAGTCATTTCACACTGAATCTGCAAAACCCTAGCTTTTATATCAACCCTACGGTTTGCTGCTTCTCCGACGCCGCAACCTTCTCCCCCTCTTCTCTCTCTCTCTCTCTCTCTCTCTCTCTGGAATCTTGTTTGCTTCGCCAGAAACATGCCGCCAAAGTTCGACCCATCGCAGGTCGTCGACGTCTATGTCCGCGTGACTGGCGGGGAAGTCGGGGCAGCGAGTTCACTGGCCCCCAAGATCGGCCCTTTAGGTCTGTCGCCCAAGAAAATCGGTGAAGACATTGCCAAGGAGACCGCCAAGGACTGGAAGGGCCTCCGCGTCACCGTCAAGCTTACCGTCCAGAACCGCCAGGCCAAGGTCTCCGTCGTCCCCTCCGCCGCGGCGCTCGTCATCAAGGCGCTCAAAGAGCCCGAGCGCGACAGGAAGAAGACGAAGAACATCAAACACACTGGTAACATCTCCCTCGATGACGTGATTGAGATCGCCAAGGTCATGCGGCCGAGGTCGATGGCCAAAGATCTCAGCGGAACCGTGAAGGAGATCCTCGGGACTTGTGTTTCCGTCGGGTGTACTGTTGACGGAAAGGACCCCAAGGATCTGCAGCAGGAGATCGCTGACGGCGACGTCGAGATCCCTCAGGACTGATATGAGTTTGTTCCTACTCTTGTTGTTTTTCAGTTTTCTCGGTTTTGAGTTTTTATGTCCCCGATTTTTGAGTAACTGAGCTCTGAATGACTGTTGATTTGTTTCAGTGCGGAGGTGTAAGTTTTATATTTAGGTTTTGGACATGGTATCCCGATCATAAATTTGATGAAATTTGATGGGTAAATTTGGTAATACATTTCATTTCATCAATTACAAATGAATGCCTTGTTTCCATTTTATTGTGTTGCAATTTGAATGCACCGTTGAATTTTTTTTCACTGTGATAAATTGACTGTGAATCTTTATTGTGAAAGTTAGTTTCTCACAATTGCACCATAGTGAGAAGTGGCTGAGATAAGTGTGCTGTTACTATTACCGATATGGTATTTGTTTTTAAAAAAAGGTAGAAGATTCATTCGTTTGGGGATATTCTGGGAAATCGTTTCCAATTTCTTTGAGCCTATATGGTGTATGATAGTGTATGATAGAACATATCATTAGTCTGAATATTGACAAAACGCATTTTACAGTATAGTTTGGATTTCTGAAGCTAGTCCCTTACCTAATAATTTAATCTTTGTTCTTTACTAGGTTTATATCGTAGGTTGCCTTTGTTTTTAGGCTTAATTACATTATCACAACCTCGAACTATTACCCAATATTGGCCCCCAGAAAAACAACTAAAAATGCTGCGGATTGGCCCTCTGAATTATTAATTTATAAAAATTTATTCAAGTATTGTGCATGGGAAGCAAGAGAAAAAAATATTAGGGATGAAAACACCCTTACATAAACTTTTCTTAAAAAAGGACGATTCAATGAGCAAGGCTACCGCATTGTGGGGTTGTAATACCTTACCGCTGCACCAAGGCCTCTGTTTTGTAACAAAAGTAATTATTGTATAAAACTTTGATTGATCAATATATTCACTGAAATTATGGAATAATATGTTCTTAAAATTTTATATGATTGTTATTTTATCCTAATAAAATTTTAAAATATCTATTTTTGTATGGAATATTTTTTTTTCTTGCCTCATGTTCATATTAGTTGACCAAATTTTGCTAAAATTATAAATATCAGTGTTGGGAATGGGCACATTGTTGCAAATTAATAATTTAAGAGTTGAATGTTTAATGTTTTTTCAGTTGGGGGGGGGGTAAAAGGGAACTGAGTAAAAGTTTGGGGGTGATCTTGTAATTAAGCCTATTGCTTGCATGGTCGCATTGTTGCAGTGCAGTAAGTAAAATGCATTACTCTTTACTTGTTTGTTTGATAGATCATTTCTTTGATCCCATGCTGGAATATTGGATAGTCATTTAGTGTGGGTCCATTTATTTATCTTGGATATCCAGTGATGGTGGTGATGATTCTGTTGATTTTTCCTCCCCATGAGCTTTTAGTTAACTACAATAGCAAAGGCTACTCTTTTCTTTCGATTATTAAAAGATCAGGATTGGCGTGATCTGGAAAGAGTTGAAATAGTAGTCACAGGGTAGAGATAGTTACTTAAATCTCCCTCTTTTCTTTTTACTGTGTTGGTGGATCTGTGGGTGGTTTCTACTCCACTGAAGCTTCTGCTAAAAATGAAAGGAATTTGATGCTCAAGCCTTTGCATTAACTTGTAGCCTTTTCTTTATTCCCTTTTTACTTTATGGTTCATAGTTCGCTCTTGTTTGCCCTTCCATTTTGCTTCTGTTCTATAGCAAAATCCACAATATTCTTTGGTGGGATCATACTATAGTAGTCAATCTTAGACCTTTGGTGTCAACATTGTCTTATAGTTCAAAGAGAGAGGACTGTCTTCTTTTATTGTTATGAAAACAAAAGAAAAAGGACCAGAGGACTGCCATTTAGGTCTTGATAAACTCATTCCTTCATCCTAATGATATCCTTCCCGGAGAGAAATGGAAAGGAAAGATGGATTATCCTTCCCTCTTGTTTGGTTGTGAGATAAAAAAAAAAAAAAAAACTACTAACATCTCTCTCCAAATCCCTCCAGAAGTGGTTTCAAGGCTGTTAGGATTTCTCCATCACTCCCCTAGGTCTGGTAAACCAAACAGGTAATTACGTAGTAGAGGTTTCATCATTCTTTGTTATTATCTTCGAAGCATGCAATTCAAGGGGACAAAGATTTTGGATTTAACTGTTTGGCACTTTATGAGATTGGATCGAAACCATTTCCATAGTTATTTCAATAGTTAGCAACAATGATAGGAACTCAACTTTTTATTAGGCTTAGTTTGGGAAGAAAAAAAAAGTTAATTTTTTTGTCCTTAGCTATTAGCTAATTATTAAAAAGTCAGGCTTAGCTTCAAGATTGAAGCCAATGTCTGGAAATGAGAAATAATAAAATAAAATAAAAATATTGCTAATTATTTCCTTGGCATATTGTTCATTTTTTTGAAAGAATTTTGGAAAATTTCTATGGCGTTTGGAACATTTTATCCAATTTAAGAGAAAGATGTCTCATACAATTTTTTCATTTAACAATGATGCCCGTATCAATAGAAAGATTTTATCGTAGTAATTATTTCAAAATAAGAGGTGTGAGTATAAAATTCAAATGTTGAAGGTAACTAACCTACAATTTGCCAAATATTAAAGCAAGGTAAATATAATTTCGTATATTTTATGCAATCTAAGAGAGAGATATCTCATATAATTTTTATGCGCGATCACGTACTTTTCATTTAACATTAATGTTCACATCAATTGAAAGATTTTGTTGAAATAAATATTTCAAAATAAGGGTTATGAGTGTAAATTTTAAGTGTTGAAAGTAACTAACTTATAGTTAGTCAAGTAGTGAAATGAGGTAATTATAATTAATCAAGATCAGCTCAAGCACCACGTAAGTTCAATAATAAGGTGCCCATGTAGATGAAAGTATCCATGTAAATGAGTTATTATATACTCGCTCAAAGACATAACATTAACTTTAAAGAATTAATTATTGCCTCAAGCAATTTTAAAGAAATATTTTATTTCCTCTTAAATATTTGTTGCAACATTATATATTCTTGATCTTTTGATAATTATTATTATATGGAGGTAAGTTACTTTAAGACGCAATCAAAAAAATTATAATTTATTATAATTTAAAAATTATTTCTACATATAAATGGCCCAAGTTTGGTAAATTTGGAGGGTTTAAATAGGAAAAAAAAAAAATTAGAACGATTTTCTTGTTCTATTGTCCAACCAATGAATTTTTTTTTGGGGGGGGGGGGGTTCACCACCTATTTGGAAAAACTCCCAGGAGAAACACAAGCCCCATAATATAACTCATGACTATTTTTGGGATTTCAATTGCACACCTTCCTCAAATTGGCCATATCACATATGCATTTATTGACTCTTTCATGCCTTCTTGCGTATCTAAGAACCTACATTATTCCTTTTTTCTTACATCTCACAAACGAAATCTTCCTTCTGTCTCTGATCTCTGTTTCTTCCCCAAAGCAGAAGAAACAGAGGCGATCATCGCCCATCAAACCCCTCAGGTTTTGATACCCCATATACAGATATACAGGCGAGCGCACGCACACGCACTCGCATATATTTGGATTAATAATGTGTTTGATATTGCAAGCTGATGGTTGTTCTTTGCACGTTTCAATGGCGAAAAAAACTAAGAATTTGCATTTCTGGATGGAGGCTGCTCCACCCTCCGTCATATACCCAAGTAGGTCTTCGAATTGTCCTGACTTGGAGACAATTACTGAAGAGATAAATGAGGAGCTCGAGGATTCATGATTTTCAGCTACCCGCGTTCTCTTCTGTGCTCTGAGAATCATTCAGGCTAAATTATCATCCAACAGTTCATTGTTCATTTGAAAACTAGTTTTGTTTTTGGATAGTGTTTATTTTATTTGCATGTGAGTAATGATCTTTGTATTTTATGTATTTAAACTTTTTGGTTTTTCTTTTTTTTTTTTTTTTTTGTACAGTTAAATGTTGGACTTTCTCTCATAGTATGAAAACTCTCTCTCTCTCATTCTGAGTTTTCATGCCTATGCTGTTGAATTGATATTTCGTCAAATTAGGCATGGAAAATTGTATGGGATAGTGCCTCCTTTGAAACTCTTTTAATTTTTACAAATCTCTATAAATTTAAATTTTTTTATTTAAAGCACGTGTTACAAGACTATAACTTTTATAAATTTATACTAATTTATTAAATTTTATATCTTTTTCCTTTCATTTTTCATTACAACCCAAATAAAGTTAAAAAAAAAAAATTGGATCTCTACCCAAAACTTTGACAAATCCTTAAACCAATCACAATCATAATTGGACTTGATTACAGGGGTGTTTGGGGTCCAAAAAAAAAAATAAAAAAAGGTAAAAAGTGAGATTGATGTGATACAAAAATGATAAGTGGAAAAATTTGATTGGAATAATTTAAAAATTTTTAAAGTTTTTTTGAAATTTATTGGGTTTTTTTGGGGTTCCAAACGAACCTACATTTGGCAAAATAAGCTAGTAGTTCTAGTTATCAATTACTAAGGCCTCGTTTGACAACTATTTCGTTTTCAGTTTTTTGTTTTTGTTTTTATTTTTTTTTTGAAAATTGAACACGAACACGCGTTTGGTAAATTTGTTTTCAGTTTTCAAAAAAATAAAAATTATTTTTAAAATTTTTAGAAATTATGAAAACATATAAAATATGTTTTCTCAAATTTTCATTTTCAATTTTCAACTTTTTATACAACTACTACTTGTTACAATCATCAATTACTATCATCTACCAGTTGTTACCAATATCAGGCCACCGCCACCACTATCTTTTACTCATCCCCGGTCACCACTAAATATATTATTATTTAATATAAAAATATTAAATTAATATATAAATATATATTAATACATTAAATTATATTAATATATAAAATTAATATAATAATATATAAAATTAATAATATATTTTTTATTTATGTAAAAATATATTAAATATAATTTACTTAATAATTACTGTTATCAATAATTAATTTAATATATTAAATATATTAATTAACCAAATTATATTAATTATAATTGAATTTAATTTGTTAAATTAATATAAAATTATTTTATTAATTTATATTTAATTAATAATATAATAAAATATATTTAATATATTTTATTTTTATTGAATTAAATTATTTTAATAAAGATATAATTAAAATAAATACTTTTAATTAATTTAAATTAAATTAATTATATAATTAAATTTAATTAATTAAATTAATATAAAAATAATTTAATATAAATTGTTTTTAATAGATAATATAATTAAATTATATTGCATATATTTTATTTTATTTTTATTGAATCAAATTATTTTGAAAAAATAATACAATTAAAATAATTAAATCTAATCAATATAATTAATTAATTAAATCAATTAAATTTAAGTAATTAAATTAAATGAAATGAAATTAATGAAATTAATTACTGAAATATATTCGATTAAATTATTTTTAAAAATAATTATAATAAATTATGTTTATTATATTTTATTTTTATAGAATAAATTATTTTAATAATTAATATAATTAAATTTATTAAATTTAATTAATTAACAACTGTAACTACTAACTGACAAGTATCGTTGTTAAATGTGTTTTCAAGTTTTTGTTTTCTTTTCCAATTATGTAAATGAAAACAAAAAATTAAAAATTGAACACAAAAACTAAACAAACTGAATATAAAAACTGAACACAAAAACAGAAAACTAACAGTTTTATCAAATGGCCCTAACTTTTTGACTTTTTTTTTTTTAAAATGACAAAACTTACCTTCTTACATTTTATACTTCATTTAAATATTTAAGTGTAAAAATGTCAAATTAACAAAAAGTTAAAAAATTAACTACTAAAAAGCTAACTAGTAGCCAGTTAAAAAAACGTTAGCTTTTTTTCTTCCCAAATCTAATCTTAGTGTGTATTTGGTAATCATAATTAGCTATCTTCATTTTCTAGCTACTTGATTTTTTGATTTTTTTTTAAATAATCATATTTTTTCTCTTATATTTTTAACTTTTTTAAATAAAAAAAATATCAAATTAACAAAAATTAAAAAAATTTTTCTTTTCTATACACAAAAAAACATAACTACTAGCATTTTTCTTCTCAAACTCAATCTTAAAATCTTAGCACACCCCTCTGCAAGAAAATAGAGAGACTAACATGGCAATACTAAATGCTATGGTAAAAAGAGGGACTGTTAAATTAAAATCGAACGGCCTTGATTGCAAATTATCAAACTGAATGCTATGTCAACAGCCTCCCCCTGGGCGACTGGGCTGGGAACTGGAAATGGATTCAACTCCAAACTTGGGTTACCCGGGTCTTCCTAGCAAAATGGAGCTGTTTGGTTTTCTCAGAAAAGATCCACTCCCGCTCGAAAGAGGTACCAGCGTCATCAAACTCAGAACCCTAGTTTCCCAACAGCCGGTAAATTCAAATCTGTAATAACGTCCGTCCATTCACAATTTCCAACTCCAGAAACGATAACGTGCTCAATCGACTGCAAATTTAGCGATCTCAGGTATGTTGTTCGGCATTCGTACCATCTCTCTCTACTCGAACAGTTTAGGGCGGTCCGTTTCATCATCTAGATTTGGGGTTTGGTTTCAATTCACATCCTCAATTTCAAGCCTCAAAGTAATCTGGCGCAAAGATCCAAAACTAGACCAGGTCATTGAGAACGACAAACAATGGCGACTCTGCGCAAGGGTTGTCAAAGAGGTCCTAAATGAACCGGGCCAAGTCATCCCGCTCCGATACTTGGAGAAACGTCGTGAGAGAATGCGTCTTCAGATCGGAATCAAGACCTTTCTTGCACGAAACCCCGGTCTTTTCGAGATTTATCTTGATCGGATCAAACCCAAAACCGAACCCGTCCCGTTCCTTCGTGTTAGTGATAGGCTTCAGCAGTTTTTGGAGGAAGAAAAGAGAATTACTCTCGAAAACGAGCCGTTAATTGTTGCAAAATTGTGTAAATTGTTAATGATGTCGAAGGATAAGGTGGTTAGTGCTGATAAATTAGTGCATGTCAAGAGGGAATTCGGGTTCCCAAATGATTTTATGGTGAGTTTAGTCCCTAAGTACCCTCAATATTTCAGGTTAATTGGCACTCCGGGAGAGGGGAAGTCGTTTCTCGAGCTGGTTTCGTGGAATTCGGAGTTTGCAAAATCAGTAATAGAACAAAAGGCGGAAGAGGAATCGAGGTTGACAGGCATAGAGTTCAGGCCTTCTTTTAATGTTAAGCTTCCCCGAGGGTTCTTTCTTAGGAAGGAAATGAGGGAATGGATAAGGGATTGGATGGAGCTTCCGTATTTTTCACCCTATGATGATGCATCCCATTTGGACCAAGCATCGCGTGAAATGGAGAAGAGGACAGTTGGAGTTTTTCACGAGTTGCTTTCGCTCTCTTTATTCAAGAGGATTCCGGTGCCGATTTTGGGGAAGTTTTGTGAAGAGTACAGGTTTTCAAATGCATTTTCGAGCGTGTTCACGAGGCATTCAGGGATATTTTACATGTCTTTGAAAGGTGGGATAAAGACTGCAATGCTGAGGGAGGCATATGAGGAGGATAAATTGATTTTTCATGATCCACTTCTTGAAGCAAAGGACAAGTTCGTTGAGTTATTGGCTGAGGGACGCAGGGAGAGAGCTGAGCAGTTGAGGTTGCAGAGACAAGCAGTTCAGAAAGATATGGAAACGATGGCAATGAGAAATAGTGCATAGGGCAGCTACACGTGGAGAAGAATTGGAAGAATTTGAAGATTTAGATGGTTGTTGAAATTAAACTGCATCTAATATATAGGTGAAAGTCTGCCATTAAAGGGAGTGGTTTTTTGTTGTTTGGGAAGATATCTTCATGCGATTAGCTGATAGCTAAAGTTTTCCTGTTAGGTGTTGGCACTGCCTTCTTTTGCTCCGATACACAGAGAAATAGATCAGAGTTGAGATTCTTGCAGAGTCAATCCATCACCAAATTAGGGTTTTCAGAGCTTCCAATCACATCCCATTCTCGATTACTTGTGAGTTTTTCTTTCTTTTTCTTTTTAGTCTCATATTCGTCGCTACAATTATTATATTTCTCTACTTTTGAATTCTTTTGTTGATTTTTGTTTGTTGTGATGTATTAAGTTTCAGTTTTGAGGAATGCAAATGTGAAGACCAGTGTTGATGATTTGTGCCTGCTTAAATCTGAATCATTTGATCAGAATTGTTATAGTGAAAATTTAACCAGTAACTTGTTTGGTTATCTACACATAGATGTACACACTTGAAATTTTCTGAATTACTGTGTATGATTTTAGCCATTTTTGTTCAGCGATAACTTCTCCTCGCAATTTCTATTTTGCGCGCGTGCGCCCCACTGAGATCATCCCCTTTTCTATATATATAAATATCTTTTTGCCCATTAACTTGGGAGTCTTGAGCTGAGGTTCTGTGACCAATGGTGGGCCTGGTGTATAAATCTTTGGTATAAAATAAAGTGGGAGGTCTCCTCTCCTCTCTTGAACTAGCTGGTCTGAATAGTATACATGTATATATATATATATATATATGTATGCAAATATATGACTCGATCTCTATAATGTATTTATTTATTAAATTTTTGTTCATTAAAGAATATGTGGTGGACTTTTAATGAACTTTTTGTAACCATGGTATTCCTTCGCCTATGGCGGGGTTATTTAATAAAATTTTGGGTGTTATCGCCCTCCTTTTATTAAAAAAAACGTGGTGGACTTTTGGACTTTGAATTAAGCTGTATGACCTGGTTGCTTCCCCATCCCCATATGTTGGTTGTGTTGTTTATAGTTCCTCTTTGTGAGATCTTCTGTATGAGACATTAGTTTCATTTGTTGATCAGATAAAGATGTACGAAGAGAGTGTGTAATCTTGATAAATATTCTATTACTGATCAGAATTGGATCCTACGTATAGTTTGTCACATCTCACAAAACCATATGCCAAAGCTCGAGTTTGCCCGTGTTACTATCATGTACTGGGTAACAGAGGATAGTGTTCCATACAAAAAACTATTGAAATAGTTTTACTAAGGTAATTATACATTTGATGGTTTGAAGCTTGCAAATATTGCTGAAGATCACTCTTATAGTTAGTTTTTATGGCAGATTAAGAGGAACTTGAGTTGCCAAAAAAAAAAAAAAAATTGCTACTCTAGTGTTTTCAAGCACTTTGTCTGAACTCCGTCTTGATGCCATGAAGATTCTGGTTCATTTAGTCTTGTGACTAGCATGGGTAGTGCAAAATTCACATTCTATTTTGTTAACGAGAAAACAGAAGTGTTAGAATGAGTTGTGACTCATATTGACTCACGGGAATACATAGAAGGTTGGGGGTTGCAGGGTTTAACCTGCGGTACCAAATTGTTAGTTTAGGAATTTTATTCTAGGCAGGTTTCTAAGTCCAGTTCTAATTGGGTTTCTCATTCCTATATATTTGAGACGTGTTGTTCATTAGGGTTTAGTTTAGGTTAGGTTTTCAAAGGTTAGAGTTGAGAGAAAAGTTAATAACAATTGACAGAGTTGTCTAGGATTCTTTAAGGTTGAGAGAAAAGTTAAGAACAAGTAACGGGTTGTCTGAGGTTCTTTAAAGTTCTCTCATATCTCTCTTGTAATTTCTTGCTTTATTATTAGAGTTTCTTTTAATTGAAAATTAGTTTTTTACTGTGCCCATGGATGTAAGCAAATTGCCAAACCACGTAATTGTTGGGTGGTTTTGGGCCTATCTCATCCCTAAAAGCTAGCTCATGGAATGAGGCTTTTCTTCACACTTGTATGCTGACCACCAGCCCCATCCACAACTGATGTGGGACACCTCAACAATCTCCCTCTTTACACATTGGGTCTTGAGTCGGAGAGAGTGATAACCCGTTCTTTCTGATGGGCTGAGATTGATGGTAAACCTGAGCTCTGATACCAATTATTGATGCAGTCTTGGGTCTATCTCATTCCCAAAAGTCAGCTCATGGGATAAGATTTTTCCTCACACTTATATATTGACCACCAGCTATTTTCACGATTGATGTGGGACACCCTAATAGAAGGTGAAGGGAATCAAGATCTTGATTCCCGTGTTATTTTTGTATGATTAAGAAAAAAAATATACAATACTTTAATTAGAAGAAAAGAAAATAATTTTCCATAGAACAATATTTAGAGGTTTGGAGCCGCATCAAAGGTCAAATGTTCAAGACCTCCCTAAACCAATAATGTGGGAGTCTTGTGCACTAAGTTGCCCTTTTGGAGCCCCATCAAAGGTTGCTTTCTTTATATGGTGTTCAATTAGAGGACGAATACTCACAATTGATAATCTCATTTGAGAAAGAAGATTATTGTGAATAGATATTGCTTACATAAAATGGATGGGGCTTGGGGACTCCATTGAAAATTTTTTGTTCATTGGTCGTGGTCTACAGAATTATAGGTGCTTCTATCATATTTTGGCATGCATTGAGTCTTCCCTAAGAATGTGGCAAACTTTTGAAGATGGTGGGGTAAGTGGATAACTGAAACAGAAAAGAAAGCCGAGAGAACTTTTCCTTTTTACCTATCATGGCTGAATTGGATGGAAGGAATAGAAAAACTTTGCAAGATGTTGAGGCAGACTTGATAAGTTTTATTTCCCTTATTGGAGAAATTATTACATATATATTTTTTCCCTGTTTCTTGATTTTAAATCTTGTAAATTGGTGACATCCCCTAATATATTTTTCTAATAAATATTTTTATTTACCAAAAAACAAATAGCAAATATACACGTAATTTTGATCCATCATTTTTCCTACAATTTAGTGGCAAGCAAATGATTGTGAAATGGGACTTCCATGTGTAGTTTGAATTTGTTTTTTGTGCATGAGGAGCTGCATGAGCTTCCATTTATGAGGTTTTGTGACCAATCACCGATGGTGGGCCTAGTGTATAAAATCTTTGGTCTAAAAAAATGTGGGGGGTCTCCCCTCAGCTCCTGAACCAGCTGGTCAGAATAGTGTATATATATATATATATATATGCAAATGTAATTTATTGATTTATTAAATTTTGTTCATTGAAAAATATGTGGTGGACTTTTAATAAAAGAGAAAAGAAAGCCGAGAGAATGTGGCAAACTTTTGAAGATGATGGCGTAATTGGATAGCTAAAAGAGAAAAGAAAGCCGAGAGAATGTTTTCTTTTGGCTTATCTTGGCTGAATTGGACGGAAGGAAGTAATAGAAAAACTTTGCAAGATGTTGAATTGCCTTTACATAGATTGAAAGGAATTCTTTTGTCTACTCTATATAAGTGGTTATATCTCCCTCCTTCTCCCTTAAACGTGTAATTTTGATTCATCATTTTTTCCTACAATTTAGTGGCAAGCAAATGATTGTGAAATGGGATTTTGTTATGTGCTTGCGTAACTGATCTGGTGTGTGGTTGATGAGCAGTTGATTGGTGTGATTGGTTGGCCTGAGGTCCATGGATAGGCGATTGGTTGGCTTGAGAAGTAGATATTTGCTTCTTGTTATTCTCTATTTTGGATATACAAAAATATAAGGAGATAGATAGTAATAAACAATTGATTTACTTTGAGGGAAATCTGAAACCTCTAGAGTTAGTTAACTACTAACAAAACATATATATTCACTTCTTACAATTATCAAGCGATTACATATAAATAGATTGGAACTAAACGACTTCCCCTACATACTAGGAGCAAACTCCCCACAACTCTCCTAACTTATCCTAATTCAAATCAAATAACCAAATATCTTCCTAACGGACTCACAAAATCCACTAACCAAATATCTCTCTGACTGACTTACTCAACTCTACTAACATACATAATCCACTACTAACATATATTCTAATATATATCTGAAGTGGCATGTGACATTCCACCCACCTAGAGAACACCCTTGTCCTCAAGGGTAGATTCGAGAACTCATTGCATGTCATCCGTGATCTTCCAACTTCATGTCTACGTCATTATCTTCTTCATCAGACCAACTTCTTTCAATGAAAAAATAATTTTTTACATCGATGACCAGGACTAAATTTTTCATTGCAATTAAAACACAAACCTTTATCTCTTCTTTCTTTTAATTCTGCTGGAGTTAACCTTTTAATTGGTAATGTGCTTTGGCTCTTGCTAGGCATCCCAATTTCACTTGGTTCTTACTTTTTCAACTCCATAATATGGGCGCTTGCTCCATTGCGGTACTTGTACAATCTTGCTAGTCTAATTATTGCGGATAGGGTCATCGGTTTGCAAGCTTGAACATCAGTTTTAATAATAAAACAACCCATTTGTTGAGATGGAGTTAATTTCCCTGCCCTTATCAATAATTTTTCAAACTGAGTTTGGTAATCTCTTACCGGACCAATTTGTTGTAATTTTGTTAGATTACTAAAGAAATCTTGATACTGTGTTGGTCCAGACCTGCAACGAAGTCCTTGTTTGAAACACTCCCATGTAATGATAGGGGCATCTTCTTTGGGCAGTTGATATCATAATTGAGCGTCACCTTCCATATTAAAAGAAACTAGTGGCACGTTCTCCTCCTCAGGTGTTTGGTGGAATTCAAAGAATTGTCTGCTCTACAAATCCAACTTGTTGGGTCCTCCATCCGATTGAAATGTGGGAAGTCGAGCTTCACCAACTTAGGCAAATATTGGCTTGTGGATTGTTCACGGTTAGCGCCTCCATTGCCCGGAGTTTGACCACCCATCAAACAATTCTAGTTGTGTGAACTCTCCCCAAGGTCTCAAGATTGGTTCATGGCGGTTAGACTATCAAACCTGGCATTCATTAAAGCAAACATTTCTTTCATCTTGGTATCTTCGCTTGCCCATTGGCTAGAGTATTTAGCTCTGACTCCAAGCAGCCAATCCATTGATCCCGTTGATCCTCCATGCCTAGCTCTGACACCAATTTGTTATGTGCTTGCATAACTGATCTGGTGTGTGGTCAATGGGCAGTTGATTGGTGTGATTGGTTGGCCTGAGAAGTAGAGATCTGCTTCTTGTTAATCCCTATTTTGGATATACACAAATATAAGGAGATAGATAGTAATAAACGATTGATTTACTTCAAGCGAAATTTGAAATCTCCAAAGTTAGTTAACTACTAACAAAACATGTATATTCACTGCTTACAATTATCAAGCGATTACATTCGAAGAGGCTGGAACTAAATGACTTCCCCTCCATGCTAGTAACAAACTCCCCGCAACTCTCTTATCCTATCCTAATTTAAATCAAATAACCAAATATCTTCCTAACAAACTCACGTAATCCACTAACCAAATATCTCTCTAACAAACTTATTCAACTCTACTAACTACTAACATATATTCTAATATATATCTGAAGTGGCATGTGACGGATTTCCATCTCTAGTTTGGAATTTGTTTTCTGTGCATGAGCTGCATGAACCTCCATTTACGAGGTTTGTCAAATACGACACTGGTATGCCCTTGAGGAAATTTCCGTTGGCTTTGGTTCAGGGTTATGCAATGCTATTTGAATTGATGTCATGAGTTTTAAGTAATGATGCAACCTTCATAAATCTAGGCATGCTTACATTGCTGATCTTCGTTTTCCTTGTAGCACTCATGGCTGTAGAAGTTTAAATTATCCTTTAGTTGGTTTTGTAGCTTTACTGGAACATGTATGACGAAGCTAGTCTTTTAAATTGCAAAATTTTTTATGGCACAAAAAGCATTGCTAGTTTTTTTTTTTTTTTTTTTTTCACAGGTGTTATATGCTAATGATGCTATTTTCTGTTTTTTAGGAGTTTTTGACGGTGATCTGTTTATGAACAAAGGCAATGAAGACAAAAACATCTTCCTTGAATCCGTAAACAGCATCATACATACCACTTTCCAGAAGAGGCACTGATGCAAGCAAAGACTACTCATTAACAGCAAAAAAGATTATGTGAGTGGCAATGAGATTGTCTGTTTCGGACTGCATTCTGAGGATACAGCAAAAAACCAAAGCAAAGTTTCTCAAAACTACATTGCCTATGGTACAATGCCTTCTGAGGATTACATGCTGAAGGACAACTCTGTCCATGGCTTTTACGGTTCATCATCGCAAAATTCAATAGAAATGGCTGAAAAGAAGATCCTGGATGAAGAATTTGACATGGATTTGACATATCTTCGGATGACCTTTCCTGGTGTATCTTATGAGTCCCAGAATCACTCCCATTGATGTCCCCAACACGATACGACACGATCTTTAAATTACTGAGGGATCATTAAATTACTGAGAGAAAAACTGAATGCAGGAATAGGTTTATCCGAATTTTACATGATTATGAGATAAATCAATTATTTTATGTGTTCTGGTGTTTGAGCATAGACAATTATGAATCTGAATATGTCATGTCAACTCGATTCGTCACCGCCAGTCCTACACGCATTAGAGGAGTGTCAGATACAAACGTGACACCTCCTTATAAGTTTCTATGCTTCTGAGGCACCAATGATGTGACTCTTGGAGCCCAACTAAGAAAGTCCACTAATGTTAGAATTGCATTTTTTGTTGGTGAAACTTATAAGTTCGGTTTACGACTGTTTATTCTTTGGTTGGTTGAAATTGCTTGTCTTTTGTAGTAAAAATTTAGTGTTGAGAACATGTTATGATTTTATGGGTATATGTAGTATAGGCTGCATTTGTCCCATATTGATTGTGTTGGGTGTGTGGGATGTTGAGGTGGTGTTTAAATATCTTGGATTATCTTCTCTTAACAATTAGTTTTTAAGGTAAGTTCTCTTAAGATATAACAAGTGGTAACAAAGCATGCACCTCGTCGTTCATTTGTTGCGAGAGCGGGGGGTGACGACAGTATTGTAGTGTTCGTTTGGGACTATAATTCTAAAGTGATACTGATATTGTGCCCAAGACTATAGCGCAAAGGTTGCTTGTATAGGGTAAGGTTGCCAAGCGTGTTGGAATGTTACGATCTCATGTACATACGTAACATAAGTTGCATTTGTTTGTGCTACATCGATAATATGAGAAACTGGTGTGGTGCTTGTATATATGTCTTGGCCTCTCTTTCCTTAACAACTAACTTATAGGCGGTGAGTTCATTTAAGACTGTAACAAAACATTTCCTAATCTTGTCAAGCCCAATAGGGTTGTTAGTATTTTAAAAAGAAGCTTTTTTTGTTACAATTTTTTGGGGGAGTGGGGAATGTAACAAAGGAACTCTTTGATAACTTAATCATTACTTATTAATATAGGGTGTGTTTAGAATTGTATGAAAGTGTATAAAATTGTAAAAGTTAATATCTCGTGTTTTGTGTAATGAGTAGAGAATTTAAATTTTATAGTCTCGTAATTCGTATTTGTAGAGTTTTGTAGAGTTTTTTACTAATTCCAAACAAGCCCATAGTCCGTGGCACTGATATCAAAATTTTTGCTTTGTTTGACCTCTTCCCCCCCTAAAAAAAAATGCCTTTACAGATAAATGTCGACCACGGATGTTCTCAAGTCTTCCAATCTTAAGAAGTGGATTTTTTATTTTTATTTTTATTTATTTTTTAGGAAGAGAGAGGAACATTTGGTGACTTATAAGAGTGGCTTCTTAAAGACACAGATTGACTTCTTCTTAACTAGGAAAAGAGATCGTGTAGCTTGTAAAGATTGTAAAGTTATACCGAGGGAGAGCTTGACTGCCCAACATAGGTTGTTGGTCATAGATGTGCAGCTTCAAAGGTGCGCTAGAAAAAAGAAGTTGTAT
This sequence comes from Vitellaria paradoxa, assembly GCA_019916065.1. Lineage (NCBI taxonomy): Eukaryota > Viridiplantae > Streptophyta > Magnoliopsida > Ericales > Sapotaceae > Vitellaria > Vitellaria paradoxa. The sequence goes on along the minus strand of CM034241.1, from coordinate 5,009,901 downwards.
AGATGCTCAAAGACTAAATGGTGGAACTTAAAAGGTGATAAGCAAGCAGCATTCAGGGAAAGAGTACTAGAGGAAAACATTTGGACGGTAAATGAGAGTGCAAATATTATGTGGGATAAGGTATCAAAGTATATTAGGAGGGTAGGGAAAGAAGTCTTAGGAGAATTCAAAGAGAGTACTCCGACACAGAAAGAGACATGGTGGTGGAACAAGGCCGTCCAAGACAAGATAAGAGTTAAAAGAGAGTGTTTTAAATCTTGGCAAAACGATCGAAATGAAGCGAACTTGGAGAGGTATAGAGAAGCTAGAAGAGAAACTAAAAAGGTAGTTACTGAGGCTAAGGCAAAGACATTTGAGGATTTATATAGGCGACTTGACACTAAGGAGGGCGAAAAAGAGATATTCAAGCTTGCTAAATCTAGAGATAGACGGACCAAGGATTTAAACCAAGTTAAATGCATTAAGGATGAGGATGAAAAGGTATTAGTAAAGGAAGAGGAGATAAAGGAGCGTTGGAAGAGCTACTTCTACAAGTTATTTAACGAAAGTAGTAGTAGTGACATACATTTAGGGCAGTTTACCACTTTTAGGGAATAATTAAATTTTATGTTCTATAGGAGAATCAATAGGGAAGAAGTAAAAGAAGTATTAAAAAGGATGAAGAATGGGAAAGCGGTTGGGTCAGATGGTATCCCTATTGAGGTTTGGAGGTGCTTAGGAGAGGATGGCATAAGTTGGTTGACAAAACTTTTTAATGTAGTGCTAAAAAGCAAGAAGATGCCTGATGCATGGAGGAAAAGTATCCTTATACCCATATACAAGAACAAAGGAGATATTCAGAACTGTGTGAACTATCACGGGATTAAATTGATGAGCCATACGATGAAATTATGGGAGAGAGTTATTGAGAGAAGACTAAGAAGGACAACAAACGTTTCAAAGAACAAATTTAGTTTCATGCCTGGAAGATCAACCATGGAGGCTATCTTTCTCTTGAGAAGGTTAATGGAACAGTATAGAGAAGGTCAAAAAGATTTACATATGGTGTTCATCGATTTAGAGAAGGCATATGATCGGGCTCCTAGGGAGATTCTATAGAGAGTATTGGAAAAAGATTCTATGGAGAGTATTGGAAAAGAAAGGAGCTTGTGTCGCATATATTGAGGCGATAAAGAACATGTATGATAGAGCCATGACATCTATACAGACGACTGGTGGAGAGACTAATGAGTTCCCTATCACGATTGGTTTACATCAAGGCTCAGCGTTAAGCCCGTACTTGTTTGCTTTAGTTATGGATGAGAATACAAGACATATTCAGGATGAGGTGTCATGGTGTATGTTATTTGCAGATGATATTGTTTTTGTAGATGAGACGAGAGAAGGAGTGAATGCTAAGCTAGAATTGTGGCGGGATACGTTAGAGACAAAAGGGTTTAGGCTAAGCTGATGCAAGACAGAATATATGGAATGTAAGTTTAGTCAAAGTAGGATAACGAGTAGTATAAAAGTAAGTTTAGGCACACAAAAGATTGTAGAGAAAGATAAATTTAGGTACCTTGGATCTATGGTGCAACAAGATGGAGGGATTGATACTGATGTAAGTCACAGGATTCAAGCTGGGTGGACCAAATGGAGGAGTGTTTCGGGGGTTTTGTGTGACCGAAAAATCCCCCTTAAGGTGAAAGGAAAGTATTATAAGGTAGCGGTTAGACCAGCGCTGCTATATGGATCAGAGTGTTAGGCAGTAAAGCATAATCATGGTCAGAAGATGGCAGTTGCAGAGATGAGGATGCTAAGGTGGATGTGCGGGATTATAAGGAAAGATAGGATTAGGAACGAGGAGATTAGGGGCAAAGTACGAATAGCACCGATTGAAGATAAAATGAGAGAAAATCGATTAAAATAGTTTGGCCATGTTAGAAGGCGTCCAGCAGAGGCACCTGTTAGAAGGTGTGAAAATATGGAGATTGCCAGGAGTAGGAGAGGTAGACGAAGACTCAAGAGAAGCTAGAAAGAAACCATTAAATATGACCTGACCTACCTAGATTATCGGAGGACATGCCCCTAAATAGATCTAATTGGCGTCGACAAATCCATATAACCGACCCCACTTAGTGGGAAAAGGCTTGATTTGGTTTAGTCTGGTTTGGTTTATATTTATTTTTTCCATCTTAACAGGTATCTTCTGAAAATCTTTTGGACACTCTAGGAATTGGTGATGAGTTAGGATCTGGATCTTCTGGTGAGAGTGTGTCTCTGAAACTCTGAAGGAGGTGGCAGGTGAAGTTGCTGGTTCTTCATTTGGTTCTTGGGGATCAGCCCATGGCACATAATTGAATCTGCCAAAAAATGGTACACTTCCTTCTTTGGGTTTTCATTTCTGTGGTGTTATATATATGTCTATATATATTATTAGTTAGGTAATTCATTTGCTAAAGGAACTAATGAAGCAATTTGTGTCTTTGCTTGACTCTTCTTCTTTTTTTTTTTTTTTGGGTTGAAAGGGGTATTTTCTATTTATTTATAGTATTTAGCAACTTACAGTCTACAAGAGTTGGAGATAGATTGGAGGGATTCAATCCATATTTCAGCAGTTGAATATGTATGTTGATGAGAACGATTCTCGAACGAGAAATTGGGCCAGACATGGCTCTGTCGATCGGGCTTAGAATAGCCAATTAAAGGTTTTGCCCGAACGAACACATAGACCCGACCGATCGTGTCCGTACGCAGATCCCAATCAAACCTCTAACGGTCAAAAGGTACCCACGTGCCATGCGGCATTCCTGTCTAGAATCACGTGATTCCCATCCCGTAATATGGGCGGCCTACGTGGCATTATAAATATTTCATTTATGAAATATTTCCATAGCAGAAGAATCTTCATGTGGCCTTTCCCCGCAGGGAGCTGTGACACATATAAGGGAGAGATTTCTGCATCAAGGGAGATAACAAACATTCTTGTACATAAAACAAATATATATATATACACCGTCTAGAATTCTCGGCTAACGTGATCATCGGAGTTTTTTTGATAGACACGACCCTGCTATTTATTGAAAGAGGTCCTGGTATCCCTTGACGAAGAAACATTGCACGTGACTTAGAAGCGACTGGCGAACTTGCTGAATTACTATATGTGAAAATCATCGTATGATTATTATGAGAACAATAATGAGATTTGTTTTGTGAAGACGGTAGATACTAAGATTAAATAAATTCATTTTAAGATTGTTTGAAAAATATAATTAATATTTATTGAATACCTATTGTTGGATAAGGGAGTTGAAATGGTGATTTGGGGCATATAATAGTGCTCGGGTTTCGGGTGCGAAGCAGGCCCAAATATCGGTTTCTAATTTTTTGGGTTCGAACAGCCTGAGGATTCTGACCATAGGTCGGAGAGAATTGATCTCGGTCAGTTTTTGTTCGAACATCCCCTTTAGGTCGCTTGAGCGGTATCTGATAGATTTAAAAAAAAAAAAAAAACTTTTAGAATTATTAAATTATCCCATCTCGATATAAATGACTGAAGTCATTGGATTATTTATGAAGTAGATAATCAAAAAAATAGCTTGCCGGTAACAATATGAAATGAATATATATTTAGACACACCCACACACGTATGAGGGACGGGGTTAGTGGCCATGCTGTCATCTTCCATGAAATATAAAAAAATAATAAAAATAAAATAAAAGGAAAGAAAAGGAAAGGTCACACGTTTACATGTTTGGCGTGACTAGCGTAAGGCATTCCTAGGAATAATTACAACTTGACGTATGGTCCCTTCTATTCTATTTTACTTTTTTTTTCATTAATTAAAAAAATGAGTCTATTTGTATTTTATAAATAAATTTTTATATTTCATTTTATTTTTCATTAATTAAAATTATACAATTGTTCATCTATTTTTTTACATATATTTTGCCTATTTATAATGTCATAAAAGTCATTACATATAAAAAAATTCAATTAAAAATATAATTATAATGTCATAAATAAAAACAATTTATCAATTTTTTCGTAAATATTTTGATAAGTAAATGGACAGTTACAATCTAATTTTTTTGAAAAAAGAAATTACTTATGCATATGAATTATCTTATTATAATAAAAATTTTTAATTTTAAATTTTTTAAAAAAACCATTTTTTCTTTTGCAAAATTCAAATTAAGTTTTTAGAATAAAGATTCTTATACTTTGTTTGATAAATTTATTTGTATACTTAAAAAGTTAATTTTTTTAATTTATTTATTTCTCGAGTTAGATATTTTTTTTTATAGTAGACAAAATCAATATTTGGCATAATAAATGCTTCAATTTCCCACATTTAGTATTTTGTGGACTTGATTTTATTTAATTGAAATATCATTAATATTGGGTTTTCAAAGAAAAATCTTTTGGTTGAATTTCATGGTGGTTGAATGAGATGAACCTATTTTTTGATGTTTGGATGGTAAGAAAATAAAAGAAAATGAAAATAATTAGGTTTGATTTGAGAGTAACTCCTCTCTCCCAAATGAAAAATTAATTCCAAAATGAATAATTCTTTTCCTATTTCTTTTTTCTTACAATATTTCTCTATTTATAAATTATTATAATAACTAAACCAACTAACTAATTTGATATAAATTCTAACTAACTATTAATTTTATATTCTAATTAACTAATTTTTATTTATAACAACTCCATCACCCTTAAAAATTGACCTTATTCTTAATATCATTGAAATTGTTGTTGAAATTCAACTTAGTTAATAAGCCGAATAGACTTCTTGGGATTTGAAGTTGAAATTACTTTAGAAATTCAAAAACTTCAATTTAAATTTCAGCCGTTGAATCGAGTTAATCAGATCATTCAATTTAAAAATATATTTATTTTTATTTTTTAAGAATAAACTAATAAATAACTAAGAAAGGAAAAACATTGGGATTGTTCCAAAACTTCGGGCACGAGAAAGCCCGCAACTGCTACCGTAAGAGTGTGCACTGGATGAAACTCGCTCTGTGACTCTAGCCGATAAGAATCACAGAGAGTAAACCAATCTAGGCAAGCCCTGATTAACGGGCTCAGTCGAAAAGACTGTTAGATGGCCCTCCACAATTAGAGGAAAGACTGTCCCCGGAGCGGAGTCGAATCCGAGACCTGTTGATCACAGACCCTTTAGCCCGTCATCTGAACCAAATCAACTATCTCTTTCGGGGCAGATTGTTCCAAAACTTAATTATATAGGTTTCTTGTTCTCCTTGCTGCTGCTCATACTTCTCAGCAAATACCTCGGAGTTTCTCTCGAACCTACCGTCACCAGCGTAGAAAGAACCGTTTTTCTCAATCCCTTAAATCTCCTCTTCGCCGATTCAACCTTAACACCCAGATCATATAGTCTTTTTTCTTCCCATCTCTTGTTTCGCCCCTCTTCTTCTTCTTCTTCTTCTTCTTTAGCCTCTCATTCCTCCTCGCAGAATATCATTATTGAAAGTCTAGATAAAATACCATTATTGAGCAGCAGCGACAACGAGGACATGAAACCCACACTAAGTTTTGATACAATCTTGGTGTTTTCTCTTAGTTATTTACTGATTTGTCCGAGGTCGAATCAGTAAGAAATTTATTAATAACAAATTTGCTATGGAATACTTTCTTTTAGCCTGTCTGAATGCTTATAATGTGAATTGGGACAAAAAAATATAGACTAAGGATAAAATTATTATTTTATAACTTGAGTTTGAATTTGTTTGAAATTTGTTAAGTTGATATAAAATTCATCAAGAAATAATTTTATACTTTTGTGATACCTAAGATGTAAATTTAGGTCGAAAATAGAGTATACAAGTAAAACAATTGTTTTACAGCCTGATGATATAGTAACAAAATATATATATATATATATATAGATAAAGAGAGATAGAAACCTGTGATTATAGTGTTGTGAGTCGTTTTTTGCTTCCTTTTTTTTTTTCATAAACTCTTAATTAGAATAGATTAACTCTTCTATCATTCAAATTACAGATGCATTTTCTTAATTAATGTGGAAATAGATATTTCTAAAAAATAACATTTCAACATTATTTTCTCAGGTAAAATTACAAATTATCTTTCTTCAATATTTGAGTAATTACACTTATCACCATTTAACATTTAAAAACTATATACTTACCTCTCTTATTTTGAAATATTATTACTATTGATCTATTTTCATTAAATCAACCGTTAAAATTTAACAGAAAATATCTAAATAATCAAAAGTTTAGATGGTCTTTCTATTTTACTTCATTCTTTCACGCATCTTTGTTAGTTTTCTTTAAAAAAATCTACAAAAATTTTTTTATTTTTACTTTTTTTGAAAATTTTTATAAATAAAACCGATAAAAATGTGAGAAAAGAAGGGATAAAATAAAAAACACCTAAAATATTAATTACTTTGACATTTTCTATTAAGATTTAACAGTTGATTTAATAAAAGGAGGTTAATATTAATATTTTAAAATAAGAGAGATAAGTATAATTTATAAAAATTGATAAGTGACTAATTACTATAATATTAAGGAAAAATAAGTGTAATTTATTCCTTTTTTTAATACCAAATTAATATAAGGATAGCTTAAATTAGGATCGGAATAATTACATTCTATACACTTACACTAAACTAAGCATAACTTTGGTAAGCAATATTAGATGCTAACTGCGTGGATATGATAAAAATATTTACAGGTGAAATTTTCCTTATGCTTCCTTTGGACAAATTTTAAATGGTTTATCATATGAGCGTTGTCAGCAGACAGAGACTTGGCAAAATTAAGGGACAAACCGCACGTGTGAACGTCATGCACGAGGCCCGTTCAGAATCTGGGATTAGTGTGTGCCAAATTAAGAATTTAACTCTCAGGGTTAGCTCAATTGGTAAAATCTTGAATTTATTTTTCAGTAGTTTAATAGTTCGAGTCTCCTCAGGGTCACTGGAGGTTCATCTGGTCGTTAATGTCAGGGCTCCAGGGAATAGTCAAGGTGCGCACAAGCTAGTTCGGACACTCTGAGATATTAAAAAAAAAAATTAAGAATTTCAAGATGAAGTAGATTCGACCACAAAAATTTTAGCTTAACAAAGAATGCAAAGATAGAATAGATTGGAATAAGAATGAAGCTAAGATTTTAAGTTAGGGGTAAAAAAAATAAGTAAATTAATATATATGTATAAATGGTACAATCAGTTAGATTTCTAATTTTTAGATTATATATAATAATTAAGAAAAAAAATTAAAATTTAAGAATATTAGTTTATAATCTAAATTTTTTTTAACGCAAAAATTTATTTGTTTTACTAGTAGTATTTTTCTATCAAGTTCAACTATTTTTTAAAATTTTAAGGAGGGTTGAAACCATAGTACAAATTTTTTTTAGTTTTAAATTTACATATACAAAAATTTAAAATGGACTAAATTTAAAAAAAAAAATAAATTTGAAATAAATTTTTTTTGGGGCTAGACTATTTAAATTATAGCCCAAAGTTGCCCTGATATATATATATATATATATATATACTAGTGATATGACCCGTGCGATGCACGAATTTATCATATTATATGATTAAGTTGAAGATATTATCATATGTTAAAACAGTTAAGTTGTAAAAATATATTTGAAAGAAATATATACAGTTGTTAATGCAAATTCAATCAAATAGTTAGTGAACGTAAAACAAATTAAAATATTGATACCATCAATAATATCGATTCAATTAAATTCTAATTCTAATAAATAAAAATAAAAGAAAAAAATCAAAATGGTTGAAGAATAACAACACTTACTCATATAATTAAACAATTTTTATAATTATTATTTTTACTCTTCCTACCGTAATGTATATATATATCAATTACATATAAAAACTTACAAAATACATATCAATTACATAAAAAAATTTTAAAAAATCAAAATTTAAGTACTTACCTAGCAAATCATAAAGTCAAAGAGAAAATTATTGTAATAAAAAGTCTTTAAAAAATTTAAAAGAAAAAAAAACTTTGTATCTATTTATAGATTTTGTTTTTTAGAAAATCTTATTTTATTTAGATTAAAATACCGTTTTGAAATCTTATCTTATTTCGATTAAAATACTAGTTTGATCGAACTAAAAATCTAAATTCAAGAAAAGTTTTAAGTGGCATTTTAATTAGATTAATTTATTCATTGCCAATTTTATTTTTTATTTTTTAATATTATTTTATACTTTTTAATAAATAATATTACAATATATATATATATAATTTCAATAAATAATATTACAATTTGATTTAAGATATATTACTTATTTTGCCTGATGATAAAAATAATAAAGAACATGTCACTTGCTAATAAATTAAAATCTTTATTTAATAGGTTAATTATTTTTTGTATTAGTTTATTTAATAATAATATTTTATTTATTATTTTTAAATAACAATTTATTAAATTATAAAAAATTTAAAATAAAAAGTTATATGATAATTAAAAAGAAGTGTCGATTAAATAAAAACATCAAGTGATATCCACGAATATTCTAGTGTGACTAAAATTGTGAATAAGAGGTAATTATATACAACGCTAATTTTATTTAAATTATATAATTATAAATTAAGATAATTATAATTATAAATATGTTAATAAATTAAAATTTTTATTTAACAGGTTAATTATATTTTTACGTTATTTCATTTAATATTAATATTTATTATTAAAATCTTTATTTAACATGATAAATATTTTTTTGTATTATCTTATTTGATAACAATATTAATATTTATTATGTTGTAAATAATAATTTATTGAAATATAGAACAAATAAGAATATTTTTTAAATAAAAATTAAAAAAAGAAGTTATATGATAAATAGAAGTGTAAATTAAATAAAAATATTAAGTAACATCCATGAACATTTTAATTTGAATAAAATTAAAAATTGTAAGTAAGTAGTAATTATGTAAAATACTAATTTCTTTATAAGATAATTAAGATAACTATAATTAGGTATCACGTGTCACAACCGTAGTGTAAGTTAAGTCTTACGTGGTATAAGATAGTTATAATTAAGTGTCACGTGTCACAGCCATAACGCAAATTAAGTCTTACGTGACGTAGCGTCGTTGGCAAACTCTACTTTATATATATATATATATATATGTATATATAAAATATGATATATACACACACACTTCAATATCTGCAATCCCTCCTGAGGTCGGTTTCACCCAGCAAGCTTGACACCACTGATTAAGAAGGTTGCCTGAATGAGAGGGCTGTTTTATCATATCTCTCTTCTTGCCATAATTTTTTTTTTTTTTTTTGGTGGAAATGTCGTCTCATATCCTATTATTGTGCTTCTTAAGATTATGATATTTTTCATTTATGTTGACTCTTAATGTTTTTCTTGCACTCATGTTTTCTTTAAATTTATAAATTAAATTAAATTAAATTAAATGAGATTGATGATAATACTGTCACCACAGTAAAATACAAAGAAAATAAGATACAGATATGAAATAAAAAAATGCATTTTTTAATTAATTATATAGTATTACACATGATAAAACTTCATCCTTTTTAATCATATTATATACATTTTTAAATTTTAAATTGATTTGGGGTTAAATATTAAAATTTGAAGAGTGCTGTGAGAGGAGGAAAAAGTTATAGAAGTAAAAGTTAGCAATTATTCATTTAACATTTACTATTTTGATTTTTAATCTCACCGCAAACACATCAAAATTTTGACCGCTTGGACTAACCTCCAAGTTTACCGTTTGGTCGTGGGGAAGTGATTGTTTTGGGTAACCATGCAAATTAACACAAACTCCACTTTGACATGGACCTAGAAGCTTTTTGTCCAACCTGTAGAGGAGCTTTCAGACTATTATATCCACGGTTGGAAAGTAAGGTGGCGTTTGCCTCACCAACAAAAACTCAAAATATAAATAAATTTTTATCAAAATTTCCAACCCTTTTCATCAAACGCAAATTTAATTTTTACTATTTTTTTAATTTTTTAATCAATTTTCTCTAAAATTTTTTTAACTTTTACTTTCCCTAATTTTCTTTCTACAAATTTAACAAACACTCAATTATCAACTAAAATATCTCGTATAAAAAAAAATGCAAAACTGTACTTTTTTCCCTCGTTGAAATAGCCTTCAAATTGGATTTGAGAAGGCTGACATTGCTTTTAATGTCAGTTTCGAAACTTGAGATTAGGAGCTGTTGAATTAAAATTCATTGTTGCAGATGCATTCATGTTTTTTTTATAATTAAAAAAGTATAAATACATTTGAATTGTTAAATTTTAATTCAACAATTTCAATTTTAGCGTTATTGAACCGACATTAAAAGTGTGACATCATTTTTTTAACATTTTTAAGTGATTCTAAGGAGCATCCGAAGACCAAAATACCCTTAACTATCTAGGGGTGTTTGACAACAGAATTTTTAGTAAAAAATTATTAATTTTTTATTTTTAAGCATTTGGCAAATCATCAATTTTTACCACTTTTCTACTCTGCTACAATAACTTCTCAATTCAAAAGTTACTAAAAATTATTAAAATTTACTGAAAGTTGTTAAAAATTACCAAAAGTTACTAAAAATTATCAAAATGTTATCAAAAATTTTACCAAATACCCAAAAATTATAAAAAGTTGTTGAAACGTAATAAAAATTATTATTTATTTTACCAAACACATCTAAACAACAACTAGCAATTTTTGGTAAAAAATGTCAAAAATTATTAAATTTGTGCCTTTAAATGCCCTCTTAATCTCTTAACCTTTCCGAGCCCTTCGCAGCTATCCAATGAGATATATTTTCTTATTTTTTCCTCATCTAACAAATCTATAAGTCGGGAAAATCTAAGATAAATTTACACATATGATGAATTAATTGGTAAAATGAAAGCTTCTCTCTCTACTTTCTCTCTCTAAATTCATGGCTGATGTTTTCGCTTCATCTAATCGTCCTAAGCAATCTATAATCTTTCTTGCTCTCTTGACATTCATCAAGGCTGGTATAGGGTCGGATGAAACTTCCACTAAGGTTTCATCTAATTCTATTTGAACCTCTATTTCTTTCAATCTGTGAGGGAAGGATGTGTCGTTAGTAAAAGTTAAGTCGCTGCCATCTTCTCCTATTAAAAGGAGCTCTCTTACAGATTCATGTCGTAGCATTGAAAGTTTACGGGCTAAAATCCTAAAAATGAAGGACTCTGGTTCAACTAGTATTGCTACAATTCAACCTACGCAAAGCAATTGCTGTCATAGCGGGACCTATGAGGGGAAGCGACCCTTGATTTTAGACATCAAATTATCAAAATATTCTTTGTATTTTAATTTTATTAAAAAATAAAATTAATTCAAAATTAGAGTATTTTGACTTTATTAAAAAATTAAAATTAACTCAAAATTTTTTAATATAAAAGGAACATACAAAAATCGAATCCAAGTATTTTTTATAAAACAAAATGAATTCTCTTACTAAACTATTGAATATTTTTGTGCATAACATTAAAAAATATAACATAAGAAATCTTATAAATAACTAAATTATAATTTTATATTTTTAGTGATGAGTGACATTCTTATTAAATCTCAAGTTCTATTAAAAGATAAGTTGAACTATTAAATTGTGAAAAATATATTTACTGATTTAATATCTAATAATAATTTTATATATTCTTAAAAAATAATATTATTTCTCCTCTACAATTTTGACATAACTCGTTATCCTTTTCTTGAACATACTCGGTGTCCCATTTGGTGAAAATCTTGGATTCGCCTATGAACAGCAGTGTGAAGCCAATGTTGCAACTCAGGAGGTGTCTTTCGTCAATTGCAAAGAAGAAAATGATGAAGCTCAGGTCCTTTCTGTAGTACCTGTATTTGAAGACAACAAAAGTGTTGAAATTCCATTGTCTAGCAATCTATTGGAAACAAGAAATCTGAAGGGTGCTAATGTTGGTGCATTTAATGAGGATCTTGATGTTTCAAAGAAAATGCTGCGATTCCCAGCTCTCAGCCATTACTAAAGGTCCACCATAATTTTTCTAGCCCACCACTACAAGATTATAACCTCAAGTCACCTGCAAAGTAGACAAGTGTAATTCCACACGGTGTATATGCAGGAGCTAACCTTTTACCACCAGGTTTTAACCATCCAAGCTTTGGAATTATCAATAAACGTCAGGAGCTAGATTGAGGCCTGCATTACTTCCCGAGCTTCTCCATTTCTGTTAATGTTTCACTTGAAGGTTATTTCAAAGGTGGCAAAGGATTAAGATAAGGTGACCCGACATCCCCCTATTTATTTATCTTTGTAATGGAATTTTTCTTTAGGCTCTTTGCTTAACACATTAATGAAGGTATGAAGGTAAATTCACTAACCACCCTACATGCAAAGATCCTATTGTAAGCTATCTTTGCTTTGCTGATGACTTGTTTATCTTTTGTACACTTGATGAGCCTTCATTCCTTATTATCAAGCATACACTCATGGAATTTCATAAATTCTCGGGACTTCTACCAAACAATTCAAAGAGCAAGGTATTTATTGGTGGGCTTAATGAAGATGGAAAGCTACACCTTTGCTCTATCCTTGGGTTCCAGTTGGGGGAACTACTAGTAAGATATTTGGAAGTGCCATTGATCTCTACAAAATTGAAATCTGCTGATTGCTCTGGACTCATAGATAAAATGTTGCAAAGAGTGAAGATTTAGTCAAGTAAAACCTTATCTTATACTGATAGAGTGTAACTTATCAAGATTGTCCTGTTTAGTATTCAAATATATTGGTACTTGCAGTTCATCTTGCCTAAGAAGATTTGCACAACCCTTGAGAAACACTAAGACGTTTCCTCTGGTTTGGTACTGAACTAAAGCCATATGACAGTAATCTTTCTTAGGAGACTATTTATAGGCTAAAAAAAGAGGGTGGCCTTGGAATTAAGAAGATTGATGAATGGAACAAAGCTGCTATGCTCAAGCACATATGGAATCTCTATTCAAACAAACAATCATTATGGTTCTTATGGTGTAGGAAGCAGCTAATGAAAGGCAAGGACTTTTGGCAAATAAAGACCCCTTAAGACTGCTCTTGGACCTGGAGAAAATTACTCAACCTCAGGGACATAGCAATTCGATTCTCCAAATACGACATTGGCAAAGGCAGTGTAGCTTCCTTATGGTTTGACAACTGGCATCCCCTTGGTCCTCTTGTTCCTATGTATGGCCTAGGACTACCCGATGATGTAGGTATCCCATTAAATGCCAAAGTTTCTGCAGTTGTTTCTAATGGTGCTTGGTCTTGGCCCTTTCCTACCACCTGGGAGTTAATGGAGATCACTGCACATCTACCAGACTACTCACCAAACAGCAGGAATGATGACAAATTCATTTGGATTATAACAAGCAACAACACTTACTTGGTTACAGCTACTTGGTCTGTTCCAAGAGAAGCCAAGCCTGTAGTTCACTGGCACAAGATCATATGGTTCCCAAGCTGCATCCTATGTCATAGCTTCATTTCATGGTTGGCTATCCAAAAAAGACTTAACACTCTAGATAGACTTTCAAAATGGGGCATTGCAAATCACCAGAAGTGTGTTTTATGTGATAGTGATAATGAAACAGTGAACCACTTGTTCTTCTCCTGCCCTTACTCTAATGAAATATGGAGCTCAATATGCCAACTATGTAACATTCAATGCCAGAGGAAATGCTGGGAAGAAGAGATTCAAGGGCCTTAGGTAAATTTAGTAAGAAAATTTTTGCAAATGGCATATGCAAGCTTGCTTGATCTGTGGTCATTTAGGCATCGTTTGAGAAACTTCGACTAATTAGCTTATGGGTTAATTGATTTATTTATTTATTTGTAAAATGATCAAATTTATCCTTTTATATTTTAATCTTCTTCTAAACGTTTAAGGACCAAAATGTCAAATTAACAAAAACTAAAAAACTACCTAAAAAATGTTACATTTTTTTTCCTTTCCCAAACACAAAAATGTGACTTTTTTTTTTTAGCTAGATAGCTAAAAAAAAGTCGCATTTTTTCCTTCTCAAACCAAACCTTATAACATCTGGCTGGAAAGGAATGCCCGAATATTTAGAGGAATTACTTCTTCATGTAGTAGTATAATCACAACTATAAAGCATGAAGTCCGAGTCCGTGCAATACAAAAACTTAAAACTAAATGTACTTTTGATAATAGAGATTTATGTTTGAAATTGGGGGCATGTTCCTTAAACACTTGTAATATTCTCCTATTAATCTAAATTATCTAAATTATCTTACTTTAAACAAAAAAAAAAAGAGAGGATAAATTTTTTGTTTTGATGAAGACCAAAGTCAACAAAAAGAAAGGATAAATTTAAAAACTCATTTCTGAAACCAAAAACAGATCACATGCAGGATGACTCATCCTCCAGAGCAAGTGGGCACCAGCAAATGATCTTCATGTATCCCACCTATATTCTGGTCTCCCCTACGTACCACCAATACAATCCACTTGCATTTTCTTTTTTCTTTCATCAACCTGGCAGCTTAATTAGCTTAGAGAATGTGACTGGTAAGGGTAAAGTGGACAACTCGATTGGTTCAATTTCATCCCTCGTGAGTAGGGGTAAGGGTAAGAAAAAAAAAATTAAACTCGATAGGGTTATAGGTGGATGTACGTAAAATTACCGTGAATAGCTTGTTTGAAATGCTAAATTTTTAGAAAAAAATAAAAAGTAAGTAAATCATAAATTATTGTGTGCTTAGTGTGTTTTTCAAAATTGTGAAAAATTTAATAAAAGTAGAAAAAATTGATAAAAATTAGAAAAAAAAGATTAAAAATTGAAATTTTTTGGTACCTGTTTGAAGTGTCAAATTTTAGTTAAGAAAATAAAAAGTAAGTAAATTTTAGATTGTTGGGTGTTTGGTATATTCCTCAAAAAGTATGAAAATTTTGATAAAAGTTATAAAAACTGATTAAAGTTGAAAAAAGTTGATAAAAATTAGAGAAAGTTGATAAAAATTGATAAAAGTAAGAGATTTTTAGTGTGGAAAAGTTGAAAAAAGTTGAAGATTTTTGAAATAATTCGTAGATTTTTAGTGCAAAGAAAGCTAGAAAAAAATTAAAGATTTTTAGCTAAATTAAGTACTCCAAACTGGCCTTTGGTGTGGAAAAAGTTGAAGAAAATTAAAAAAAGAATTACAATAAGTTATTGATTTTTGGACAAATTTAATACTTCAAATGCACACAAAATTTTTTTAACTTAATCTGATTAAATTTAGAATTACAAAAACATCTTTACTAGTTATTTTTATATGTTGGAGAAGGTAAAATATTATGTGTTTTATTATTTTGTTAATTTATATATTATTTTTGTATTAATAATTAATTTATACATAAGTGGAATACTCATGGCAAAATGAAATGGGAGTAAATAGAGATAAATTACTTAACATATCATAATTAAAAGCGAGATTCATTCATATATACACGATCATTATAGATTTAGAGACTAACAAAGTAAAACTATGTTAATTCAATGACATTGTAATTGAAAATCATTAGATTGGACCGTTTAATTTTTAATCTAATGATTCCGATCACAATATTATCCAACTGGTAACTTTTTTTTTTTTTTATGCAAACCTTCCTTTTTTCGATGATCATTCCTAACGGCATGGTGGGGTTGCCCTAAAATTGCAAATACAATGAACTTTCTTATTGGGGACATGAGGCTGGAGCCCGCCCTTGTATAATGAGACGAGCCCCTTCACATTAGGCACATGGTCCACTGAATTACAGCATTCAACCCAAGAGATTCATTTTTGTGCTAGGTTTGGAGTGACCTTATTATTTTATATGTTTGACTGAAGAACAGAAGAGGGGTTGTGGATCAATGTAAATCATTTGACCAAAGTACAAACGAATATAATTGAATGTGTAGAGAGAGAGAGAGAGAGAGAGAGAATCAAGCGAGCATGTGAAGCATCCGGATCCTAAGTTGGAAGCCTTTTTGTTTTTGGAATTTCTAGGACTGCCGGCAGCAGTGGCCAATTTGCAGTATTGTCCCTTTCTCT
Source organism: Vitellaria paradoxa (assembly GCA_019916065.1). Classification (NCBI taxonomy): domain Eukaryota; kingdom Viridiplantae; phylum Streptophyta; class Magnoliopsida; order Ericales; family Sapotaceae; genus Vitellaria; species Vitellaria paradoxa. The sequence goes on along the minus strand of CM034241.1, from coordinate 4,993,808 downwards.
TATGTATAGTGCTCTGTTAATTTGTCACTTTTGGTTTTTGGTTTCATCTCTCTTTGCTTCTCGAGGTTGAGTCAATGGAGTTTGATGATCTCTCTTCCTCGCACACAATTACCCTTCTACACGGCAGGAACAATCCCAGTTCAACAATTACTTTGTTTTAGATCTCACATTAGTGAGGGAAATGACTACATCGTTTGATTAATTACGCTACATTTGGCAAAATAACTAGTAGCTCTATCTATCAGTGATTAATTTTTTGATTTTTTTTAAATAATCGAACTTATCCTTTTATATTTTATATTTTTTTTAAATATTGAAAGATAAAAATATTTAAATAACAAAAAGTTAAAAAATCAGCTACTAAAAAGTCAATTTATTTTTTTATTTCTCAAATACAAAAAGTTAACTTTTTAATAGTCAGCTGCAATGAGAAAAAGAAAAGAATTTTTTTCTTTGTTTCTTCTGAATGCAAATATAAATCAATATCTATATATTTTGGTCAACAAATAATGATTTCAAAATAATTATAAAAATTTTAAAAAGAATTATAAGAAAAGTCTTAGGCTCAATTTGGCACCAATTTTTTCTATTTTGAAATATTTTTATAATTTTTATGTGAATGTAAATAACATATTTAAATGATACTAAATTTTAATTAAAAAATCACATGAAACAAAAATAAATAAATAAATAAAATAAACTTCTCTAGTTGTCCCAAATGCAGCCCTACTAATTAGAACATGAAATGCAAACAATTATTGCTAGCCAGATTTTAATTCTGGGAAGATAGACGAATATATTTACAATGACAAATGTGTTCAAGATGACTTTCTTTTTTTTTTTTTTTTTAAAGTTACTATATTACAGGTTTATATTACAGAAAAAATTATTGTAATAATATAATAATGATAATTTTTGTAATTAGTATATTTAATGAGTGCTTTTATTTAAAATAATAATCGACATATTTTTGACATTCTTTTTGTGGATCATATAACCTAACCCCCCCCCCCCTTCTTTTTCAAAGCCACTGTGCTTGAATAAAGAATTGAAAATTTTATTACAGTCATTGCTATTGAAGTCAAGTAACCTAAATTAATATACAATTGTAAGTACGAGCTGGCTGTTATGTTGTTTGTCTTGTTTTGGTTATTGACCATGGGGTGGTGCTTAAAAAATAATGCCTGGTTTGGTAACAATTTTTTTCTTTTTTCTTTCCTTTTTTTTTAATTAGTTATTAGTTGATTACGAAAGAATTAGTTTTTTTTTTTTTTGAAAAAAAAATTTTTAATAGCTAACTTTTTTTTTTAACTATTTGTTTATCCGATATTTTTGTTTTTTATAATTTAAAATATAAAGGAGTAATTTTGATTTTTTTTTTGGAAATTGAAAAAGTATAACAAAGCTTACGAGCTAGCATACTCAATTTTTTATCATATTTAGAGTGGATTCGTGATCAGTTATGTGAAGAGTAAATTCACCAATCATTTTTATTATATTTAAGGTAGATTTGAATTAGTGATAGTTGTGTGGAAATCAAACCCATCAATTATTTTTACTATACGTAGAGGATATTTAAACTAGCGAACCGTTTGTATAGGGAGTAAATCCACCAACTAATGCATTAGCGCTGCAGGTGTAATTTTGATCATTTCTACCAAAATAAATAAATAAATAAATAAGTAAATAAACTTGATTAGCTGAAAAATTCTAATTTTATTATATTTAAAGTAAATTTAAATTAGTGACAGTTGTGTGGAGAGTAAACCTACCAATCATTTTTACCATATTCAGAGGATATTTAAATTAGCGAACCATTAGGGAGTAAATCCACCAACTAATGCGTCAACGCTGCAGGTGTAATTTTGATCATTTCTATCAAAATAAATAAATAAATAAATAAGTAAGTAAATAAACCTGATTAGCTGAAAGACTCGTCCAAAAGGAACCCAAATCTGACAGAGTAAATATTTGGAGGACTTCCATTTGTGCAAAACAAATCCAACTGTGTCAGCAATTACAGCGGGAGTAACTACCTGAGCTCAGTACTTCCAGGTTTCTAACGGTCCAAAACAAAACTGTGAAAAATAGCGACACCCACGTTCACTCCCCAACACCTTCAACAACTCTCCAACTTCGTCAAAGCAGAGCACAAACACCCACAGCAGCAACTGCTATCTTTTCCTCACTCCATGACTGTCCTGCTGCTGATTCGAACCCGCCACGTCCAACTACCCAGACCATGACCATTGCTCGCAGAACCATTTCTGTGTTCTTCTCTCAATCCCCTCCTCTCCTCCTTTTGCCTTTGTTTCTTCTCACTTTCGTCCGATTCGCATCTGGGTTCGGATCGATGGGGCCCATCTCCGCCGCGTTCGGCGACGACGGCTTCTTCTGTGCCATCGACGCCAGCGGCAAGCAAGCGGTGATCTGCTGGGGGAAGAACACCACCGCCTCTTCTTTTTCTTCTTCGTCGTCGTTGCCGAACCCATCTGTGGTGTCTCCCGTCATACCCCCGATGGCGGCTCTCGCCGGCGGCAACGAATTTATGTGCGGCATTTTGGCGAACACCTCACAGGCGTATTGCTGGTGCTCGAACGGTTCGAGTACGGATCTCGTCCCTCAGACTTTCGGAACCAATGCTTATTCTCATATCTCGGCCGGTAAGAATCATGTCTGTGCTATTCGGAGATCTTATTATTCAGATAACGACTCTGGTCCCGTGGATTGTTGGGATATTGTTAGGAAATCGAATAATAGTTGGAGTGCAGAACAGAGTACTCTGTTCTTTGATCACACTATTAGTGCACTTGTTTTCAAGAAGGTTGTTTCTGGTGATGGGTTTAGTTGTGGTAATGTTAGAGAAGGTGGCCTAGTTTGCTGGGGGCCAAACTCGGCTGGTTTAGAAGTTTCCAGTGTATCGGATAATTTTCTAGCCATGGCTTCAGGGATAGACTCTCTTTGTGGTGTTTCTGAAGTTTCAGGAGAGGTGAGGTGTTGGGGTAATGGCGATTCATTTGTTAATCCTCCGGTTGGAACTCGTTTTGTGTCATTGGCAGCTGGTGCAGAACATTTTTGTGGGATTCGTGAGGATAACCATGGGGTTGAGTGTTGGGGACACTTTAACTCCTCCTCCATCCCTAAGGGTTCTGGGTTTTACTCAATTGCATCGGCCGATTTTATTACATGTGGTATTAGGGAAGATGATTTGGTACTCGATTGCTGGTTTGCTAATAATGCATCCTTCCAGCTGGATTATGATCCTCCATTACAGTTGTGCAGTCCAGGTCTATGTACTACTGGATCTTGTGGCGAAGGGAAGTTTGCTTTCAATGCGAGCATTCTCAATGAACTGGATCTAATAAGCTTGTGCGCTCGAAAAGATCAACACATTTGTTCACCTTGTGGATTCAATTGTTCAGCAGGGTTTTTCCTTTCTAGTTCCTGTAGTAAGAATGCAGATAGAGTTTGCACACCTTGCTCTCTTTGCCAGAACAGTTCTTGTTGGGATGTTTGTAACCTTCAGTCATCATCAGAAATGCAGCGGAAGCATGACCATCAATTACATAGATTAGTGCTGATAATTGGATCTTCTGCTGCAGGTCTTATATTGTTAGTAATTGGGTATTGCCTCTTACCCTTTGTGATTTCCACCAAAAACGAAGAAGGGAAGAAACAATTTGCATCATGCATCAGAAAACCAGAATTAGAAAAGGAAACGAATGCTGATCCACATCTCCCTGCTCCCACAGCCCCGTGTCCTGGGATAGCTCAAGTTTTCAGACTTTCGGAATTGAAGGATGCCACTAACGGATTCAAGGAGTTCAATGAGCTTGGCAGGGGAAGCTACGGTTTTGTCTACAAAGCTGTCCTTGCAGATGGTAGGCAGGTGGCGGTAAAGAGGGCGAATGCAGCCACAATAATTCACACCAATAGACGGGAATTTGAGATGGAGTTGGAAATCCTTTGCAATGTCCGTCATGGAAATATTGTAAACTTGTTGGGTTATTGTGCGGATATGGGGGAAAGATTGCTTGTTTATGAGTTCATGCCCCATGGTACGCTTTATGACCACTTACATGGGGGTCTTTCTCCACTCAATTGGAGCCTCAGGCTGAAGATTGCAGTGCAAGCTGCAAAGGGGCTTGAGTACCTTCACAAAGAAGTTGTGCCCCCAATTGCTCATCGGGATTTTAAGAGTTCAAATATTCTTTTGGATGCTGACTGGGGTGCACGAATTGCAGATTTTGGGCTTCTTACCCCAAACGAGAGGGATCTTAACGTGGATGTAAGAGATGATGTTCGCAACTTTGGTATCGTTCTGCTGGAGATTCTTAGTGGGAGGAAAGCCTATGACAGAGATTGCACACCCCCTAGTATAGTTGACTGGGCTGTGCCCCTTATTAGAATGGGTAAGGCAGCTGCTCTCATTGATAGATATGTGGCTCTTCCAAGAAATGTTGAACCTTTACTTAAACTTGCCGATATAGCAGAAGTTGCTGCGAGGGAAAATCCCAGTGAGCAGCCAACTATATCAGAAGTGGCAGCTTCTTTGGAGCAACTTGTGAAGGATGGATTGTTCTTGTAGTTCCCAAATTAGAACCTTATATATTCTGTGTAATTGAATTGTTCAAAAAGCAAATAGAAGACAGCAGCTTTCAGTGAGTTCCCTTCTCCTCAACTGTACATTTGTTATGAGCTTCTTGTACATTTTTGTTGGTAATTCACCCCTCCTCCCTAAATAAAAGAAACAGAATTGTTTAGCTTTTTTGTATTTTTCTTCTTTTCATAAAGTGAATGAGTTTAAAATTGTTTTTTTTTTTTTTTTTTTTTTTTTTCGGTAAGTAATGAGTTTAAAATTGTTGAGCCAGCCTATATCTGTTTTTTCTTTTGGAAGTTTATACAGCAGTTTAGCATTCTTTAAAGTGTTGATTATGCTTCCTTGTATTTTAGGAAAAATTCTTTTTACACATGATGGTGTGGCAAGGAAATTTTTCAAGGAGACAATGTCATGTAATGGCTGTGATTATTGAATAAATTTGCATAGGTATATAATGAAAGCTCTGCTTTTCTCCTTAAATTTGTTTATTAACATGCTTGTATCAACATTCTAGGGTAGTTCTTTATTCATATTCTGACAACAACATGAACAGATCTGACAAGTATTGTTTGATCCATCAGAAAACAATATCTGACTTCATTAGTTCTTTAACCTTTTTGTCTTGGAGGGTGATGCTGAGATTTGTTTTATGCTAGTTTCCAATTTTAAAATTAGAACATGAAAATGGTAATATGATTATTAGGGTTATGTCCTTCTTTCTGTCTCTTATTTCACCATTCTTCTTCATTTTCTATCGTGGATTAGACTTTAGAGAACCTATTTTTTGCAAAGTCTACGAGTTTTCACTATTGCAAACAAGATTGGATCTCACAATCTCAGTTCAAAGGGAATCAAAATATGACACGTTAGATATTAGGTTCTTTCTTTTATATGAAGTCTCAACAATTATCTGTACTTACCAAAAAAAAAAAAACAATTATCTGTTGCATATTTTGTTTGATGAGACTTTTCTTATAAAATTACCCACTAAAAAATAGATAGGCTTTTTCTTATAATAAAGAAAACGAAGCAGGGACTTTCCATTGAAGATCCACTTTTCTTATTCAATATTGCACAAAGGAGCCACCATCTGAAATGTACGAGTGCCAAGTTGTAATTTTTTTATCTATGCCAAATTTTCACCTTAGCAAAGAATACTATGGATGATATATTGTGCATGTTTAAAAAAAAAAAAAAAGAAAAAGAAAGAAAAAAGAAATATCCTCCATTTCATTTATTTTATTTTTCTCCTTTTTGATTTTTTATATTAGTTTTTGTTCCCCTCTTCTTAAATTTCTTTAATGTTAGTCTTGGTGAGGGATGAAATAATATGGTGTTATGAACTTGACCAATATGCCAAAAGACCCAGACCTGATGGAACGCGTGAAATCAATTCTTATATTTCATCCTATACTGGAATAGTCCAACTCATGTCTTATACCAAAGGTGGGGCCCATCAAGACTGTAACATATGATCATGCTTCCAAAGCCGACGTCCACAACAGATCTCACTCTAGGTAGCTCTCACTCTGACGGTAGGTAGCTTTTTTCCTTTTTAGATGGCTCACACTCTACTCCAAGTAGCTTTTTTCTAGGTAGTCTTATCATGACTCGAACTCAGGACGTGGAGGCTGCTCTGATTCCAGATGTTAGGAACTTAACCAGTATGCCAAAAGACCCAAGTCTAATAGAACGCGTGAGATTAATTCCTATGTTCCATCCCATACTGCAATAGTCTAGCTCATGTTTCACACAACAGGTGGAGCCCATCAGGACAATAACATATGGTCTTTGAAATTGTTATGTCCTAACATATATATATGCAGAATATTACAAATGAAAGAGTAATTATCATTATCCTCCTATTATAATCTAGGCACGCACACACAGGGAGAGAGAACAAAAATTTATTTAGAGCAGGATTCTCTAATGAGGGGGGTGAAATAATATGGAGGGCCAATAATTTGGGAGGATAGAGTGGGGCCAAATTCCTGTATATAAAAATTTTTAATTGAAAATATACTACATCTAGTGAGGTTTTTAAGATCGGGAGGGGGCTAGTTCATACGTATTCTGTCCCTATCTAAACACAAAAGTAGGCCAATTTTTCAGAGTTAATTTCTTGCTTCTTAAAAAAAATAGTAAGATTTGGGAATATAAGAATCCTCCAACCCTGTGAAGCATAAGTGATAAAAGTTATCACTGATTGAAGTCTGTAGCACTTGCTACATTTTTGACAATTAACTAATTCCTTCCCGCAAATAGCTGTTTGTTTATTTTCTAAGTTGACACTGTCCATTCACGAAAGCCCCAGTTGCTGCCACCACACGAGCTTGTCCCCTTCTCCAGCCTGCCTCTCCACCCTCTTCCTCCACCCACTGTCTGTAGTTATATAAAATTGCTTTATATTTATAGCTATTGACATCTACTCGTCTGATTCTTCATTTTCAGACACCATGTATCTAGAATATTACTGGAGAAGTAAAAGAGCAACATGAAACTAAAGAATGTTGATATATAAAAGTGGGGTTGCTGATGGTATTATGCTTTATACAAAGAATTTTTGTGGAGTTTCGACATGTAAAGATGCTAAGTGTTAAAAGAACGATGGAAATGCATGATGGGAAAGTAATGATATTCAATGTATAAAACAGAGCCTTGTCCAATGATATTACAGCTTTCTTGGGAAACATTCTTTAGAGGACTAGATAGACTGATGAGGAGCAAAGAAATTAACCAGCACGATGATGCTTTCTGGTGAGGAAGAACCTAACTTTTGCCTAGGATTTTGTTGAAAATAATGAAATAAATTTGACCCTTTAATTGTGACGTGGTTTTGATGGCAGCTATAAGGCCTACTGGTTGTGGTTTTGGAATCAACCAGAGTAAAGATAATAATTTATAAGACATAAAGAGCATAGAAAAGCTGAAGGAAAAAGACAAGGGATAAGGAAAGCCAAGAAGAGAATAGTAATTCTTTAGTGAAAAAGAAACCTGGAGAGATGGGCATCCTTGTCATCCATCATAGAGGCACTCACTAGGAGACAAACCAGGTTGATGTGTGTGTGTGTGTGTGTGTGTGTGTGTGTGAGAGAGAGAGAGAGAGAGAGAGAGAGAGAGAGAGAGAGAGAGAGAGAAAGAGAGCATTGCTTTTTGATCCATATAAAGAAGTGGAATATTCCAAACCACAGGAGCATTCGCAGCATGATCGTTAGCTTCAACCTAATTAAGCTTCTTCCTCACACAAACTCTTTTCTTTTAGCTTCCTCCTCACTCTCTTTCCACCAGGACCTAAAATCCTCCACTGAATGTATTGACAAAGAAAAGGTGGAAAAAGGTGTGGGCTTTTCAGGTGGAAGTGGCTAGCTTCTTCAGCAGTTTTTTGCTTTATGCGTTTGCCAACTCACAAAGCAGGCCTGTTGGTTTCCGAGTAGAAAGTAGGGGGAGTAGGAAAGAAGCATTCAAGCTCGTGCGAATGACAGACGGACGATCAAGTTTAAAGAAAAAACCTTTTCTTTAATCCTAGCCGTCCACATCTACGGATTTGCGAACACACTTGAATGCAGGCACCAAACAAAGCCTTAGACCATGAAAACCATTTCATTGCGACTTGCTTTAGCTTCAAGCTAGCTAGTCCTCTTTAAATAGCAATGCTCTTTAGTCTCCTAGGTAATCAATGTCTTTGTGTAACTAAGGTGAGACCTGCAGGCAAGGCCAAGCCACTGCCTTCTAATGATCCATTAGGGGCATGAAGGTGGTAGCATTTCCAGACGTATTCGTCGGTATTTCTAAAACTTGGATGGTAGATCTCTGAGACGCGATAGTTTGCCTGGCTCCCTGCATGCCATTTGCAGAGTCCATCTTCATAGATTGGTGGCCTTCGTGGATGGCATGCAAGGAACCATGCATGGCATGTTATTAATTCTCTGCTTTTTCTCTCTCTCTCTCTCTCTCTCTCTCTCTCTCTCTCTCTCTTTGTGTGTTTGTGTGTGTGTGTGTGAGAAAGGTGCGTCTGATATTCTTTAGATGTCCCTAACCGCATTTTTGTTTTTGTTTTCATTCTTGTGACTTGTTTCAAGCAAAATTTAAGGCTGAGTAAGGATTATTACGGAAAATACAAATTTCATGTAGGATTATTTTGAGAAAAACCTAATTTTATATAATTTCACAGAAAACATAAATCATAACAAAAATGAATGGAGGGCGAACATTCATGTAACCAATCTAACTGGTTTGAAATTAAAATTTTTTTGGGTTGAGGCATGAAAATTACCATGAAACTGCAATTTAACTTCTTTATTTTATTTATTTATTTTTTTTACCCATCAGAAAAAAGGGGGGTGGGGGGCAGGTTAGAAGCCTACCCGCTCCTGCATCATTTAAGGGGAAACATTATCTGTTGAAACATTTGTTCTTTCATAGTTTGAAATTAATGTTCCTATACTTGATATCTTAATAATGATTTCTCGATCAACTTGTGTGTTTTGCTCAGATGGAACTGATTTCAGGCATGAAAATTAAAGGTCTGACTTGAGCTCTGCCCATAAATTGTCTTGCCTTTTCTTAGGCTTACTACTAGTTTGTTTATAAGATCATTCAATCAAAACCCGATTCGATCTCTCTCTCTCTCTCTCTCTCTCTTTTTGTGGGACCATCTTCAGCATTTCTCCAGCTCCAAAAAATGATACAAAATCTATACAGTATGTTTGTATTCCTTGTGTTGTTTTCTATAAACAGATTATCTGCTACAAGTTTTTGGAGTCGACTAATTGAGAAATTACTTCAAATGACAAGTCACATAGAATGATGGCCTTGAGGTGTTTGAATCATGGTGGAAGACAATTTTTAGTGTTCCAATTAAGGGGTGGAAATCTTGGAGAAAAAGGTCTGTGGGGACCGCCTGCGGGCCCCCCCTATTTAACATCCATGAGATCAACAACGAATCCTGGCCTTGCACCATCTTTGAAATATCAATCTCGTCATCAGTCAGTATCTGAACTACCACAGACATTTGGGGGCGTTGTCTTGAGCTTTCTTGCACACAGAGAAGCCCTATCTTCAAGAACTTTGTTGCTTCTTCTTCTGGGAAGTCTCGATTCAGCACAGGGTCCACCAGTTCCACAAGCTTCTTCTCCATGTACATTTCCCATGCCTGCACACACACACACACACACACACGCAAGCCATCTAACATCATGTTCATCATCCAACTCAATTCTGATATGAGTCTCTACCATTACCCACTTGGCTTTTAAACTTCTCAGACTGGATTTCAACTTAATTATTCCTAAACTTGGATGCACAAAAAACATGTAATTGAAAGCTTGAAAGAAGCGGTTTTTTTTTTTTTTTTTTTCTGAACACAATTTCAGCCAATATTGAAGACTGTTTGAGAAATTTGTTGAAGTTATGACTCATATTCATTGCAGTAAGGTTCTAGCAAAATGGAGAAGTGCCAAGGCATTGTAGTTTCGGATGGAAAGCTGGAAGGTCTCTTCATGATTCTTGAAAAGAGAAGCACCATGTCTTTTAACCTCAACTCCAGTCGTAGTGTTCTTGAATAGAAATTCATATTTGCTGTACCTATTAGCGCAGGCACATTGTCAGACCACATTGAATCTATATTTGTGTGTTCTTGTTGATCTGTTCTTCTTGCATATTTTACCAATAGTTGTAAATAGTTCGGTTCAGATATTACAACAAAATCCCACCTTCAAACTTGGAAACAAATTTTCAAAACTCAAATACGAAGTTGACCATTCTAATGATTTCTGTAAGGCTATACGACATCATAGATTTATGAAGAACGGATACTAACGAATGTCGGCCATACCCATATTGAACACATGTTGGATACACATATTACTCAAATTAATTGACCAGAAACGCCATATAACATATTTTCTTATTTTATCATTTTTTTTTTCAAGCATATCACTAAAACAAGATTAAATTTAAGTAAGCCAAAACCTAAATTATTTTAAGATCTTCTATCGCATATTTTGTTATATTTTATACGTAAAATTATTTTTATTTTGAATTTTATATTTCCATGTATAACTAATAAAAAAAAAATATTTTTTTAATGTATTATCGCCATATTCATATTCAATTTTTTTTTTTAAATCATTATAGCAACTGTAATAACAAAAATACACATTGTACGTGTATCATTACCTTATCAACAAGGTACTGTTCTCCTCTTTCCAAATCAAAATCCACTACTGCCTTGCCACTGATTATCTGTAATAATAGGGCTCCAAAATTGTATACATCTGATTTTCTTGTCAAATGCCCGCTAATGGAGTACTCTGGAACAAGATAGCCTCTATATTTTCATTAACGATTGCAACAAATAATTTAACCCCACATTAGCATGGAAATTGATTAACAAATTTGGAGAAAGTTCTGAAGAAAAATTAATGGACTAAATTATACTTAGTATTCTTGTATTTTATCCTAATTATACTTTGATCCTTATATTTTAAATCATCTCATTTTGCCCCATCACATGTTTATTATGTGTGATAGATATGTGATACTTTTTGTCAAATTTTGTTAACAACAACGGACAATATAGGCAAATGAGAAGATTTAAAGTATAGATATATACTAAAGTTAAATTGGCATCCTACCAGCCAATTTTTTTCTTTTCTATTTTTATCATCTTATATGACTTTTTTAATCAAAATTTAATTTTTTGGTAGATTTTAAGCATATTATTCACATGTATAAAACAAAAATAAAATAATTGCAAAAATGTTTCAAAACAGAAAGCCAACATATGTATGAAAAATCACCTATACATGAATTTTTTTTATTTTTAATTATTTCTTTTTATTTATATGAATAATATGCCTAAAAAAGATCAAAAAATAAAATAAAATTTGATGAAATATATATATACATAAAGGATTACTAACTAATGGATCCCAATATAGAGTTATTCAATATTATTCCATTTAAAGAACCATAGAAGGATTTGGAGGAAGCTTACATTGTCCCAGCAACTCGAGTGCTAATATGAGTTTTGTTGTCTCTAAATAGCTTTGACAGACCAAAGTCTGAGACTTTAGGAGCAAAATGGCGATCAAGAAGTATATTGCTAGCTTTTTTATCCCTGTGTATGATCTGGGGTTGAGCCTCCTCATTCAGATAGGTTAGTCCACGAGCAACTCCTAATGACACATCCCTTCCCATTCTCCAACTAAATTTGGCACGATTTTGCTCTCCACCTATATATATATATATATATATTACCAATCATGAAAATTAAATTAAATTAATTAAAAAAATATATGTAGTAAAAACTTAGTTTTTATTTCTGTGGATTAATTTTCTACCTGATACTACTAGAAAAAAAACTCTTTTCATATTTGTCCATGTATTGGTGATAGCTTAAACTCCAGCGTCCTATATCCTTCCCACTTTAAGTGGGTTGAACTCAATATGACTTCAAAACTAAAAATAATTTTTATAAGAAAAACAAAATAATACAAATTATATAAATATAGAACATGACATAAAACTATACAACTAGTATTTGTATATTATTTTTTACTAATACATATTATTTATGTACTATTATAACATAAAATGAATTTCAAGATATTTTATTATACAAGTGGGATAGTGCGAATTCTAATTAGGACGAACAAAGTTCTAATCTACCATAATTTTGATTGATTGTCCTATACCCATTTCGCATTTTATTATTCAAATTACATACCATTCTTATTAGGGTAGGGATGAAAACATAGTAGTAAGTTCACAAATTAAATTTTTTTTAGTGCACATCAAATTTTTATAAAAAAAATATTATGTTCTTCACACAGTGTATAGTTCATGCATAGACAGGAAACTCGCGCATTAGGGGATATTTGAAATTGTAAAAACCTAGTATAAATTTGTAAAACTTATAATCTCAGCATTTGTACAGTGAATAAATTATTTAAATTTTATAGAAATTTATAAAGATTTGTAGAGTTTCGTAGACTTCTAAATAGGAGCTAGTCCACTGAATAATGAGACTAATTACCAAGAAAGGTGTGCTGGAGGCTATTGTTTTCCATGTAATCATAGACCAAAAACCTTTCGGCTCCATCGACGCAACATCCGTGAAGTTTGACGAGATTTTCATGTTTGATATTTGACATTGCAGCTAACTCAGATATGAACTCCCTCTCCCCTCGCATAGACTCAAGCTCAACTGATAGCACTTTTATGGCCACAACCATCCCATCTTCAAGCCGCCCCTTCATATATATATATATATATATATATAATTTTACCATGAGACACATAAAAGTACTATATATATATATAAATATGTATATTCAAGAGGAAATTAAACATGACCTAACTTATCTAGATTTATCGGAAGATATGCTCCAAAACAGATCAAATTGACGTCAACAAATCCATATAGCCGACTCATCTAGTGGGAAAAGACTTGGTTTGGTTTGTTTTAGTAAGAGAAAATTAAGAGCGTGTATATATGTCGCATACGGAAAATGATACTAATGCAGCAATAGTAATTCTGTCATTAAGCTCTATTTTTTATGAATTTTTTTTTTTATTTTAAAATGACGGACTCACATTTATCCACGTTATTCTGGTCATGTTTCTAAATGCATAACATTATCTATCATATAAAATTAATGCTATAAAAATATATCAGAAGACATAACCAAAACATATGAAAAACTTGTGAACCTATCTTTTGAAAAAAAAAAAAAAGAAAAAAGAAAAACTAAGATAGCATTTAATTTGTAATTTTATGTTTTGTTTTTTATTTTCTGTTTTGTGTGTTTTATATTTTAAAAATCTCAAAACATGAAAATAGGAAATGTTTGACATTTTTTATTTTTTATATTTTGAGATTTTTTTTTATTTTGAATTAAAAACGCTTAAAACGACTTTTTATAATTTTACATTTCATATGTAAACTCATTTTCTGTATCATAAAACAGATTTAAAAACACAAGTTATTAAATATGTTTTGAACCGTTTTTCTTATTTTAAAAAATACAAAATCAAAAATAAATATATAAAATGACACCTAATATATTTCTATTTTAATTACAACCCGACCATTGTCACATCACTCTAATTCCTCTTTCTCCCACATTTTTTTAGCTATGTTAGCATTTTCTTATGTTGCAATTTCTTATGACAAAAAAATATTTTGTCAGAAAAGAAAAAAAAATGTTAGAGAAAACTACCAAAAAGAACACTTTTGAGTTTATCAATTTAAATAAAAATGTCATTTTGGTGCACTCTAATTATAAAATTATCACTGACACATTATTTTATTTATTATTATTATTATTTTTTTTTTGGGGCTAAATTATTCTAGTGTGATAGAACCGCTCCACATAAAAATAAGTCATTGAAAGGTTCATGTAGTTAACTATAATTGATGTTGCCACCACCCCCCCCCCCCCCAAAAAAAAAGAAAAAAGGAAAAAATACACTAATTGGCGGTGAGTGAAAAATAACCTTATAGACAGTTCCGAATCCTCCGTCTCCAATCTTGTTTGATGAACGGAAACCATAGAGGCAGCTTTCAATTCGTTGTAAGAGAAAACCCTGAAAGCCCCACTAGCTTGTATGCCTTATCATATATATATATATATATATAATATACACATTCAAATAAATAAAAAATTACATACAACAACTGGTGCAGATTTATTAATTTCATACATACAAAGACTAATATATATACACACATGAAAAAAAATAATGGCATGCGAAAGGAGATGAAGAAGAGTTGAGAGTATATATACCCCCCTTGGGATTTGTTGTGGAGGAGAAACAATTTGAGAAAGGAAAAGAGAACTTCATATTCTAAAAGCGTATAGTAGTCTGTTTGGTTTTCTAAGTTCTTGGATATGGGTATTAGATCACCATGACTGCAGAGAGAGAGAGAGAATTGAGGTGGGAACACCAGATATTCATTATAATATTGGGCCACTGGAAGTTGACTTCAAGGTGTGAACTAAAGCCATGTTTGTGGTGGCGTTGGGGGGAAGTCAGAAGTGGGGGCGGAAATATCCATAATGACCTCTTCGTTAGATGTTCTTGCAGGGGTGCAGATGGATCGTTTCATTTCGGATTCATGTTTAATTCAGAATTGGCTTTTAAAATTTGTATACGAAACTGAATTAAATTGAATCTAAAATGTTAAGTTGGATCGATTCAATTTTTGATTTATTCTAGATTTGATTGGGTTGAGTCAATTTACTTATTTTTAGTTCTTAAACATTCAAAGATGGCTTGTTTAAATCACCGAAAATTACCAAAAATTCTAAAAATCTCTATAATTATCTATACAACTTTTTTCACCTTGAACTATATAAATTCCTATAAATCTCTATAAATTTATCTATATTTACAAATCACCACAAATTTTTACAAATTTTAATAATTTTTTACAAATCTCAAAAAAATTTCTACAAATTTCAATAACATTTTTATAAATTTTAAAAAATTTTGATAGAAAAGTCAAAAAATTTATACTGAAATCTGTTCAAATGGAAGTATTCTTTTCTATTTTTTGTGGCTTACACTTCAAATATTAAAAAATAACTTAAATCATATTTTATCTCAATTTTTGTAAATTCAAACGCCCCGTAAGTAATATTAAAATTCAAATAAGTTTGAATCTCAAGTACATTTTTTTGAATGTATAGTATTTTATATTAATTATATATTATATTTTTTAGATTAGTTCAGATAAAAATATTTTCAATTCGAGTTCGGTCCTTTTATCTATTAAGTTGAGAATTGAACTAAAAATATCAAGTTATTAATTTTTTAATTCACAATTGAACCGATTTTAATCTAAACTTGAATTAATTTAAGCCAAATTGGTTGATTTGATTCGGTTTTCAAATTGTGTGGTATTTTCTTTGTACACTCTATGTTCTTGTGCATAGGATGAGGTATCGGGGTGTTTGGTTGATCAAAATTAATTAATATTTATTAATTTTATTTACTTTTTATATTTTTTAATTAAATTTTATCATATATTACTTTTATATCTAATTTTTATATTTTTATTATATTTTTTTACTAAATTTTTATCAATCAAACACTCCATCGTAACTATTTCATCTCGCAATCTACCCCTACCCCCTCTGCCAAATGTAGCCTACTCGTCCCATTTTTTCAATTTTCCACCTAACTTTGGCCTGTAAAGCAAGTTGGCTCCTGATTCAGTCAACTCCTCCCTGCAAGAAACAGAAATTATATTAATATATATGTCTGTATATTCGACCAATCACTCCCGTTTAGCAGATGAAGTTTGGGATTAGAATGACAAAAAAAATAACGAAAAAAAAAAAATTGCAACCTGAGTAAGTTTTTGGTAGGTAGCGTTTAACCACGTTTTTTTTAAATGGGTTTTGCAACTTTTGAATTTTTGCGTTTAAAAATTGAAGAGAGAAACTATTAAAATGATTTTTTTGGGGTCAATTCTAACAGATCTATGTCAAAATTTTTTAAAAATTATTAAATTTTTTGACTTTTATATCAAAAAGTTAGAAAGAGAAATTATTAGAACGGTTTTTTTGATCCATTTCAACGGATTTATGTCAAAATATTTTTAAAATAATTGAATTTTTTGACTTTTGCACTAGAATGTTAGAGAGAGAAATCATTCGAACGGATTTTTGGGTCCGCTTCAACGGATTTATGTCAAATTTGTTGAAATTTGTTGAAAAGTTATTGAAATTTGTGAAAAAAATTAATAAAATTTATAAAACATTTATTGAAATTTGTAAAAATTTATTAGGATATGTAGATATATATATTTATAGAGATTTCAAGTATGGGGTAAGTAAAATGCGTAAGAGAGTTATAGAAGTTTTTTTTTTTTTTTTTTTTTAGCAAACCAAACGTAGCCGAAATATATAAAATTAATGAGAGAGATTTCTATATTTATCTGAAATAACATAAATACCCCACGGTAATATTAGAAGACCCTCGAAGAAGGGCGAGCTAACCGTCTGAGTTAACGATGTTGGACAAGCCTAGCTCCCTAATTTGAGTGATGAACCAGCCAAGTGCCGAGTTGAGCATAAGGGCATGTATGTGGGAATTCTATAACTGCGATCCTGTGATTCATACCAGAATGACTAGAACAGAATCATTATGAATTGGGTCAGAAGTTTCCGAATTGATACAGATCTTATGTTTCCTTATCTTAATAAAGAAAAGAGTCATTTTGGGGAAATGGACTCCAATTGAATCCCAATTATGATTTCCAAAACGATGGTCTAAAAATAAAGGGTAATTTTTTAGAATCAGGTACGTAATCTTTTATCCTGCCATTATTTTGCTGAATTAATTCTCCATTACTGTTGCTAACTTAAACACTGAAAAATTTTTGATAAGCACCATATCAATGTTGACGGCATACAAATTCCCGAATTGAAATTTGAATCGAAGATACGAGTTTTAATCATTACTATAAATCAATCAAAATTTAAATCAGTGCGATCTGATTAATTATGGGGACCCTTCATTCGATCTTTATAACTTATAAAAATGACGTTCCCCAAACGTGGTTGAATTTGTTAGTTAGTCAACCAATCAGCTTTGCATTTCATATCTTACCCAACCATGTGAGAATCTGAACTGGATTGCTCACTCGTAGAGCAAAAACAAACAACCCAAATAATAATAATAATAATTATTATTATTATTTAAAATTTCAATATCAGCTTCCTCGCATAATATTAAAGTCATAAGAGATGTCACTTGGAATATATATATATATATATATATATCTTCTTCGTGATTGTCTTTTCCCAAAACTTTGAATTTGGCCTTTTCTGTTATTTTCTCCTCTTCATAAAAAAAAATAATAATAAATTACATTTGTTACTATATACTTAACATTCAAGTTCACTTTAGTCCTTATATTTTCAATTATAACAATTAATCTCTTATTTTTAGGGTCAAATTTTAATTTTATTCTTTTGTTAATAACTACTAAGAAAATGTGACTAAAAAATATCACTTGTCCATTATTTGTGATTGGCACAAAAAAATTTTGTAAGTAAATTTGATAAAAAAATCAAAGTGAAATAGGAGTATAGGCGTAAGAAATTAACTGTTACAATTAAAAATAAAGTGATTAAAAAATAAAATTAATTGTAAAGTGCAGAGTGTTATAGGTGTGCGTTTAGAGTGTCAAATTTAGCTAAAAATATTTAACTTTATCCAATTTTTTTATTTTTTTATATTTTTCAAAAAAAATACTAAATATCCAATAATTTAAAATTTATTTATTTTTTGTCATTTCGCCAAAATTTGACATTCTAGTCGGACGCCCAATTTTCCCTATAGAAACAAATAAAGTTCTACGAGCCTTCAAGAGCAAGCAATCGTAATACTTTCCTCATCGTGGAGCTTGATAGCCAAAAGGATAGCTTGATAGCCAAAACATCCTTTTAACCATTTGCCGTTCTATTTGAGTTTTCAAATTGAAAAACCATATATGCGAAGAAGTTTCTAGGTAGGCAACTAGAATGGCAGAAAATCTAACATAGAAATTACTATTTTAATTGAGTACAGCTAGCCGTCTTTTGACTTGCTACCCTTCCATGTTTCGAAGATTTCATACTTGGCCATTTCTCAATTTTTTTCCGATTTTTAGAAGCTCTTTGGGGACAATAGTGAGGAATATAGGCCAAGTGTTGAAAAATGTTGAAAATGGTTAAGAATATTAAAAACTTTTAAAAATTATTTATTTTTTATTTTATTATACGAATTACGAACCCACAAATTTTATCAAATTTTATAATTATTGTCACTTCAAATGCTCCCATAATAAAATACCTAAATTTATCAAAATTATAGTTGTTACCATGAATTTTAACAATAGAATCAATGGCTTAGGTAGCATTTGATTTATATTTTTATTTTTTGAGATTTATGTTTTAAAAATACTGAAAACATATTTAATTTGACATTTCTTTTTTCCATACTTCGAGATCTTTAGTGCTTTGAGTCAAAAAGGTCTAAAATGATTTTTGTCCTATGTTTTAAATTTTTTAACTATAAAATATAAGACATCTATTGTAATTCTGGCGGGGTCAAGATCTCTATAATTACTATATAATTCCATCTTTGAATAGGGTGAAAACTTTTTAACTTTTTTTTCGGTAAGTAAAAAAATTTTTTAATTTATCGAACCATAACAAGATTTTGGATGTGGGTTCAAACCAACTGCTATGCAAGTCTATGATTTTCTAACATATGTGTTGAAAAATTGATGCATATGATATTAACCAAATGAGAGTAGCTGATAAAATTGATCTGGCTGAATTTAACTAACTAATCAGTCTTTATATTTATTTTTAACTATAGCAATATTAAAAAATGTTAAAATATAAATATTACATAATATGAATATGTTAACTTAAAATTAACATAATTCTATTTAGTTTTAAAATGAATTAAGTATTAATATATTTATTAAATTTTAAGATATTTAAATACAAACACAAATAGATGCGTGTAATGGATTATGAATTATATATATATGTATATAACACATAAATACGAATTGCGGACCTAGTACCCTTGAGGCCTTCGCAATGGATGGGGTCAACATAACCTTAAGGCCCCGCTTGGATATGGGGAAAGCTGCCTTCCAAAAATTTCACCCTGTTGTCATGATTTGGGAACCAAACTTATCCCCCCTATAAATTTTTCCGGGTCTTCACTTTTCACCCCCTCGCAGTCTCCCGGATAAAATTTGGGCACTCTCGACCCTAGCCAAAATATATGCGGGGGATGGCTCTTGTTTTTGAAGTTTTTAGCCCTCATTAACTTGATCAAAATAAATATAATGCTAGTAAAAAAAATAATAAATAGGCTAACAAGTCAAAATAAATATAATTAAAAATAAAATTAGATAATAATCAACCATTCAAAAGTACATATTTAAAAAAATTTTGATTAAATAAATTTATAAAAAATTAAAATTTCAAGGAAATAAATAATATAATTTCAAATTGTCCAAAAATAATTAAATAGAGTGGATTTTACAATTTAATATTTAATTTAATGAGTAATCAAGTTTGAGACACTATAAGGGTAAAAAAGTCATTTGATTGCTTTTTTTATCATTCATCCCTCTTATTTATAAAATATCAAAACCAAGTCAAAATTATCTCTCTTCATAAATATCATATCAATGTGGATCAACTCTCTAAAAATAATACTACCTCTTATTTTATACTCCCTCTAAAACTTATCCCCTGAAATTTTAGCACAATTCAATCGGGCCATAAAAGGAATGGGGGTTTGAAATTAAGGTCTGAGGTGATAAGTCGTAGCCCATAAGTTTTGACTTTGACGAGCCAGTAACTGGATTAGTCTAGGATCTTTAAATTGGAGAACCCAAAAATTCATGTCGAATTACTTTTACTTGATAAAAAAATAAAAAAAGTTCAATTACTTTTAAGGTGGTGTTTGTTTTACCAAAAAAAAAATACTAAAAAATTCAATTTTTACTAAAGTGTTATTTGGTTTTTTTTTTTTTTTATTTTTTGTTTTATATTTTATGTGTTTTATATTTAAAAAATCTTAAAATAAGAAAAAAATACTCTATTTTTTTTATTTTAGATTGAAAACATTCAAAATAATATTTTATTTTTTTTTCATTTCATATGTAAATCTATTTTATATTTTTTAAAACAAATTTAAAAAATACAAGCGACCAAACGTGTTTGAATTGTTTTCTTTTTTTTTTTTTTCAAAGGCGCAAATAGCAAATGAGCTTAAAATAGAAAATTGAAAACAAAAAGCAGAAAACTAAAAATAAAAAAACTAATCAAATGCCACTTAATTTTTTCTAATTAAATTTTGTCTTATATCACTTTTATATTAACTTTTTATTTTTATTTTTTTGATAAATCAAACACCTAAATCACGGTCACGTTACAGTCATTAGACTTTTCGATCATTTAAAGAGAGCATCCAATTTTCAATATTAAATCAAATTAATCAACTTTTTTTTTTGTTCATTTAAAATGTCCGAATCAAACAAAAATTTGATAGAATCGAATTAAACAATTATTATCTGTTTTTTTTTTTCAGTTAAATAACTGAATATTAATGATACAAATTTCTTATTTTATATCTCTCCCTCTCTCTCTCTCTCTCACACACACACACACACATATCTTCTCCCCCTCTCTCTCTCTCTCTCACACACACACACACACACACACACACACACACACGCATCTTCAATCTTTATGGTAAACAGTAAAAAATGCTTCCTTAAAATTGAGTTTTGGATTTTAACCAAATTTTAAATGAAAAACTTAAACTGAATTGAAAACCAGTTTTTTATTTTAACCATAATTAAAAAAACGAAAAAGAGTTTATTTTACATACACTCCCTGTAATTTCAGTTTTATGTAATTTCAATTTTATGTAATTTCAGTTTTATACACTTAAACTCTACAAATTTTATAAATGTGTACCTAAACCCCTTAAGATTTGTAATGTTTACTTAAACCCCCTTCTAAGTAAATTTTTCATTCAAAAAGTAACTTTTGACCAATTCAATACTATAAAATTACCATCATGCTCTTAATATTAATAAAAAGATATTTATATTATGATATGGCATCTTTTTTTTATATATAAATTACATTGTAATTAATTTATTAAAAAATTTGTGAACCCCTTCAATATTAGTACTTTAAATTATTATACTTTGCATTAATATTTTAAATTTATATATATAAATTAGTAATTATACATAATCAATTATCATTATTTTTAATTAATAATCTAATAAACTAAACATGAAAATAAAAATTACATTATAATTAATCTATTAATTTTTTAAACCTTTTTCTATATTAATTCTTTAAATTATTATGTTTCACATCAATATTTTAAATGTATATTGTATATAAAGTTGCAATTACACATATATATAAATTTTATTAATATTTTCTATTAATAATTTAATAAACTAAACATGAAAAAAAAATAGTTTTCTCTTTTCTTCTGCTTCCTTTCTATTAGTATCAAATAATAAAGGAAGAACTTTTCTTAATTTTCTTTTTTATACTTTTTTATATTAATAGTAAGGATATAGAGGTAATTTCATAGCATTTAATAGGCTAAAACTTACTTTTTGGATGAAAAATTTAACAAAAGGAGTCTGTGTGCATATTTATGAAATTTCAAGAGATTTAGGTATACATTTATGAAACTTGTGAGATTTAAATATACAAAACTAAAAATCACAAATGGTGTAAGTGAAATAAATCCTTAAAACAATTAAATGGAACCGAAAATTGAAATATTTTAAAAATAGAAAACCAAACTAAGTTGGATTAGAAGAAGATTTGAAAATAACATGTCCAAACTATTTGGTTTAATCTTTAGGCCTAGTTTGGGAACAAAATAAAGTATTAAAAAGTTAGTTTTTTTATATTTAGAAAATAGAAAAAATTATTTTTTAATAACTAGTTTTTTTTTTTATTTTTTATTCATTTGATATTTTTACGTTCCATGATTTAAAAATTTTAAAATATAAAAGTTAATTTTAATCATTTAAAAATATAAAAAAATAAAAATTTAAGTAAATGAAATTCATCCCAAATGAAGTGTTGATTTTTCATTTCTATTTTGCTCCTAAATCATTAATTGAGACATACCAGTTAACACAGCCAAAAGTAAAAATACATATATTTATCTAGAAAACCTTTCATTTTATTATATTATTCAAACTAAAAATACATATATTTTTACTTTTTTGTATTTTCCTTTTTTCCCCTCCTTTATTTACTTCTATTTTGCCCTCGCTCTCCTTTCGTTTTCCTTCAACAAATTGTTGACTCAAAATACTTTTTTAACTCCCCTAAGCTGCTTCTATTAGAAATTTGACGTTCAAATTATAACTGCTCTAATTAAAATTATGAAATAAAGAAGTGAAAAAAGGGAGAACGGAGGGGATAATGAAGATAAGAGAAAGGAGAGAGGAGGCACAAACGAAAAAATTACACCAAAATATATATATATATATATATACACACACATAGAGATATAGTATATTTTTATAGACAAAAAAAAAAAAAAAACAATTGTGTTGTTTTTTTTTTTTTTTTTTTTTGATGAGTAACAATTGTGTTGTTGGTTATATCTATCAAAAATTAAAAAAAAAAAATTTAAGGCAAGTAAATATATTGAATTTGGGTTGTTGGAGATATGACTAAGAGGACGTTTGGAGTAACAAAAGGTAAGATAAAGCGAAATAATTTGGCGATAATTTGTAAATTCATAATTGGTATAGTGAGATAAAAAGTGAATAACATTTAGAGACTTTCATAATTTTTCAACATTTTTCAGTGAACCAAACGCATCATACAAGGTGTTTGTGGTTTAACTTTTAAGAAAAATTACAAAAAGTTACCACATTCTTCCAATCAAATTTTGCAACGTGTTTCTTTTACACTAACTTTTTAATTTTTTTTTTTTGTCATCCAAAAAACCCTAAATAGATAGAAGGTTGTTTACCTACAACCCGCCTATTTGCCATTCTAGGTTTTTTTTTTTTTTTCTAATTCCACGTTAACCGAACCATTAACGGTTTCACACTTGCTAATAAATTAATAAATTTTTCGATTAATTTATATATTAGAAAGCTTGGCTCTATCCCCTTCTCGTACTTTTCTGGGGCGCCTATGATCTTGTCCGAAAATTTACAATATGGACACCTTGAAGGCCTAACAAATGCAACAATAATATGCTATGTTGTGAACATTGAGACTAACAATTAATTTGTATCTTGAGGTCTCAGTTTTCAATCATGCCGTATAGATCGCGCCGGGTTCATATTTGATTTCATTACGGCCATACATTAATGAATAATCATTGAAAAAATTCAACCGAAAAAAAAAGGACGACGTTAGAAAATTAATTGATTGTTTTTGTTCCTTCACTAAAAAATAAAAAAATAAAAACTTAATGAACAAAATTCTTATATTATAGAATTTAAAAAAGATCAGATATAGACAGTTTTCTCTTTTCAAGTTCAAAGGCTGATTTATAATTCCAACCCTTAACTTGCAAGTCATAATAGAACAACTTTACCACCATTTGAAAATCAAGAATACTCCCTTGATTACGAAAATCTATACTTTTTTACTCTTATACTTTGGATTAAGCTCAGATAAGGTGAACTTGAGACGAAAATATAGTGGGTTAGTTGGATAATTAGTAAAGCCTTGCGTGGGCTAGGAGCCTAGGAAAAGGTTTCGCGTTGCACAAGAATATAGAGAGAGCCTAGGATGGTTAAGATGGTGCCAATGAAGAATCCAATGGCTTTTATATTTTAGCTAATGTAAAAATTGAACATGAATGGACTTTTTTTTTTTTGAAAGGTGAATTTTTTTTTTTTTTTTTTTTAAGGGGAGGGGGAAGACTCGAACTCGAGTCATGAGCGAGCAGGAAATGCTCTTAACCACTGAGCTAAAGGCCACGCTCACATGAATGGACTTGGTGGAGTAATTTTGGGAAAATCATTAAAATGCCTTTGTATATGAAAATAACTTATTTTCAAATAATAATAATCAAGAAATAAAACAGATTAGATATTCATGAAACTAGGTTCGAATTTTATTTGATACAAATCTGGAGTCATCATCTTTTGATAAAATTTTAAACTTATGGTTATATAATTTGGTATTAATTCACTATTTTCAAACGTTGTTTTTAGTGAAAACAAAATATGATATGATATAATATCTTCGTATCGTCAAATTTAATATATTAAAATGTTAGTATATCAAGTTTCGAAACGTGATTAGTAGGGATAATAGTGATTTTAACTTATTACTTAATCTCATTTTCCGGGTTTCTTTTCTTGGTGCAGTGTACGTGCCGCAGATGTGTGGGAGTTTTAAAGCTTCATGCAAACCAGTGCCTAGTTTGCTAACAACCGGCTTGGGAGGCTTTTGGAGATCAATGTCAGCAATGGGCCTAATGTGTGAAGAAAAACAAAAAGTTTGCTGCTGCTTCTGTTTTGTAAATAGTTTTTCTTGTCCCATTGTCTCCCCCTCCTTAACTCCCAAAATTTCCCCCTTCCCCCACATATGTTTCTTTTAGCCTTCTAGGGAGTTCATTGGACATCAAATATGGGATAAATTGTTAAAAAAAAAAAATTAATTTGTAAATTAAGCAAGTTTAATTGGATGGGTCCGAGACATAAAAATTAACATAAGATCGGGTTTGAGATTGAAATAGTAAGTCTGATATTAATCCGGTCCAAGCGTACCTGCCATTTTACAATCTTTTAATATTTGTTCAACTTCCCAACTTCCATTTATGGGGAGTGACCTTGAGAATATGACAGAGTCATGTGTGTTGTATTTTCATTTTTGAGCCAATCTGAGAGTCTTAGCATAGTCAAATTAGTTTGGCTTGTTTTGCGGCCCAACTGAAACACACTTGTCATTGGAGTAGGCTTTCTTGGTGCATATTTTTGGGGGTGGTGGTTGTAACTGAAGAATTTGCCCCGAAACATGACATTTACACGTTATTCCTTTGTGAAAGTGTGAGCCTTTCAGTTCTAAAACAGAAAGTGTTCTGTTCTTGCCCTGAATTTACTTAATAATGAATAACCTAAATAGTCTTATTTAAGGGTAAATTTCATTTTGCACTCCTTAAATTTTACTCGAATTTCTATTTTGGGAAATAAGTTCTTTCTTTGTGATAATTAAACGTCTGAATTTTTAATTAATTACAGTGTCTTAAAAATTAAACAATTACTTGCGTAGCTAACTCATCTTATAAATAAACTAACTAAACACCTTTAGTTTTAAACTCAACTAATTTTCCAACCCTAGTCACAAAATTTGTGTACATTGTAGAGCCCATTGAGAAACCAAGCTAATTGCCCTCAATTCAGTTGAAGATTTGCTTAAATCATCTTAAAAACCTGTTTGTTAAATTTATTTTTATTTATTTTTTGTTCCCAAATAAATGAAAACTTAAACAAAAAAACGTAAATAAAAAAATAGCGTCTTCACTCTCTTTCCTTTTATGTGATATTGTCAATTTTAATATTTTATTCATTTTTTGTTGCATCTTATTAAAATAGATTATTTTATTTAAATATTTTATTAAACTAAAATTATTTTTAATAAATAATGAAATTAATTTAATTTAGTTTAATTAAATTAATATGAAATATATTTTGTTATTTTATTTTTAATAAAAATATAACTAAATTATATTTAATATTATTAGTTTTATTGAATTAAATTATTTTAATAAATAATTTAATTAATTAAATTAATATGACATATATTTTATTAAATTCAATTAATTTTTTTAAATTAAATTAATTTATTTTATTTTAATTAATTAATTAAATTAATATGAAATATATTTTATTAAATTTAATTAACTTTTTAAAAACTAATTACTGTAAACAAAATTGTATTTCCAAATAGAGTTTCAATTTTCATTTAAAAAAATAAATAGCAACAGAAAATAAAATAAAAAAATAAATAATTAAGCATAAAAATATTTATAGTTCTTATTTTACATGGACGTTCAATTCCACACAAACATTAAACATCAGCAAATCATAATTGAACTATAAACTTTTGATATTTTAGCTGGCATTAGGTAAATCAAAAAATTTAATTTTTTTAATTCTTATTCTGGAGTTGACACGCATTACTTGTAGCAAAAATGGTGTTTGGCAAAACATGTAAAAATAGAAAAAAAATTTGAAAAAGTTAATAATTTTGTGTGCATAGTAAATTTTGGTAAAAAGAAAGTTCAAAAAAATGTAAAAAATTAAAAAAATTAGTGTAAAAGTAACATATACTGAAATTTAAGTAAAGAAAATTAAAATAATTATGTAAATTTTTAAAAATTTTGTTAAATTTGGACCAACTAAACAACTAGTATACAAACAATCGAACACCAGTATACAAACTTTTTCTTTCTATATTTTTTTTTCTTTTTAGGGTACGTTTGGTCCACAAAAATTTGGTGAAAATATTTGAAAACCTCTGAAAATTTCAAAAAATCTTTATTACATTTTTTGCACATTCTTACTTTCTCAAAGTTAAAAAAAAAAAAATTCAATATATTTCAAAAGAAAAAAGTCGATAACTAGAATTCGGTTAATTAAATAACAAAATTTTTTTCATCATTCTCATCGTGAACTCACAAACTACTGAATGACACCCACTTTAACTATTTTTTGTGAGATTGTAGAAATCGTTTCAATGGATTTTAGAAACTGTTCCGATAGATTTGTGCGATCAACTTCCGTTCAAATGATTTTTACAATTCGTTTTGATGGATTGTATTGAAAAAAAAGTTATAACTACCCAAAATTTTGAATCAATCCAAACGAAAATCCAATCTATCGGAACGGAAATCTTACTGTTCATCTCCAAAAAAGAGAGGTTTGAGATGTGTGCACTAAATGTAAAATTTTTTTTTCAAATCACATTTTATCTCACTTTTTAGTACTCCAGGCATATCTTTAATGGAGCGAGAGACAGGGTTGACTTTTAATCCCTAAAAGCTTCAATTAAAGTGATAAAAAAATTTTAAAAAATAATAAAAAATATTAAAAAATTTAAAAAATTATTTATTTTTTATCTCACTACATAAATTATAAAGTCACAATTTATTTTATTTTATCTCATTTTATTTTATTTTTTACCGCCCCATACGCACCTGTGGCACTATTTGCAAGTTCACAAACTGGCAAACCCAATTTTGTCTTGTCCAATCATTGGCATATATAGCATCTACACCTACCTACCTACCTAGTTGATTTTGTAACATATATACATACTTACCGAGCCCTAGCCAGTGATGGGTCACATTAATACACATTGACAGTAAGTAAAGTACAGTGCATTAAATCCGACAAAAGGTCGTGGGTAAAACCATTGACTTCGTTGATTGATTCCTCCACTAGAAATTAATATCAATTAAAAATAATAATACAAAAATAATTAATAGTTTGAGCAAAACAAAAATTGCTTTAATATTATTATTTTATATTATCCGAATTTTACTGTAATTTCCATGAATGCTTCTGATAAGGCTCGATCGATCCATTCATTATCGTCAATGGTGCTTGCAATTGTGGGATGGTGATTGACATTATTATTTGCCTCTGTCAAACCAGACGTACTCAATGCTATCATCATTGATCTTCAAGGGGGACAAGACATTTCATGCATCTTTTGATATTACCTGGTATCCTGGTGGAACAACATTGATTCGCACTTATAAAACTGTTCGGAGTTTCAAAAATTAATATAAAGTCTGATTTGAACAATTTTTTTTTTTTTTGATATTTAGAGTCAACTATCAAATTACGTTTTTAGTCCCGTTTGATAATATTTTTATGTTTTATTTTTTTATTTATATTCTCAAAATTTTGTAAACTGGAAACAGAAACATATTTATTAAATTTGTTTACGTTTTTTTTATTTTTAAAAAAATAAAAATTTAAACAAAAGAACGTAAATGAAAAAAAAATATTTTTACACTATTTTTTTTTCTATTGCAAACATCTTGTCAATTCTAATGCTTTACCTATTTTTGTTACATAATATTAAAATAAATTATTTTATTCAAATATTTTATTAAACTAAAATTATTTTTAATAAATAATATAATTAAATTAATATATAATATCTATTATTAATTTATTTCTAATAAATAATTTAATTAAATTAGTTAATAAATTATTTTCAATAAATAATAAAATATAATATATTAATTTAATTTAATAAATAATTTAATTAATATAAATATATTTTATTAAATTATTTTTAATAAATATCATAATTAAATTAAATTAATTTAATAATTAAATTAAATTAATTAATTTATTTAATATGAATTATATTTTATTAAATTATTTTTAATAAATATTATAATTAAATTATTTAAATTATTTTGCAATACATTTTATTAAATTATTTTTAGTAAATAATATAATTATATTATAACTAATATATTTTATATTTATTGGATTAAATGATATAATATTTATATTTTATTCAATTGTTTTTAATAAATAATATAATTAAATTAAATTAATAAAAAATATATTTATTAAATTCAATTAATTTTTAAAAAAATTAATATAATTAAATATTTTATGAAAATAAAAAATTAGTAATTGTAAACAAAATTATAATTCAAAACGCAGTTTCAGCTTTCATTTCAGAAAACTGAAATGACAACAGAAAACAAAAAAAAGAAGACATAAACATATAAATGTAAACAGAAAAATGACAGCGTTATCAAACAGCTCCTTAGAGATGAATAGTTCCATTTGAATGAATTTTAGTAGAAATTTTTTAACTTTTGCGTCAAAACTTTTTTAAAAGTGTAGAAACTTTATTGGGATTGGTAGAAAACTTTATTGAGATTTATAAAAATTTATTAGTATTTGCAGATATATATAAATTTATAGAAATTTATATAAATTTATGTACATTGAAATGAAAAAAATTTGTTGTAAAATTAGAGAATATTTACCCTTTTTTTTTTTTTTTACTTTTTTTGGTGCTCCAAACAAGCTCTTAAATATAGCAAATAATCATTCTATTGATTAAGTACATTATTGCCCAATATTATTGGCTTTGGAATCTTAGGGATTGTTATCCTAGTAGTGTTTCGTTCGAGCACACTTAATCTAATGTTCTTGTGATTTTAAAATATGATATATTTTGTGTTATATATTTTGTAAATGTTGAACATTAGATATATATTGCTTCCTTACTCTATCACATGGGACATAAGACATTATTTTTCTTTTTATCCTCTACCTCACTCTTTCACATATAAAATCTCTCACAAGTAACCCTTTCACAATCCTGATATCATTCTTAAATTTTATAAAAATTTTAGAGAACAAAATTAGGATTTGTTAATATTCCTGTCAAAAAAAAAATATAAAAAAAAAGTGAGAACTATTAATATAACTGTTTAATCTAAATTTGTTGATTAGATAATAATAAACTTTAGAATAATAATGATGATGAGATGTTGTTGTGTCATGATTTTAGTGCCTGGGATCACAAACATATTTTAAAGTGAAAACTATGTGGAAAAAATTATAGAATTAATAAGATGAAAGATACATGAAGGGAATGAAGAAGGCTGCTAGTGTTTTGTTGACGTTAGCATATCCTCTGAATCATTCTCCATCGTCTTATTCTCCACCCAAAGTTGGCTGCTGCTTAATTTGTTAAATTTTAGCATTAGGCAAGGGAAAGTGACAGCAAAACTAAGGGTGGTGGTTGGTGAAGGATTAGCTTTGATTTTTTTTTATATTAATTATTTCATTTTAGTAAAATGTTAAAAAAAAGCAATCTTTTCGGCTGTCCGTAAATTTTCTAATTTTTAATAATTTTATTTATGAATATAAATAACTTGTTAAAAAGTTATCAAATAAAAATAATTTTTTAATAAAAATCTATAACACAAGAAAAATAAACAAAAAAAAATCGAAACTAATTATTTCTAGACCACTCCTATGACTCGAAACTTTTAAGGGTCATTTGGTGAGTCAAAAAGTTTAAAAAAAAAAGTAATAAATTTTTTCATTGTTGGGTGTTTGTGTATTCTTCAAAAAAGAAAAACAAAGTTGGTAAAAGTTAAAAAAATTAGAGAAAATCGATAAAAATGAGAAAAAATTAAAAAAAGTTAGAGTCAAAAATGCAATTTTACATATGGAGCTAGCACGTGACACTCATTTTTGGATGTTACTATTTGGTAAAACTTTGTAAAAATTGGTAAAAATTAGGGACAATTGATAAAAAAAATTAGAAAAAATTGGTAAAATTTAGTAAAAGTTGAAAAAAATTGGTAAAAATTAAAAAAAAAAATTGATAAAATTTGATTTTTTTATTTGGTGAATAAAGTTAAAAAATTTGATAAAAATTAATTTTTTTAAATAAAATTTGATAAATTAAACACCCTAGATTTAGATGTTGTTAGAGATATTTGACGCTCCAAATAAATAAGGAGAAAACACATTTTTTTTAAGCACATACGGATGCGTTTGAAATGATAAAAAGTTAGATAAATTAGATAAAATGAAATAAGTTGTGAGTTTCTAATTCGTACAAAAAGATAAAAAATAAAAAAATTTTATAATTTTTTAATATTTTTACTATTTTTTAAGAACTTTTTGTTACTCTAAATGGGAACCATAATACTGATCCCTTAGCCCGTAACTAGACGCAACTCGTCGATCACTTTTTTGTTATTGTGGTTGACCTCTTCTGCATCAAAATTGAATTGCGAAAGCAATGACTTTAAAAAGCACCCTACCTGAATAAATAAAAGTTTGAAAACAAGATAAATTAATTTTATATGTTGGATTTAGTAATAAACTAATAACTTGATAAGAGAAGAGAACCGTGATTAAGCAGGAAATTTTGTCCGGGAGTAAAAAAAAAAATAATACACATTCTGTAATTGACAAAAAAGTCCCCTAAAAGGTCCCCCCCCCAACAAAAAGTCCCATAAATTTAATAATATTTACACTAAAAGATTCATGTTTTGTAGTTGTGGTAGAAATTAACAATTTCTCGTTTTTTGTAAACTAATATTATCCCTTTTGATTTCTCTTCTTTGTTTTATTTTTCTTAATTTTTAAATATTATTTAAGGCCCATTCGGTGCGATACAAAACGTTGATAAATTCTGAGATTTTCTAAAAATTTTTAAAATTTATTAATTTTTTTATCTCACTGCACGAATTACAAACTCACAAATTATATCGAATTATCTCATTTTTTGTCACTCTAAACACCCCCTTAATATTGGTATGTTGATAATGGGTCAAAAATTTTAAAATAATTAGATTATTATATACTTAAATTTCTAGGACTACCTAAATTTTAGATTTTTTCGTGTAAATAAAGAATTAAATTATATGTAATAGTAAAATTAGTTGGACAGTCAAATTCTGAACTATATATAACAATTAAAAAATATTTTCAAATTTTAGAGAAATTGCTCCATAACCTAAAATCTTTTTGATCCAAAATTTTATATGTAAAAGTTGTGCTATCATATATTGATTAAAATGTAAAAAATTTTTTATCAAAAAGAATTTACATGTGCTATTAATATATTTTTAAATTAATATTTCTTATATTTTATTTAAAATCTTAGAAAAAAATTATAGAGGCTGTTTGGGCACGTTAAAAAAAATATAATTTCACGAATGGAGTTGACATGTGACACCTTAGTAGTTATTTAAATGTTTGACAAAAATTTATAAAAATTAAAAAAAAATAGAGAAACTTGGCAAAATTTCAAAAAGTTAGTAAAAATGGAGAAAGTTAATAAAAATTAATTTTGTGCTGACAGAAAAAATTAGAGAAATTTGATGAAAATTAATTTTTCTTTTTAATTTTTTTTTCATGTGCTAAACGCCACTATTGTACAAAAATTTTTTAATTTAAAAATTTATATATACTATTCTCAATTTTCCGAACTCGCACGGATTCAGACCGTCTTGGCCCCTGAGAAGACTCAGAAGAGAGGATCTACCACCCACATCTTCAATGGGCTAACATTGCTCACCGAGATTAATCTCCCATTTTGATGAATTAAAATTTAACGATTTAATTTTATTTACATATTATTAATTTAAAAATATTTAAATAAATTTGAGCTATTAAACTTTAATTCAATAATTCCAGAGCTTATTTTCACCAGAATAAAATTCCCCCTTTTTTGAATACTAAAGCATGACAAGGGAAAATTCCCGGATACATGGAACAAACAATTGGATGAAAGAATTTTGAAATTGAAATTTAATTTTAATTTTAAAAAATTAAAATTATATTTTTAATTTTTATAAAAACTCATTCATATTGAATGAAAACGTTTTAACTTTGATCGCTGAATGATTTTTCATAGGAGTTTAAAGATTGAAAATATAATTCCAAACATTTAAGATTAGTTGGAGTGCCAAAAAAGAATTTTTAGTTTTTTTTATAATTTTTTTCACCTTATATGATTTTTTTATCAAAATTTAATTTTATTTTTAAAAAATATAATTTTTAAGCGTATTAATCGCATTCTTAAAAAAAATAAAAAATTCGCGTTCATTTTTTTAATTTTTACCACAATGAATGTGATTTTTTTATTTTTTTATGAATGTAATTAATATACCTAAAAATTATAACTTTTAAAAAAAATAAATTTTAATAAAAAAAATTATAAGAGAAAAATACAAATTATTTTTTATCAACGTAAACGCTGATGAGATTATGGTGTTGACTTGTTACTCTGTTTTAAAGAAGACTTTGTATTTCCAGCAATTAATGGTAGTGATGTCAACCGACTAAAGAAACACAATCATTTATAAAGGACAGTGATGATAGATGGAGAAGTGAGCATCAGGCTTGACCTTTGGCCTTTGGATCCCCCAAAGGGAATGCTTCTTGTGCAGAACGAGGGTTGGTTTGGCACATTGAATTTTGTTACAAATTTTTAAAAATTTTTAAAAATTATTTATTTTTTATTTTATTATATAAATTATCTATAATTTACCTTATTTTATCTCACTTTTAAATATATCCAAAAGCATTTCTTACATTGATGGACTTCTGTAAGTATATTGTTTTTGCCCTTTGGATCTCCGAAATGAAGAGAAAGACATCAATTCCCTTGGTTCTTCCTTTTTCTAATTTTAGAGTTGAGAAAATCAAACATATAAAGAAATAAAAATTATTTACTTTGTTTATTTCATTTTCCCCTTCTTTTAAAAAAATAATATAATTTAATTCCATTTAATGATAATTCTTATTAATTCTCACTTTTGGATTAAAATAAAATTTTACGACCTGAGCTTGATTTGATTTCATAAATTACATTTTAAAATTTTTATATAATTTGAAATCTAACCCAAATCAATATAATTTGATAAGAATTTATTTCTTTCTTAAGTAATCTCAACATGAGAATAGATTTATCCTTATATAATATATTTATCCTATTTTCTCTTCCAATTAACAAGGTAAATTTGGTATTTTTCTTAAATTAATTGAATTCAATTCTCAAAATTTAAACATGTGTTTTAAACAAAAAAATTTTAATTATCAAATAAAATGAAATCAATTTTTTCTTTCTTTCCTTTTTTTTTAAGGAACTTTACTTTTTGTTTTGGAGATCACCCTTTTTCCTTAAATATGCATACATACATATATATATATATATATATATATATATGTCAAATGAGGAAAAATTATTATTTGGTTTTTATTTTGTTTAGCAATGTAGAGAAGATGATACTGCAAAAAATAAATAAATAAATAAAAATCAAATCAAATCAAATCAAAACCATAAAAGAATAAATTTTAGGACTAAAAGTTATATTTTAATAAATGAAAAACTTAAAATTTTAAATAAATAAATTTTTTTATTATATTCTAGTTATAATTAAGTTCTGCATTAATGAAAATGGGATATAATAAAAATTAATGCATGCAAAATTTAAAATGTTTAATTCATTAAAATAAAATTCTCAATTCAAAAGTTATTTTTTTTAATTTTTTTTTCTGTTTAATCTCTCTTTCCCTCCCCCCCAAAAACAGAAGTGGATAAAAACAAAAATCAAAAACCAAAATGAAATGTTGGAGAACAGGAGACTTTGTAATTAAAAAATGCATTTGGCCAATCTTCCCATCAGAACATCATTTATGAAGTCTGTGGGTGGGACTTTGTATATAAAATCTGTAAGTGGATCTCTCTCCACCTTCTTCTTATTCTTTGTTCACTCTTTTTTTTTTTTTTAAGAGGGTTTAGAAGGTTTTGGTTTAAACTCTGCTCATTGAAATTAGTTGATTGATTCAAGAACTTTGTGCATCTGATATGCAAGTGTGTATATATATCCCATAATAAACATATATATTCAAAATATGGAAGGTGATGAAAAGGAGACTGTGTTTAAGGAGTGTGATGAAGGCCCTTCTAGCAAAAATCCAGTTGATCCTCCCTTTTCTCCTCAAATTCAAAAGGTACTTTTGGTCTTTGCATCTTATGCTCTCTCTCTCTCTCAATTTCATTGCTTTTTTTTTTTCTTTTTTTCTTTTTTTTTTTAATCAAGGATTTGTTCCTGTTGTTACCACATGTGTGAATGAACTCTGATTTTTGTTCCAAATTCTTTGATGGGTTCCTCTCAATACTCTGAAAATTCATTCAATGTTCGATTGCTGTCTAGAGATTCTTCTTTGTTCTGCTTTTCACCATGTATATTATTTTCACCTTTCCTTCATAAATGATATTTTAGCTTTCATTGGATATCTCAGATTCTATATATCCCTGTTCTATTTGTAATAGACATGCATAGTTTGGTGGTATACAATCAGATTCCACAGCCATTCAACTTTGTACCCAATCACACTAAAACCTTTAAAGATATTTTATCTTTGGAGATAGCTAAACCCTCCAAATTCTACCATTGTGATATAGATGAAGAAGTAATGAGATATATTATTGTAAATGAACTTCATATTGATAATTAGTGTTGATTTTTATTCTACTTCATAATTTTGCAAATCGTTAGGCATGATGAGGTAGGTGACAAAACCAAACCAGATAATTGTACCGAAATTTTGGTTTTTGGTTCTTTGGTTTGGTTAATTTGGTTATTTTTTTAGACCTAATTTTGGTTTCGGTTCCGGATTTTGTAGTTACCCAGTCAAAAGAACATAAAATTGAATTAGATATTTATAAATATAAATATAAATAATAATAACAAATTTTTACAAAAATAAAATA
Source organism: Vitellaria paradoxa (assembly GCA_019916065.1). Taxonomy (NCBI): domain Eukaryota; kingdom Viridiplantae; phylum Streptophyta; class Magnoliopsida; order Ericales; family Sapotaceae; genus Vitellaria; species Vitellaria paradoxa. The sequence continues at coordinate 4,958,366 of CM034241.1, read as the reverse complement.
AAAGTTAGATATTTATATATATATAAATATGATTTTGACTAATAAAATAATAAATATGTAAAAAGAAAATTAGATATTGGATATTTATATATGAATATGGTTTTGGTTAATTCGGTTCTAACCAGAAATAAACCTAATTATTTCAGTAAATTCAGTTTGCTTCCCTCCCTTCCCTTTGGACAATTTGATTCCTACCATTAAGAAACTGAAATAATTTGAACAATTTGGCTAAAACCGAATAAGCTAACCGAAAACTGAATAATCACCTCTAGATATGTCTATTTTTTCTGATTCGTGGCTTGTTGTACTACAGGTTGGAGATTCGAGTGAAATAATTGAAGACGAACCAACCACTCAATACCAAGGGAGGCCAAACCTGTCCTTAGAGATACCCTCACAAACAATTGAAGGCTCCACTGAGGAATTTGTCAGAGTCAATATGCCCCTGACACCAAGTCAAACTCCCAAAAGATTTAACTTTTCACCAATCCCCAGTCCTAACTATTACATGTTCAGTGATTCTCCAAGTCCCTTGTCACCTAAAGGTAAATCATCCATTAAAAGTCTCATTCCAAAACTAAGCTTCAAATTCCGGAATACTACCTCAGGTATAGAGAAGGCCTCAATCCTAGCTTTGGGAGATTCACCAGCAGGGGCACGGGAGAAGCCTTTGATTCGAAGGACATTGTCTCTTACAAAACTCTTCACACCCAAAATGAAAAGAACTTCATCTTTACCTGTTAACGCAATCGCACACTCAAATCCAGAATCTGTGCATGGAGCGAACAAAACCAATGATTATCTTGTAAGTGCTCATAATGCTCATAATCCACCATTCACATCTGCCACTTTGTGTGCTCATAATGCTCTGTATGAGCTAGGATTATAATCACTATATATTACAAAGCATCACTTATGAAATATAATATCATGACATTCGTTAGCTATCTTTGAGAAAACTAATCCTGTTGTTCCGGGGTGCAACCTTGCGGTGATGGCATTTCAAGTTATACCACATTGGTATCTTATTGCTATTGCTGTCATCACATTGTCCACCTATTTTACTTTCCAATTGGTTTTTGGACTTCCTTCCGAATGATCATGTGCAAATCTTTACTTGATTCTTATAGCATTTCTCACGTAACAGAAAAGTGGGTTGCAACTTCCTATTCATCGCTCACACTCAGTTCCCGTGTTAATTAAAGATGGAAGCATAAGGAAAATTGATTCATCAAGTGGTGTATTCCGCATGGTTCCCAATACTCCACGAGTGACTGAAGGAACTTTTGCAACATCAGCCGCAACACCATCAAAAGATGTTGGTAATTGTCTTCTGTTTTGTCACAGATTTATGAGCATTCTGTTGTCAAATAACGAAAATTTTTCGTCTTAAAACTTACCTAAAAGCCCTAAGGATTGACTTGACTAAGCACCCAGGGGGGGGGGTGTGGGGGTTCTGTTTTAAATGAAACCTTTCTCCATTACAGGGACTTGAGAATCCCATTCATGGCAATGGTGCCTCTAGAAAAATATGATTCACATAGAGCCCTGATTATGGTATTCTGCCCCTACTTTACATTTCATCTTCTGCTATTAACTTAAAACACCTGTTTCGGAGCTTGTGATAACCAACCTATGCCTTAAAGGTCTTGTTCAGATAGAGATGATGATGGCGGTGAAGATATTCCTGAAGGAGCAGCAGTTTGTAGGATCTGCTTGGTTGAACTTGGAGAGGGTGCCAACACCCTTAAGATGGAATGCAGCTGCAAAGGTGAGCTTGCGTTGGCCCACCAAGAATGTGCCTTGAAATGGTTTAGCATCAAAGGCAACAAGGCATGTGATGTGTGCAAGCAAGAGGTTCAGAACTTACCTGTCACCCTTTTACGAATTCAAAATGCTCAGCCCCATAACTTGCGAGGAAATAGAGCTGAGCAAGCTGAGATTGGAGGATACAGGCAAGTTGATGATGTATTCTCCTGCAATATCTTTGAAGATGAAACCATTCTAAATTTGTTATTTAAAGTTGTTCCTCTTATTTATTATATGTCTGATGGCTGGTCGTGTAATTCCAAGTTTTTCGTTATTCTTTATTACATGAACCCCTAAATTTCTATCTACACTAGGATATGGGTATGGAATATACGTTCGGTATGTATAGTTGGACATTCACTTAAAAAGAATGTTTAGTAATTTGAGTTTCCCATATAACTGTGGAAGAAACCCCCAAATTATGCATAAAATTCCATATTTAAATACCACTTAACCTAAAAGTTAAAAGAAATAAATGAAAAAGGAACATGTTGGTGTGTCCACATATCCTTGGACGTGAGAATTAAATGAATCCAACATTTTGGGCACATATTCACACCTGACCCCCATACAACCATATTTGAGTCTGTGTAATGTGGTCGTGAGGATCTAAGAAAATTAGCTCAAAAGCATGGTGATGCCACTTATTAACCAAATTGGGGTGTCTACGATGCCATTTCCATCTCTAAGATGCCTATTCCCATGATGGGATATCTGGCATCTTGCTGTCTAGCCATGGTTTTATCTTTGATATCATTCATAATGTTAGAACTGCTATTAAATTTCGAGATGAGCTAATGTTCGAATCTGTATAATTTTGGCTGCTGCCAGAGTTTGGCAGGATGTTCCTGTTCTCGTCATTGTCAGCATGCTCGCATACTTTTGCTTTCTAGAGCAGCTTTTGGTAAGTTTACTGACTTCTCAATAGAGAAATTTCAAACTTAAATGTTCCTAATATCATTTTGTGTATGCAGGTTACAAAGATGGGATCGGGTGCAATTGCCATATCCCTGCCGTTTTCCTGCATACTTGGTCTTCTTGCATCCATGACATCAACAACCATGGGTAGATAAAGTTTTATGTTGTTAGAGACCTTTTGCAAGCATGAGCTTGCATCTTTGATATGAAACTAATTTCTCAATTCTCTTGGTGCTTTAGTGAGGAGAAAATTTGCCTGGCTTTATGCAACTATTCAGTTTGCACTGGTGGTTCTCTTCGGTCACCTTTTCTACTCACTGGTAAGTGCCACTTTGCTCGAAATCATTAATTCAAGACTTGCAAATTGAAGATGTGAGTAAATTGACTTATTTGGAGGCAGAAATATGTAACCTATAAAATCGGTGTCCAAATGTTTTTCTCTATTTTTTACTCATCTTGTACTCTTTTGAATCTTAAAAATAGTCTCTCTGCTCGTAAAAGAAAGATTACTTTTATCAGTTCTTCTTCAGATTCTATAATGCGAGAGTCTTGTGCACTAAGTCGTCATTTTTAAACTCTTCTACATTCTGTCTCAATCATTGAAATCCATCCTCTCTAGGATGGGTTAAAAAATTTGAATACAGATGGTTAAAAAAGCCTGTATATTTTTTGTGGGAACCACAGCTTCGGATGCAGGCAGTTGTCTCAGTTCTTCTTGCCACGCTCGCGGGGTTTGGAGGTTCAATGGGTGGAACTTCTATTCTCCTTCAGTGTTTGAAGCTGAGGGGAAGGTGGCATGGTTCTCAGGAGGTAACACAGCTGCATCAGTTGCCTGAAACTGTGAATGCGCCGAGAACCGATCATCAGCCCGTGACTGAAACCAGGAACCCGAGTTTCCAGCTTGTCAGCTGATACTGGGTTTTTATACAAAAATGCATTCATGCAATATTCTGTATTAGATAACAAGGAATGGTCGTATATAGCCTTGTATAAAAGCTTATCTGTTTGTAAATTTTTCGGATGAAATATGAGTTTGGTTTCTCTCCAGTAACTGTACAGTCCTGTTTCTTTTGGAACTCCTCCCCTATGTCCTCAATATGATTTATTTATTGATTTAAATATTGGCCAAATGATGGAAGTAAGTTTTGACTGTTTAGTCTCTCTCTCTCTATTTTTCAACCATGCCAATTTACAGTTCTTTCTGCTCATCCGGGACAGGAACACCCCCCCGCCAAAAAAAAAAAAAATTGTTCTTGGGCCATGAACCAAAGCGTTTCTCTACTACTCTAAGGCCATGTTTGTTTAACGGATTATTTTGGGGGATTGGATTAAGAGTCTACCATTTTTTACCAAGTTAAATTTAGTCTTGTGTTTAGTTTATAGTATTAGAACTCCGGACTGGATTACTTATCTCAAAATGGGAATAAGCAATACTATAAGGGCCCGATTGGAGGAGGAATTTTGCCACCTCCAAAGCTTTTACCCCCTCAAAAGGGTAGGTCCCACACTTATCCTCTTGCTTGGATGGCAAAATTTCCCCCCTCTTCCCCCCTCTTAGCTTTTCCCCTTCTTCATTCCCCCCCTTTGGGGATAATTTTTGGCCCCCCTGAGGCTAACTAAAAATTATTCCTCTTCAACTTGACTACTTTTGACATTTTTAACCCTCGTTAATTGTATTGTTAACTTGATTAAAATAAATATAATGCTAGCAAAAAAATAATAGATAGATCAACAAGTCAAAATGAATATAATTAAAAAAAATTAAATAATAACCAACCATTCAAAAGTGCATATTTAAAAAAAGTTCTTTAAATAAATTTATAAAAAAATTAAATTTCCAATGAAATAAATAATATAACTTCAAAATGTCCAAAAATAATTAAATAAAATGGGTTTTGTAATTTAATATTTAATTTAATGAGTAACCAAGTTTGGAACACCACAAGGGCAAAAGAGTCATTTGACTATTTTTTCATCATTCACCCCTCTTATTTATAAAATATCCAAACCAAGTCAAAAGTTATCCCCCTCCTTAAAATCACATCAATGTGGGCCAATCCTCTAAAAATAATACCCATCTTATCTTATACCTCTTTAAAACTTATTCCCTTAAAATTTTAGCACCATTCAATCGGACCCTAACACTAGTAGAAAGTGTGGAACTAGCGACCGCCTAAGACGGTCGCTAAATGTGTAATAGCGGTCGCTAAAAGTATTAGCGACGGCTTAGCGACCGCGTCAAACGAGTCGCATTTGCTTCGTCGCTAAAAAGTATTAGCGACCGCTACGACGGTCGCTAAATTATTTGCGACCGCTCCTGCGACTGCTCGAGTTCAGGCGTATACATAATAGCGACTGCTCATAACGGTCGCTAATACTGAAAAGGCGGTCGCTATTTGTTTGGCGCGAAGATGGCGCGAATAAATAGCGACCGTAGGTAGCGGTCGCTAAATAGTGAATAGCGGTCGCACTAAGTTTCGCGCGGGAGCCATGACCATTTGCATTAGCGACCGGAACATGGACTATTAGCGGCCGCCATAGGCGGTCGCTAATTGTAAGTAATTTTTTTTTAAAAAAGATTTAAATTATTTAAAAATCTCAATAATTATAATTTAAATTTTGCTATAATAAGATCTCAATAATTTGTTTTACAAATCAAATTATTTAAAAAATAATTTAATAATAATTTATTTTTTATTTATAATGATTATTTATTTAATAGTTATTAATTATTTATAATAACTATTATATTTAATTACTTATCTATAAATATTTATATTATATTTAATTTATTAAATTACACATAGAATTAATGAAATTTTTCATAAAATTTGTAAAAAAAAAAAAACGTATCTCCTAATTATGATTATATATACAAACACAATATCAAATTAGATTACAATTAAAATAAAATTTTATTATATACAAATGTTCAAAATACAAAAACAAAAATATATATAAATGTACTGATCAAAATATATACAAATAGATCCTAATCAGTCCAGGAGGGCCATCCGCCATCATCCGGGTCCTACAATGAAATAATAATGAAATTAGAACGTGATAATTAAGAAGACATGAATAAATAAATTTATATAATTTTAATGAGTAATAGTAACGAGAAATAAAATTTTTAACTTGAAGAGGAGGAGGTGGATGGCTCTGACTCTGAGAGAGGCACCTCTCCATCTCAGCCATCATCTCGGCCCGAAGTGCTGCCTCTCGCGCGTCCATCTCAGCTCGAAAGGTCTGCAGCAGATCTTGATCGCGACGTCTGGCCTGAGAAGATGATTCTGCTCGTGCAACGGATCGGCGTGGAATACCTGCACCCCGCGTAAGCGTGTATCCATGACCATCGCGTCCGATAATGGAGAAAAATATCTCGTCCCTCCTCTCTTCGGACTCCCTCTCATCTGGCAACAGCTCGTCTAAACGTGCATTAAACTGCGCCTAATGCAAACAAGCCGAAATAGAAAAAACAAGATAACTAACTATATTATTTAAAGAAAAAATTAAATTATAAATTATATGTTGATTGGACAAAATATTAAAATTTGTTACCTGTATAGCCTGAACCTCCGGCGAATCAGTACGTCGAGTCGCCAACCACATGGACATCCGATCTGTCCTCAGGCCCTCCTCTGTCCTCTGTTGAAAGGTAAATTATATGTTAATAATTTACTATCATTAAAAAAGATAAATAAAAAAGTTGCTATTAGCGTGATAAGCTCACGTTTTTACCTCGTGGCGAACCTGAGAAAAGTGTCGAGTCCCCTCCTTGTGCCCCGGCCCCTGCAATCCTCGATTTCGCGAGTTCCTTTGGACCTCCGCCTATTTTAAGTTTTTTTTGATTACTTTTTGTAATTTACGCTTGATAACGTCAAAACTTAAGGAAAAATAATTAACTCGCAATCTACTCACCTGTGCCTCGGGACTCGACCAATACCTGACGAGCTCAGCCCACTGGTGGGGAAGAACGCCCAGTGGGACCCGCTGGAGGATGTCAGGGTCATTCTCATGACCTTTCCAGTATTTATCTTTAATCTTATTTTTATGATCCTTCCACATCTTCCGACACTTAGCGAACATAACGTCTCGGAAGTCTGGAGGAACATCAACTACATTGGCCTAAAAATGACAAATTGTAGAATATTATTTGTTACAAGTTTCAGCACATAAACCACGTACAATTAGATAAATAAAATTTTCATACCTGTACCTCGGTCCATAGACCCTCGAACGTAGAATCTGGAAAACGATCCCACTCGAGGGTGGTCAACGGGAATCTGATCGGATTCCGGACCAAATGTCCGAGCTGTGAAATCAAAAACCGTCCATCCTTCCCAACCGGATGGGGCGTGTCATCCCACTGAACGGTCATCCACTGAGATCCACAGTTCCACTGCGACAATCCCTTCGAGGGCCCTCTGCCAGACCTCGAAAGCCTGCTCGGAGTGGGAGAATCTGTTTCAAACAAATTGTTACATGATAAAACAACAGAATATACCTACTGTTGTTGGATAAGATACATTCCGAAATTAAATAACTTTACCTGCATTTGTGTCAGTCACTGAAGGACGCGTGGACATAGGGGTGAAAGTGGGACAGCATCTGCTGAGCTACTCTCGGCACAGGATAGCCCCAGACGCTCAGCCATCGTCCTAGGACCAGTCCTCTTCCTAGAACGTCCGAACATGGCTCCCTAACTGTTCACAATTTAAACTTATTATAATTTCAAATATAAAGAAAAAAAATTTAAAATCTACCTTGTTCGGATAGAAAAGTACACAACCGTGTATTAAGTATGTAAATCAACCGTATCTCCTTCAACCGTGTCCCTAACCCAATTAACATCTTCATCACGTTGGACAATTGCATCTTGGTCAAGAGCTTGTTGGGCGAATGGATCAATATCTGGCTCATCGCAGTCGATTTGGTATACCCCTCTCCTTGACATTTTAACTGCAACTTGCCAGTTGGGATCAGCTCGATCGCCAACATAGTAAACTTGCTCTGCCATGGATGCCAGTATGTATGGTTCAGCTTCTATTTGTACATCTCGATGTAACAAATTGTTTAAATTGACCAATTTAAATTGGTACTTATCAGCTTTAACCCCGCGAATTGGATCAGCCCAAACACACTTGAATAATAAATATCTTAAACCACGATTGTAAACGATTTCAATAATGTCATTCAGTTGGCCGTAATAGTAACCACCGTCAATAGATGGACAACCGATGCCACTATTTTGTGTTGCTCGCCTATCATCTACTTCCTTGATGCGAAATCGAAACCCATTGATGTCACAAGCTGTGAAACGTCGAGCTGTCGTGTAAGGACCATCAGCCAACTGTTTTATTTCATCGGTCAAAATAGAATCCGTAGTACTTCGTAAATTGTATACCTATGAAATGTAAATTATCATGAATTAATTAAACACAAATTAATTGTGATGTGAAAATCATATAAAAACATATGAAAATATTTAACACGTACGTAGTTCTTAAACCAGTCATGAAAACATTGATAATGGGACATTCGAATTTGATTGTCTGTTGCACGAGGCATGTTCTGTTTCAGCTCGTTTATGTGTCTCCTGCAATGCAAATCAAACAGGATTGAGAATAATCACGATTTTTATTACAAATATGATGTAATTAACTTTCTTTATTACGACAACGTGACTTACTGGGTCAATGGCACAACTGATTGGGTGTTGAAGAGCACGAACCGATGAGCTTGGATCCACTGGATATGGTTGAGATCAAATGACGTGCCTTCCCCAATAGGGCCTTCATTTATCCGCTCCGACTTGCTAAAAGTCGTTTGGACATCATCGTTTAGATATGCCGCACAAAAATTTATGCACTCATCCATCAAATATCCTTTCGCTATGGATGCCTCGGGTCGAGCTTTGTTCCGCACATACCTCTTCAATGTGTTCATATATCGCTCGATCGGATACATCCACCTAAATTGGACAGGGCCACCAAGCCGGGCTTCTTCAGTTAGGTGTATAGTCAAGTGAACCATTACATCAAAAAATGACGGCGGAAAAATTTTCTCTAGATGACACAGTGTCAAAGCAATCCTGTCCTGCAGACCCTTTAAATCTTCTGTACGGATTACTCTGTAACACAACTGCCTGAAGAAATTACTGAGCTCGATCAACGGCTGCACAACATTATTAGGCAAACATGTCCTTACTGCTATAGGCAACAACTGTTGAAGCAGGACGTGGTTGTCATGACTTTTCAAACCCTGTAACGTCCGTTCGCTCATGTTGACTCGCTTCGAAATATTCGAGCAATATCCATCAGGTACCTTCACGCCTTTCAGAATTAACAAGAACGCATCCTTCTCCTCCTTGCTCATGGTGTACTGTGCAGGTGGCATGTATGCCCTGTTGGACTCTCCCGGCTGCAAGTGCAATGGAGTTCTCAATCCCATCTCCTGCAAATCACGTCGAGCATTAGCATTATCCTTTGATTTCCCCTTAACACCAAGGATCGTCCACAATATATTATCGCAAACATTCTTCTCAATGTGCATGACATCCAAGTTGTGCCTGAGTAAGTTGTCTTTCCAGTAGGGCAACTCATAGAAAATACTTTTCTTCTTCCAATTATGGGTTCGGTTCCTATTTGCACCAGAAATAGATGGTAGCGGGGGGGTTAACAGATCCTGAAAGTCATATACTATTCGAATTTGCTCCCGCTCCATCTGGGCCAGCAATTCAACCCCGGTCATTGCTCGTGGTGCCAGACCGAATTCCCGAGTGCCGTCAAACGAGACTCTGTCCTTCCTAAACCTATGCAACGGAGGTAGGAAGCGTCTATGACCCATGTACGCCCACTTTCTACCATACTTTAGCCAAGTTGACTTCTTGCTCTGATTGCAACAAGGACATGCGAACTCTCCTTTCGTGCTCCAACCAGATAAGTTGGCGTACGCCGGAAAGTCGTTAATTGTCCATAGTAATGCTACCCGTAGTTTAAACATTTCATTTCTTGTTGAGTCAAATGTCATCACACCATCAGTCCATAATTCATTAAGCTCTTCAATCAATGGTTGCATATAAACATCTATTTTATCCCCGGGACCCTTAGGTCCGTCAATCAATGTCGATAGGATGACAAAAGGTTGCCTCATGCACAGCCAAGGTGGAAGATTATATGGAACTAACAGTATAGGCCACGTACTGTGAGTTGCCCCAGTCATGCCTGAAAATGGGTTAAATCCATCAGCCGCCAAACCAAGCCGTACACTGCGCGAATCGACAGCGAAATCAGGGTGTCTTCTATCAAAATCCTTCCACGCCGGAGAGTTTGTTGGATGGGATAAGTTCCCATGATCCCCCCTGTTCTCGGCATGCCAAGTCATTAGTTTAGAGATCTTAGATGACATGAAAAATCTCTTCAATCGTGGCTTAAGTGGAAAGTAGCGCACTTGCTTTGCAGCCACAAGCTTACCACGATTTGAACTACCCAAATGATTCTGCCGAGTTTGGATAGTACCAACATTCTTCCATCTCGAAACACCACACACGGTACACGAATCGAGGTTGCCATTCTCATTCCGAAACAACATGCAACTATTGGGACATGCATCCAGAGTTTCGTATGTGAATCCCAGATTCTCAGTTAACTTGCGTGCCTGGTAGTACGATTCTACAAGCTTAGCTCCCGCTGGTAAAACCCTACGGAGTAACTGTAGTAGCATGTCAAATGACGTATCTGACCAGTGATTCAACGCCTTCAAATGTAACAACTCAACGGTAAATGACAATTTACTGAACTCCTGACATCCAGGATATAATTCTGTCTGCGCATCATCGAGTATTTCAAAATATCTCAATGACTCATCATCTGCACCCGAGCGGGGACTAGTTCCACCCGTCAGATTAATACCGGCACCGTTGTCTTCGTGTGTCAATCCACATGCGATATCAGCTAGCATCGCGAGCATTGGATCAGCTTCCTCTGCAACCTCGGCCTCCACCTCAACGGTTTCTTTCGGACGAGAGGCGGTATACTCTTCTCCATGGAGAGTCCAGAATTTATACTGCTTCAGGAACCCATTACGGATCATGTGCTCTCTGACAACCTCCCGTGTATAGTAATACCGGTTAGCACACTTCCTGCAAGGACAACTAATGTACCCACTGGGAAACCCACTGGTGAATGCAATAAACTGATTAATCCCTTCCACATACTCCGGGGACATCCTATTCGGCAAATCAATCCAACTCTTATCCATCTCGCTTAGAGTGTCTGTGGAGTCCCAAGAGGAAAAAAAATGTCATTACTATAAAATGTAGTGCCATATGCAAAACACCTAGTCTTAAACTTTACCTCCTCATTACAGGGTGGTTGGTCCTATCCCATTCGAGAATACACGATCCAACTTGCACTCAACAACTCAATGCCGTTGTCCCCTAATTAGATAAAATTTCGGCAGCATGTCCGCGTGGTTCTCCAAGTACACGATACACAGACGACATCAGTCGTACCCTGTGTACGCACCCGGAGAACAACAGGACGTCAACCGAAACTTCATCTAACACAGGACAGTACATGAGTTGTTGAATACATGATGGATAATTGCATTCCCAAACTGTCCATACTGGACAATTCAAGAATCGCGTACGTCAATCCCCGCACGTTCATCGAAAGGACAACGAACCTGGTCAAAGACCTAATCCGTTACCTAAGGATGACCAAACAGGTGGCGTACGAGATTCTTAAACGGGTCTAAGTTTCACTAATATATGCAAATGAATAAAATAAAGTGGTTTTCAATGTCTGTTTGTTTTCTAACTTAGAATAAAGTATTTAGATGTTAGATTGGGCCTAGACAAGATTAGGGGTTTTATTGTAGTTACTAATTGAACTAATTAACTCTTATTAATTAACTACTGCTGCTTGTGTAATTAATTACTATATTATTCGGTAAATTACCTAGAAACAATATTATAATATTATTGTTTGACCTAATTTTCTTATCGTATTCGTATTGGATTACACTGGGCCCAAGCAAGATGTTGAATTGGGCCCAGGCAAGATTAGGGGTTTTATTGTAGTTACTAATTGAACTAATTAACTCTTACTAATTAACTACTGCTGCTTGTGTAATTAATTACTATATTATTCGGTAAATTACCTAGAAACAATATTATAATATTATTGTTTGACCTAATTTTCTTATCGTATTCGTATTGGATTACACTGGGCCCAAGCAAGATGTTGAATTGGGCCCAGGCAAGATTAGGGGTTTTATTGTAGTTACTAATTGAACTAATTAACTCTTACTAATTAACTACTGCTGCTTGTGTAATTAATTACTATATTATTCGGTAAATTACCTAGAAACAATATTATAATATTATTGTTTGACCTAATTTTCTTATCGTATTCGTATTGGATTACACTGGGCCCAAGCAAGATGTTGAATTGGGCCCAGGCAAGATTAGGGGTTTTATTGTAGTTACTAATTGAACTAATTAACTCTTACTAATTAACTACTGCTGCTTGTGTAATTAATTACTATATTATTCGGTAAATTACCTAGAAACAATATTATAATATTATTGTTTGACCTAATTTTCTTATCGTATTCGTATTGGATTACACTGGGCCCAAGCAAGATGTTGGATTTGACCCAAGCAAGATTAGGGGTTTTCTTCTAATTAGAGTTAATTGGAGTTAATTATTGTTATTCCAAAAAATAACACTTCAATACATTATACGAAGATCAAATATACAACAAATAAAATAATACGATACAAATTAAATAAATTAACAATAGATATTACGAACAATTCAATATTTACTCATTATAACATAAATCAAACAATAGATATTAATTTTTTTTTTGTCTTATGCATCGATTCTTATTTAAAAGTATTCTTTTTATGAAAAAAAGTAATATGTTTAAAAGTTTACAAACTTTATTGTATTTAATTTATTAAAAAATCTATCAACTTTTACTAATTTTTTATACTTTTTTCAAACTATATATTATTTTTACATTAAACTATATATTAATTCTCATATTTTTAGTAGTATTATCTAACATTATAAATATCATAATATAATTTAATTTCCGTAAGGTACGTTAATCAATTTATTTATAAAAATTACCATATTGAGTGAAGATGTTAGCATTGCTTCAAAAACTCTCTCTACCCTTTGTCATTTTTTGTTTTTATAAAATTACAAAGTTAATTTCATAGTGAAGAACAATTAAAATTTGTTTTCACTCTCGTTTTTCTTTTCTATTATAAATATTTTATTAATTTCATTACTTAATCTATTTTTGTTGCATCACATTAAAAATGAATTATTTTATTCAAAGATTTTATTAAACTAAAATTATTTTTGATAATTTTTTTTATAAGTTTATTATTGTTAAGTGTCGTTTTAAGAATTGGTTAGTTAGAGTCAAGTTGATAGGTAGAGTTGAATATATATATATATATATATAGCGGGAGAGAAATTTTTTAGTAATTTTTACTTTTTTTGACATTTGGTAACTCCTTAAAAGTTACTAAAAAATTTTGAAATTTTTTTCAACATTTTTACTAAATAATTAAAAGCTTTTAAAGAATTCTTATTTTTTACATACATAAAAAATGATATTTATGTATGAAAATTTTTTATTAAAAAAATTTATATTATAATTTGATTCCTCAAAAATTTTTAAAAATAATTAGTCTTATTAGAAAAAAAAACTAATATTGGTATATATAAATTTTGAATTAAAAAAATTTAAGTTATAAATCAATCTCTTTAAAATTTAGTCAATTACCAAAAAAAATCTCCTTAAAATTTTATTTTCTCTTAGTTGTTATATGATAGTGTTTAAATGGTTAAAAAAATAAATTAGTGAAAAAATAACACGTGACAAAATTTAATTGAAAGATATTAAAAATAGTTAATAAAAATTTTTAATATTTTTAATAAACTAAATACTCCTATATAATCTAAAATTTAAAATTCAATTGATTATACTATTTGTATATATATTATTTTATTTTTATTCATTAAATATAATTTTTTAAGCCCAAGTTTAACGCTCCAAAAAAATAGCTCCGAGGCCAAAAATTTGACTTCATCTATAAGGATTGATGTGACAAAAGGTCACATGCATAATTTTCCAAGTATCACATATAATTTTCCAAGTATCCAAAAAAATTTTTCAAGTATCACAAGATGAATTTTATATGAATAATTTGATAATTAAAATCAAATGATATATTACTGGTATCAAGCTTAAAGAAGTAAATAGTCAAGAGTAAGAAATTTTTTATTTTTTCCCTTCAATATTTCAACTAATTTCATTTTAGCTATTTTATGATTCTAAAATATAAATCTATCACTTTTTATGAATTATTATTTTCCAATTAATTTACAAAATTTTTTTAATTTTGTAATGAATTCAAATAATAAATTGTAATTTGTATTAATTTTTTTCAAATTCTACCGATCGAATAGTTTTTAAATTACGAATTGTTAACTATACAAAAAAATTTTTGAATCCAGAATTTGTTACTATGCCCACGGGGGCTAGATATTCGTTTTAGAGAGCAAATGGCAGACTAACAAATACAAAAAAAAAATTAACTTTTGTCATTTTTTAAATTTTTTCCAATTTTAATAACTTCCTTTAATTTTTATAAATTTATACCAAACAATCAATTACCAACTAAAGTATTACTTTGTCATTCTCGCATGAAAAGTTACACGGCTCTATATTTCCCATCACGTTAAATTCATGTTTAAAAGAACAAAAAGTAATTTACTTTTGAATATCTAATGAAAAAATTAAAAGATAAAGAAAGTAATAATCATTTTGGTGGTCACATTTTGACTTTTATGTCAAAATATTAGAGAGAGAAACTGTTAGGATGAGTTTTTGGGGTTCGTTCTCACGGATTTATGTCAATTTTGTTGAAATTTATTAAAAAGTTATTGAGATTTGTAAAAAAAGTATTGGAATTTATAAAAATTTGTTAGGATATGGATAAAATGTATTAAAGAGTTTTAGAAATTTTCAAAAATTTAAATTTTTTTTATTTTTAGTAAATTAAACGCAGCCTAAATTATTTTGATCGAATTTAATTAATTTTAATTTCATTTTTTGCATTTCGTCTATTTTTTTCACCCAAATAACAAATACAATTGGGGTATTTAGTTTATTAAATTTTATCACAAATTATAAAAATTATCAATTTTTTTCGATTAAATCTCATCACGTGTTTTTTTTACGTCAAATTTTTAAATATTTTTTTTCCCAATCCAAACACATACCAAAGCCGACGCAACCATTAAAAAGTTCTATACATTTTTTTTTACGCACTGCACAAAACACAACAATTTTTTCCACTAACTAAAATTTTCTTCTAAAATCTCTTTTTCTTTCTTCCAACATACCAATTTTTATAAAATAAAATTAAAAAACAGAATATTAAAAAAACAGCAAATAAAAAATACAGAAAAAAAACAGCAAACAAAAAAAAACAGAAAAAAAAAAACAGCAAATTAAAAAAAATTAAAAACAACAGCAACATACATAAAAAAAATATTACACAATACGCACATGAAATAAACAATTTAACGAGTAACTAAAATAAAAAAAATTAAACAAACAATAATACATACATGCATGTATAGATAATCATCAAACCCCCAACCACAAAAAACAAAAAAAAATTATTTACATTTATCCAACAATAAACATGAAAAATACAAAAAATAGAAAAAAAATTCAAACTAAAAAAAAAAAATCCAAACCTGGTACGGTGTAGTGTTGCCTTAACCTCAAAATAAACTACAATAAACAAAAAAAAATATTAATGCATGTTTATGAGAGAGAGAGAGAGAAAGAGAGAGAGAGAAACCTCCGGCGACGGCTGGCGAACTCCGGTCCGGCACGGCACGGCAGAGGGGGGAGAGAAGACGGCAGAGGCGGGAGAGAAGAGAGAGCGCGGGGGAGGGAGGAAAAAAAGGGAGGGAGGGAGAGGAAAAAGAGGGAGGCGTTCTGCCGAATATAATTAGAGAATCAGCGACCGCTTTAAGCGGTCGCTAATACGGTCGCTACAACCATATTAGCGACCGCTTTAAGCGGTCGCGCGAATTTTTTCGTCGTCGATACCTTGCCGCACGGGATTAGCGACAGTCGTTTAAGCGACCGCCATAAGTGGTCGCTAATACAATTATAGCGACCGCTTTAAGCGGTCGCCCGAGATTTCCATTCACCAATTCCCCAATCTCTAGTAGTGTAAGGGTAATATTACATATCTTTACCTCCAGATTTGCTTCCTGTCAAAATTGAAAAGTCTAAAATTATTTTCTGTCACATTTCGTGTCAAATCATATCTTTTATTCTACTTTATATTCCACCATCTAAATACCAAAAAAAATCCCATATAAAACATAAATCTATGTTATACCAATCTCATGGTGTCACTTATTTTCCATCATTCAATTCCTCAATCAAACATAGGTGGTTGGAAAAAGCTTAGATTCGGTTATTTTAATTTTTATTTTTTTCACCTTATATGCTTTTTTAATCAAAATTTGATATATATATATATATATATATATTGGTAACTTTTAAGTATGATATTCATATAAAAGAGATTGTTTTTCATTTATACGTTAACTTTTTTATTTGTAATCATTTTTTTTTTTTTGGAATTTGTTTTAACAAAAATAAATGCAGAAAGAGAATTGAAATAGTCAATCTTAACTAATTTGGAATTAAGGCTTGATTAAGTTAAGTTATTAGCAGCGTATCAATTTAATATGCCTAGAAACTTGGCTAATATAAAATACAAAAGCAAAATTCATGCACTCATGAATCTTTCTTATTGTAAATAAGTTAAAATTTGAAAGAAGAAGAAGATCTCTCCATTAGGCTGTTACAAGCGACAAGCAAAATGGCGATTATTCAGCAACACACACACTCTGCTGCTCCCCCCCCCCCCCATTAATTAAAAAAAAAAAAAAAACTAGCTTCTTCAGCTCCATCATATAGAAATATTTTCATTCATTTTCACACCAAAGCAGTGTCTTGGCCCACACTGCCTGCTAAAAGGAAGTCCACAAAAATGTTGAAGCAGATTTTCTCGCCATTACCACTTCTCCTGATCTTCCTCTGCAGCCCCCACAGCTTTTGCCGAGTCTCCAACACAAACTTTCACTTGCTATATATACAGTTTTCAAACTGTCAAGAGAGCAAGAAAGTTCATCTCATCGTTGATGGATATGGAACAGGGGCATCATCGCTGAGGCTGGGGAGTAATATTAGTCGATTAAGAGTTTTTACCACACTCAGTAATGTTTTATCTTCTAATCTGATTTGTCGGGAAAAAGGGAAAGAGGTAGAAATTCTCTTGTCTGGGTTATGTTAAAAAATAGAAGGAAAAAGGTATGGAATTTAAGAAATTAAAAATAATTGAATTAAAAAAGACTAATATAGTGATAAATTTTTTTATTTAATTATATTTTAAATCTATTTAAATAAAGACAAATATTTAGAGTTTTATATTTTCTTCATTTTTTTCCTTCTATCTCTCTCTTTCTCTCTCTCTCTCTTCATCCTCTTTTTTTTTTTTCACCAAATCCTCACTCCCAATACTCCTTGTTGAATTAGTAGTATTTGAGTTGACATAACTTGTCTATATAGTTTTTGAATTGCTCTCAAAGCAACCAAAGAGAGGTGGACAACCATCCATCGCTACGTAAATCAGTCAAGCGGCTATGTTTTGTCGCGTAACATGTTATTTAATTAGTAACAAAGTAATTACCTTTATACATTTTGTACTAAAAATAAAAATCATTATAACTTCCTAAAATAATTGCGTTTATACCTCTTGTATTAAAAGTAAAAATCAATAATACTCTTTAAATTTTAAAAACTTACAATATATTATTTTCAAAAGTGAGAACGTTAAAAATTTTTCAAAGATAATATATAGTTGTAACTCTTATTAATTAAATGATACATTTCTTCCCCTTGTATTTCATACTTTTGCACTTAAACCCTCATTCAATTTAATTTTGAATGAATATTTTGATCTTTTCACTTGAAAATTTAACACCGTTCATAATTTTACTTTAACCTTGAATGCAGTGAGTACAATAGTTGGTTTTTAAAGTTCAATGGAATATTAATAATTTTTGCCTTTAATACATAGGTACAAGGACAATTACTATGTTGCATTTCCGAAAATAGTTCTTTGTAATTTCCTCACCTAGAAACTTCATTAAAAACTAAAATAACACGGACATATAGTTTTATTTTTTCTTCACTTCTTTTTTCCTTCCAAAAATTTATGTTCCAAACAAACCCTTTTTTTAATCAGCTGGGATTATGCAGACACATAAGTAATCCATGAGGAGGCTAATTAAGATTAGTCCGTACTTCACAATGACAAGGTCATTTCCAAATTGGTCTATTACCTGTGCCTAAAATTTGATGAAGAGGAAGATATCTTTATGAGACAAGCTAAATGAAGATCTTTAAGTGATACCCACAAAAGCATATTATTAATTGCCTACTCTGCTTTTCACCCCATTGCAAAGCAAACCACAAGATGCTTCAGCACCATCAACACAACACAACACAACACAACACTTGCTCTCTCTATAGCCTACCAAGATGGAATTAGGAAATGAATGTTCCCCTTCCACCTTAAGATTCACCCTCTTACCTATATAACTTCACACTCACAGCTTTTCAGTACTTCCCATCTCACCCAGCTCACTCCATAAAAACCCAATCCCCCCCCCCCCCCCCAACTGCAGCAGCACATCTCTTGCACATTTCCATCATTTCAAACTCCTAGTCATTTAGCCCACCAACTCCAAACTCAATACTAATGTCGAAGCTGCTTCTCTCACCATTCCTACTTCTACTGATCTTCTTCTGTCGCCCCACGGTTTTTGCTCAGTTTCCAGCACAAGCGCCGGTTGCTAAGCCTCCAGCGCAAGCTCCGTCAGCTCACCCTGTGGTGCCACCTCCGTCAGGTCCACCCAACATCACTGCAATCCTCCAGAAAGCCGGTCACTTCAACACATTGATTCGCCTACTAAAGGGTACCCAATTGGATGCCCAACTCTACAAACAGCTGAACGATTCAAGCCAAAGCCTAACGCTATTTGCCCCAACCGATAGTGCCTTTGGGAGTCTCAAAGCCGGTGCTCTGAACTCCTTCTCCGACCAGCAAAAGTTCCAGCTCATGAAATTCCATCTCATCTCCTCTTTCTACTCCATCCCCGCTTTTCAAACGTTGAGCAATCCAGTGAGCACAGAGGCTGGCAGCACCGGCCAGTACCCGCTGAATATAACGGTGTCGGGGAATCAGGTGAACATATCGACCGGGATCGTTAACGCGACTGTTTCCAACAACATTTATTCTGATAACCAGCTGGCGGTGTACGAGGTGGATCAGGTGCTGCTTCCTTTGTCGTTTTTTGCGACCCCATCGCCGTCGCCGTCGCCTTCACCGTTGCCGGCTCCTGCGGTATCAGTGCCGAAGAAAAAGGCTCCGTCTCCTTCGGGATCGTCTACACCTGCTGCTAATACTACTACCACCACCACAACCACTCCTACTACTGATGCTTCTCCGTCAGTTCAATCTTCTGGTGCGACTGGTGAGATTCAACGGGGACTTGGTGCAATGTCCTTTGCTGGTTTCCTTGTCCCGGCATTAATGTCCTTGTGTGTTTGAGTTGAGAACCGGTTGATGCTGATTTGTGTTTTAAGTTGAGAATTTGAGTGCTATTATATTTATATATATATATATATATATATATATGTATGTATGTATATATTTGTTCGCTTCAATCGAATAATTATTTTCACTAGCTCCACCTGCTTATAGTTTCTAACGCCAAATCCTCCATGTCCACGAGGAGCTGTGCTTGTATTACGACAAATTTTTATCACATATCTTTATATGTACTGGGTGATATAAGAATTTAATTTTATACAAAATATGTCCTGTTCAATATAAAAATAACACATTATAGTTCAAAATAAAAAAAAAAAAACATAAATAAAGAATTCTAACAAATTTGAAATATGTTACGTCATTCCATCAAATCAGCCAGCAAATATATGCGGTGAAATTTGTTGTGATTTCTTGTTTTTTTTTCTTTTATTATTATAATTATTGTTATTATTATTATTATTATTATTTTAAATAAATAAATAAATCAATTCTGAGTACCCCGAACCAACTGATTGGGTGCACGCGAGAGCTCATCTGGTTCATATTTCAACCCATATAGATTAATCTAGCCCAAAACCATAGGTAAAAACAGACCCTATTTCCTGATAATTTTTATTTTTTATTTTTAAAAACAGACCCTATTTTCTGATAATTTTTCTTTTATTTTTATGTTAGAAACTAAAAGTTTCCCATGTATAGAATTTGA
Source organism: Vitellaria paradoxa (assembly GCA_019916065.1). Lineage (NCBI taxonomy): Eukaryota > Viridiplantae > Streptophyta > Magnoliopsida > Ericales > Sapotaceae > Vitellaria > Vitellaria paradoxa. The sequence goes on along the minus strand of CM034241.1, from coordinate 4,938,189 downwards.
ATCCACCTATTGCCATTCAACTTTAACTAAAAATCGCCTTGTGGATAGAGTTTATCCACCCACAGAGTTGATTGTATATTCGAGTCTCATTATGCAGGTTGAGCTTTGCGTTATATTATGAGTTCTTCATTCATTAAGGTTGTATTTAAATTAAGGAATTGTCAAAAAAATAAATAAATAAAAGAGAGAGAAAATGATTCAAAATTACTTTGCTATTTCTTTTGGTAAAAGAAGTGAAAGGGAAAACACATTTAGGACATTTATGTAAAGTTTAAATTTATGTTGACAAATTTCTTGACTTTTTTAAGTATTATAGTTTTCTTGTCTCATTCGGATTTTTGTGTAATGTGTTGAAAGAGTTTAATATTTGTGTTCTCACTAAAGAGTTGGTTAGTATTCTTCACTTGGTCATAGTGTGTTAAGGAGTTGAGCAAAAGATTTGTAGAATAAATTCGACGAGTCGGTCTATTACATATAAAACTTTGCAACCAATTTTATAGTAAAAATTTTTAAATTGTCCTCACACGTAGAATTTAATCTTACTGTTACTATTTTTATAAGGGTTTCTCTATCATTAATCTGGTCCTCTATAATTGCTTGATTGCTTTGCTTGGATCTATTGCCATTGAAGTAGCAAAACTTGGAAATTTTCAATTTATTCTCTAAGTTTCAAGATTTCTCTAAAATTACTTTCTCCTAAGATAATATGTAACAATAGAAAAATATTTTCATTTTCTCACGAGACAATATATAATTTTTGCCTCCCAATGACTAAAAATACTAGAGTCGCACTCGATCATATCAATGTAATATCATTCATATTAATACCATATCAGAACAATATACGTTAACAAAATTGATCCAGTACTTGTATTAAAAATTTGAAGAAGAGAACATCTTCATGAGGCAATTAACCATGTATGTAACAAGCTGAATGAAAATCTTTCAACCACAAGCTGCTTCGGAACCATCAACACCATACTTGCTTTCTATAGCTCACCAAAACGGATAGGATATGAATGTTCCCATGCCACCTTAAGAAACACCTTCTTACCTAAATAACTTTTCAGGCAGTCACAGTTCACTTCCCATCTCAGTGATCTTACCCCACTCAATAAAAACCCAAACATAGCATAGCTTTCATATATACATATTGATTAGAAGCAAAAATATTTGTCGGATAACTACCTGATCCTGGCTGAATCATTGGGAAAATTTCAGCCAGCAATTTAGACAACAGCTTTCTAACTTTATAAGCACTAACACTGACGGACTGGCTGTGTTTGGATGGGCTGACGAGAGGCTACTGAGTTATCACAGAGATACAATGAAGCTTTTCATGTCTCCCATCGCCTCTGTGCGGTTTTAGGTATGTTTCTTAAATAATTCTGTCAAATCTTAAATAATTCAAAGTTTTAAGCATGTTTCTTCACATATAAGACTCTCCAAAGCGAAAAGAAATATGAAGATCATTCGCCAATACCCACATAAACTTCAATCCCTTCTACCCATCTTTCTTTTTTTCCCCCCATTGCTAAGCAATCATTAGCTGCTTCAACACCTCACTTCTCCGTCTCTACCTTAACAAGATGGATATGAGATAATGAACGATGAATCTCCTCTTGCCACACCTTAAAGACGAACCCTCTTACCTAACCTCACACTCACTCCCCATCTCACTCCCCGAAATAAAAAGCCTAATTCCCCTCAGTAGACTGCAACACAACACACAAACAAGTATCTTCTTCCTCATTTTCACTCCATAGCTTTAGTTTGGCCCCAGACTGCATACTAAAAGGAAGTCCACAAAAATGTCGCAGCAGATTCTCTCCCCACTACCACTTCTCCTGATCTTCCTCTGCTACCCCACAGCTCTCGCTCAGTCTCCAGCCCAAGCACCGGCCGCTCAGTCTCCAGCACAGGCACCGGTCACTCAGCCTCTGGTGCCTTCCCCACCCGCTCGGTCTCTGGCACCATCGCCGCCGGGTCCGCCCAACATCACTGCAATCCTCGAGAAAGCCGGACACTTCAACACATTGATTCGCCTGCTAAAGAGCACCCAATTGGATGCCCAAATTTACAAACAGCTGAACGATTCGAGCCAAAGCTTAACACTACTTACCCCAACTGATAACGCCTTTGGAAGTCTCAAAACCGGTGCTCTCAACTCCTTCTCTGACCAGCAAAAGTTCCAGCTCATAAAATTCCATCTCATCTCGTCTTTCTACTCCATCCCTGCTTTCCAAACCGTGAGCAATCCGGTGAGCACAGAGGCTGGAAGTACCCATCAGTACCCGCTAAATATAACTGTGTCGGGGAATCAGGTGAACATATCAACCGGGATTGTTAATGCAACGGTGTCCAACACAATTTATGCTGATAACCAGCTAGCTGTGTACCAGGTGGATAGGGTGTTGCTTCCGTTGGCTTTTTTCGTCACCCCGTCGCCGTCACCCGCTCCTGCACCATCGGTGCCGATGCTGAAGAAGGCTCCATCTCCTACGGGTTCTGCTACTGCTGCTGCTGATGACTCGGTTCACACCTCTGGTGGAATGGGCGTGAGTCACAGTGCAGTAATGACCTATGCAAGTTTGCTCATTGCAGCACTGTACTCGTGTGTCTGAGCTGAGAGTAGTTTGATGTTGATTGTGTGTTGTGTGCCAGTGTTTTTATATTTTCTCTTGAATTAATAAATAATAACTCCTTTGAGTAATCTCTCTCTCTCTCTCTCTCTCGACACACATACACAAAAAATTGGAAAGAAAGAAAAGGTCGAAAGGCAGAATGGGATAGGACATATAGCTGTCCAATTATAATGAGTTAAAAACTTCTACTGACTGTCTTACCGATACGGTTGAATCTCTTTGAGAAGCTATCAACCATGAAACAGGGCAACTAACCATTGTTACTCAATTGGTAAAATTTTAAATTTATTTCGTAGTCGGATCTCTTTAGTATTATTGGAGACTTATTTGATCATTAATTTCATGACTTAGTCGAGATATGCACAAGATGACCTAACAACTTAAGTCTTAAAAAAAAATAAAAAATAAATTTCATTTTGCACGGGTTTACCCAAAATCCCATTTCAATACTTTAGGTGTCATTTAATTTGTTTTTTTATTTTTTATTTTTGTTTTCTATTTTCTATTTTAAGCTTATTTTTCATTTTATACTTTTGAAAATAAGGAAAAAAAATCAAAACTCATTTGGTTATTTTTATTTTCAAAATTTATTTTTGAAAACAGAAAATAAATTTACACATGAAATGAAAAATGGTAAAAAATTATTTTGAGAGTTTTTAACAAAAAACAAAAAAAATCTCAAAAAAGAAAGACAGAGTATTTTCTGTTTTCCTCGTTTTGATATTTTTAACACATAAAATAAAAATAAAAACAGAAAATAGAGAAATAAACCAAATGTCACCTTACTATTATTATTATTATTATTATTTTAAGGATTTCGGGTAAAGCCCACAGAGCACTTGAAAATTAACCCAAAAAAGAAAAATGAAAAAGCTTTTGTATCGGGCAACCCATACTCATTAATCCCTAATAACTGATTTAAAACAATCACTGGACAACTGAGAATTACAACTGAGGACAAACTTTCCAATATAAATTTGATACAATGTTTCAAATTAATACATCAAGACTCAGTCTACAAATTTTCAATTGTGCATAGTTCAGGTAGTTAGCCTAATTTCCGTATCAGTAAATATATTAGAGTTATGGAAAGTGAGAATCCATAGTAGCATCAGCAGGGTCACAAAACATTTGTACTTCTTGGCAAAATTACGAGTTTACGAAGATTTAAATCACCTGGCATGCAGGAGGAGAATACTCTGAAAAATAACACAAATTTTGTAGAAAAAGCTTCTCCAATGAAATTTTATTAATACTAAGTCTAATTTTCTCCATGGATTACAATGGTTTAAATAGAAAATAAAGATTAATAAAACCAAGAATTAATTCAAAATAAGAAACCAAATAAAAAAAATAATCTTAACATAATTAATGATTAAAAATCTTTTAAAATTAGAAAAAGTTGAAATTCTAAACGCAACGAGCATAACCGCGCTTCTAAGAATCTCGGATCACGACCAAAGGTCATGACTCAGCTCCGTCTCGAAAAAATACTAAAATTGGCATATTATAACGTCTAAACGAACACCCTACTAAAAAGTTACGTCTAAATCAAAACTTGTCATAGTCTTTCCTTTCCATCCTTTCCAAATACCCAGGGCAATCCGGTCTGCATCACAAGCACACACTATCTGATTTAGCAGCTAACATTAACGTTCCATCTGAATTATCTGACCCTGCAGCCAACAATAACGTCACGTCAAGGAGTTCAGCCTTCAGCAAAGAAACAAACAATGATCCAATCAAGTGAATGGAATGGGTTACCAGACATGAAAAGCTATTTGAATCCTATACCTTTCCTTTTCACCTGACAAATACACGAGGACATTCATGAAAGTGATGGACTATGGTGATTATGATAAACATAAAGCTTATATTGGTACAACAATTCAGCGATGTTCCAAAATTTTCTGAATCAAATCTGATAGCAGAAGGAACATATTTTTCCACCATGTCCATTCCTGAAATTAAAGTTCATATATAAGGCTGTCACAAGCAACCAGAAAAATGAAAATCATACAATGCACCACAAAAGGTTCAATCAGGAACTCTAGCTGTTTTTCCCCCAGTGCCAAGCAAACCACTAGCTGCTTCAGCACCATCAACACCTCCCTTCTCACTCTCTACCTTACTAAGACAGATTAGATATGAATGTTCTCTAGCCACCTTAAAATGAACCACCGTCTTACCTAACTTCATACTCACTAGCCATCTCAATAAAAACCCAATTCCCTAGCATCAGAAGGCATCAAAGTTCCCATTTTCACTTCAAAACAGTAGTTTGGCTCCTACTGCATTCTACAAGTAAGTCCAGAAAAATGTCGAAGCAGATTTTCTCACCATTCCCACTTCTACTCATCTTCTTCTGTTGCTCCACAGCTGTTGCTCAGTCTCCAGCACAAGCCCCAGTAGCTCAATCTCCACCGCAAGCCCCAGTTGCTCAGCCTCCAGCACAACCGCCAATTGCTTCGTCTCCACCACAAGCGCCAATTGATAAGCCTCTGGTACCAGCTCCACCACAAGCTACGGCTGGTCCATCTCTGGCACCAGCTCCAGCAGGCCCACCCAACATCACCGCAATCCTTGAGAAGGCAGGTCACTTCAACACGTTGATTCGCCTGCTAAAGAGTACTCAGTTGGATGCCCAACTTTACAAACAACTCAATGACTCAAGTCAAAGCCTAACTATGTTTGCCCCAAGTGATAAAGCCTTCAGTAACCTCAAGACAGGTTCCTTAAACTCATACAGTGATCAGCAGAAGTTCCAGCTGATAAAATTCCATCTCATCTCTACCTACTACTCCATTCCTGCATTTCAAACCGTAAGCAACCCAGTGAGCACAGACGCGGGTAGCAGCGTTGATTACCCACTAAATATAACCACATCAGGGAGTCAGGTGAACATTTCAACTGCGATTGTCAATGCAACAGTATCGGGCACAATTTATAGTGATAACCAGCTAGCGGTTTATCAGGTTGACCAGGTGCTCCTTCCATTGTCTTTTTTTGTAACTCCATCACCATCTCCAGCGCCTGCACTGTCAAAGCCTGGGAAGAAAAAGGCTCCATCCCCTGAAGGGTCCACTGACTCTGGCGATATATCTGAAGTTCAACCTTCTGGTGCAATGAGTGTGATTCACCAGACACTCGATGCAATGTTCTTTGCAGGCTTCCTTATTGCAGCATCGTCCTTGTGTGTTTAAGCAGAGAGCTGGTTGATGTTGATTGTGTGTTTTGTGTGCGATCGCCTTTGCATTTTCACTTAAATAAAAAATTCTTTCGAGTGAACTCTCCCCCCCCCCCAAAAAAACAAAAATAAAGAAATAAAAATAAAATAAAATAAAAAATACAAAGGAAAAAAAAAAGAAAAGAGAAGAAAAGAAAGACAGGGCAGGCATGCTTCTTTTCCTGGCATTGTCTAATTTCATGAGCAAAACTTTACTAATTATCTTGCTGTTCTGCTTGAATCTTTTAAAGAAAATTTCAGCTGGCCAACATGGAAACAGCTTTTGTAATGGGAAGCCAAGTGAACATTATGCTTACTCTAGATAAAACTAAGGACAAACGCAATATCTTAAATTAGAAGGAAAACTCAGTTTACAATTGCTTCAATGTACATGATTCTATTAATTAGCCTAATTTCATTTTTTCCATGGATTCTACCAAGAAATATACTCAATCAGACAATATAACAATTAAAATTACAAACCAATCAATTCCAAAAAAAAAAAAAAATACAACAATTTTAATGAGGAAACCCTAGAAGTAGTTCTAGGTAAAATCTCGAGTTTATTAGGCGAGTACCCCAAGCAATCCATTATGAATCAACAAATTGACAATTTAGTTCCAATAAATTAACTTAGAGACTAAGATTGACTCCTCAATCAATAAATCAACTCCATTTTTCTTGATAATTCTATGATTCACCAAACTTGTTTTGAAAAACTTTAGCTTGAAATATTGAAAATTTTCTCAAAAACGAGATTGAGGTACAACCAACTCTCCAGGATTTCATTTCTCAAGCTGTTTGTTTTTACAAGCCATAAATGATAATATGACCCTATTGATGATAGAAAAATGAAAATAATATGTTTTTCTCATATTACAAAATGATTGATACATCACAATTTATAGACTACTTCTTGGAAAACAATAGGAAACTAACTATCAAAAATAGAAGCTAGTCAATCCCTCAGTCAATCCCATAATTTGAGGGATTCCAACCTAGTCACACGTTCCTTAGCTTGTCTAACTAATTATATGCAGCTAATTTGCTTCCTAATAAAGAATATATTACAACTATACATTCCAACACTCCCCCTCAAGTTGGGGAATAAATGTCGTTCATTCCCAGCTTGGAAATAAAATCATAAAAGTTTGCACTACTGAGCCCCTTTGTTAATACATCAGCTAATTGACTCCCTGAAGGTACATAAGGCATGCAGAGTAGACCTTCTTCTAGCTTTTCCTTGATAAAATATCTATCGACCTCAATATGCTTTGTTTTGTTGTGTTGTACAAGGTTATGAGCAACACTAATAGTGGATTTATTGTCACAATATAGCTTTATAGGTCCTCCTTTCCACTTGATTCTCAAATCATCCAGGATGATCTTTAGCCTTGACAGTTTACCTAATCCCTGTGTCATTGCCCTGAATTCTAATTTAACACTAAACCTTGCCACTACATTCTGTTTTTTGCTCCTCCATGTAACCAAATTTCCACCAAGAAACATGCAATAACCAAAAGTTGATCTTCTATCTACTGTGGATCCTGCATAGTCAGCATCTGTATAGGCTTCAAGTGCGAGCTCGTCCCTTTTTCTGAATAGAATTCCTTTTCCTGGACATCCTTTCAAATAGTGGAGTACTCTGTAAGCAACCTATAGATGTGATTCCCTTGGATCATACATGAACTAACTAATCACACCTACTGAGTAAGCTATGTCTGGTTAGGTATGAGCTAGATAGATGAGTTTTCCTTCCAACCTCTGATACATTTCTTTATCAACTGCTGGTTCTTCTTTTGCCTCCCAAAGTTTCTGGTTTAGCTCAATGGGTGTAGCTACTGGTTTACAACTAAGTTGCCTGCCTTCTTCAAAAGATCAATCACATACTTCTACTCAGAGATAAATATTCCTTGTCTTGAGTATGAGACTTCAATTCCAAGGAATATTTTAATCTTCCAAGCCGTTTTATCTCAAATTCCTTGATCAAGCACCCTTTCAATTCTGTTTCTTCCTTTCATCATTCCCTATAACAATGATATCATCGACATATACTAGAAAAGCTATCACTCCCGCTAAGGCCAAATGTCTAGTGAGGAGAGTATGATCTCTTTGGCTCTGTTTATACCCCATTGATTTCATTACTTTGGCAAAGCTCCCAAACCAAGCTCTTGGGGATTGCTTGAGCCCATATGAAGCTTTTCTTAATCTACATGCTTTATTAGTTGTCTCTCCTCCTCCAAAGCCAGGTGGAATGCTCATGTAAATTTCTTATTCTAGATCCCCATGTAGAAAGGCATTCCTCACATCATATTGTTAAAGTTGCCAATTGAAGTGGGCTACTAGAGATAATAGAATTCTTACCGTATTCATCTTTGCTACTGGGGCAGAAGTCTCTTGGTAATCAATTCCATATGTCTGAGTGTAACCCTTAGCCACCAATCTTGCTTTATACCTTTCTAGTGAGCCATTAACCTTATATTTCAGAGTAAACACCCATTTACAACTAACTTTTTTCCTGTTGGCTTGTCCACAATTTCCCATGTCTTATTCTTTTCCAGTGCATTCGTTTCCTCTCTCATAGCCCCCGGTTTACTCATCGACTACGCGATTCGTTGAGAGCTGCAATAAATCGGTGGGGTTCCGGGTCACCAAAAAAAAAAGTGTTTGGGATAGAATAGCATTAAGACTAACAATGAAATTTCTATGAAGTGGAGACAACCGTTTAAGAGATATATAGTGAGACAAGAGATATAAGGGCCGTTTTGTGCATTCTCTGGTGCCTTTTCTAACAGCAATAGGAGGGTTAGAATCATTTTTAGCTGGCTATGTATGTAAAGGATATTCAGAACTTACCATGCATTCATTAACAGAGCTCGGGTTGGCATCTTGGACTTCTGTTGGTTCTAGAATGGCTATTCTCCTTGAGTATACCTAAGGAAATCTCATAAAACCATGAATACGGACAAATGCTGGAGCTGGAGTGATCACAGGTTATGGTATAGGACTCGAGACAAACTCAGACTCAATAGACACCTCGGGTGGTTTGGAGTGGGAGTGGACAAAGATGAAGCTGAAGGAACTAAGGATGGTAGTTCAAGCGGATCAAAGGACTCAAGACAGTCTCTATCTTCCAATTGTGAAATCTCCCTTTGAAGATAAGACTGGGTGAAGTATGGCTTGGTTTCAGCAAAGGTGATATCGACAGTAGTATAGTATTTTTGAGAAAGAATGTGATAACATTTATACCCTTTTTGTGTAGGAGAATAGCCAAGAAAAACACACTTGATTACTCTAGGATCCAATTTTCCTCAATTTTGGGTGTGAACATGGACAAAGGAAGTACCACCAAAAACTCTAGGGATTAACCCATTTGATGTTCAGAAATCAGGGTAAAACTGAGCAAGAACTTCCATGGGAGATTTAAGATTTAAAGTCCATAAAGGTAATCAATTAATCATATATGTGGCAATAAGGACAGCATCTCTCAATAGGATTTAAGAACATTTCCCTGGAATAATAATGCTCGAGTAGTATTAAGTAAATGATCATTTTTCCACTCAACAACCCCATTACGTTGTGGTGAGTTAACACATGAAGATTTATGGATTATATCCTCTTGATGGAAGTATGGAGATAGGATTTGGTTCAAGTAATCTCTTGCATTATCGGGTCTAAAGTTCTTAATTTTAGTCCCAAATTGGTTTTGAACCATAACATGGAAACTAGGAACATTACTACCCACATCAAATTTTTGTTCGAGCAAGAATATCCATGTAACCCTAGCACAGTCATCAATAAAGGAAACAAACCACTTAGACCCTGAAATATTTGAAACTGTGGATGGTCCCCAAATATCACTGTAAATTAAGTCAAAAGGATGAGAGCTTCATTTATTGCTAATAGGAAAAGATACACGAGTGTGCTTTGCAAACTCACAAACTTCACAATGAAATTCTAAAATATGCAACCCTTTAAAAAAGGATGGAAACATAATATTCAAGAGTCAAAAAAAATGATGACCAAGACAATAATGGTGAAGCCATATGGCATCTTTACTAGATCAACCAAGAAATGACAGGGACGAGTTATTCACGATTCTTTTGGAAGTACCCGATATTTCAAGATAGAAAAGTCCATTCCATGCCTTAGCAAGTCCAATCCTCCTCCCCAAACCCTGGTCTTGAAAAACACAATAAGTAAGATGAAAAGTTAAGCAACATTTAAGATCCTCAGTAAGTTTTTTGATGGAAACAAAGTTTACTGATGATTTTGATACATAAGGGAAATTTTTAAGAACAAGAGAAGAGGTGACATGGATATCTCCTAATCCTGCAACTGTTGTGAGGGATCTATTTGCTACAACAATTTTCCTATTACTTTAACAGGAAGTATATGTGATGAAATTTTGTGAGGTATGTGTTATGTGATTAGTGGCTTCTGAGTCAATTATCTAAGAATCAGCAAAACACTTTTTTGAGATATTTAATCCAAATGAGAGCAGAGACTTACCCGAGAGTGCCAATGAACATGCACCAGAAGGTTTCTTAAGAGTTCCTACTAGACCTCATAGTTTCTCAATCTCTTCATTATTTAATCCTTCTTTCTCCGACCCTTCTCTTTGATCCTTCTGTTTTGTTAGATGAGCTTAAGACTGTTATTGGTTTCCCCAGTTTCCCCACTTTTGGCTTGATGGTTTACCATGTAATTTCCAACAATGTTCCCGGGTGTGTCCCGACTTCTTACAATGGTTGCACCATAGATTATCTTTCTTATCTCTTCACTGACCATCTTTGTTGTTCTTCCCAAAAGCTCTTGATAAGTCCATCTTTCCACTGTCTTGTGGAATGCTTCTGTTTTGGTTACTAAGGCTAATCCTTCTAAAGCTGAAGACTCTAGCATAATACCTCGTCGACTTTCTTCAGCCCGAATTAAGGAAATAGTCTCTTCCAAGGAAAGTGTTGTCCTAAATAGCAACACTAGAGGGGGTGAATAGGATTGCTTAAAAATTTTACAAATAAAAATTTCAACTCTAAAACAAATATGTCAAAATGAAAAGGATAATTAAATATGAAATGCACCAAAAAAAGAATTATACAATATTTGTGAATAAAGAGTGAGTGCTAGTGTTTGCAATAAATATAAACAAAAGGGAAGAGAAGCAAACACAATCGATTTATAGTGGTTCGGCTTCAATGTTGCCTACGTCCACTCCCCAAGGCCTTTCTTTGAGATTTCTCCACTATTCTTTAAAGAGCTTTTTACACATTAGCTTCCCAAGGTGCTAGAAACATTTCCCAAGTAATTTTATCCCCAAGTCACTCACACAAGTCTCTCTCAAAGAAAGTCTCTTGTTTTGGTTATAATACCTGAACCAAAACCAACAAGAGCACACCCAACTCTCACAAATTAAAAAGGCTGTAAATTTTCTTTTTTTACGACAACAATGATGAGTTTAAAACTCAATCAAATAAAAAAGAAACCCTCTCAAGTTGAATATGAAAGATGAGAAATCACTCCATGTTTGCAAAGTCATGGAATTTATTGTATCTCTTTGTAAGCACTTCTTTCTTGCCTTCTTCATCCTCTTGAATCTAAGTTTGAGGCTCTATTTATAGATGAAAATCTCCAAATGTCTGTTACTAAGTGAAAAGACACTTTTGCCCTTGAAAGAAATTGAATTTCCCTGCTTCCAATGCTGTCTTTCAGATTCAAATTTTCTGAGATACATTTGTGACCGTTTTTCACCCTCATAACGTTCAAATCAGACATTGCCTCAGAGTAAAGACTTTGTAGATATATAAGTCAGCTATCACATGTCAAATTTTAAGCTTCATCCAACGGTTAGATAGTCAGATATGGCTTCTGAACCGAGACCAGTTTCTAATCGCTTTTTCTGACATTCTGAATCTGTGTTTCCAGTTTAAGCTTCTGTTTCACCATGATACTTTTAGAATTAGAAGAAACTTCAAAAGTTGTAGCTTTTTGAGTCTTCTTTTCACACACCAAAAATTAGAATTTTTAAAATTGTAGAGTATGAGTTATGTCTCAAAAACTAAGACTAGCTCCAGAATCCAGAATTAAAATCTTTTCTGTAATGACTAATATTCCAACTCATTTTTTGATATCTTAACTTCAAATCCACAAAAATTTCCCTTAGATAAAGTTGTAGATATGGAAGTCTAGTTTACTATATTAAAATTTCATGACAATTAAACCATTGGATCTTAAGATATCATCTATATACTGACATGTGTCTGATTTCTCTGTTTATCCGAGTCAACCTCTAGTTCAAATCTTTATCTTACTTTGATTTCTATTACTCCCAACTTTGAAATTACTTTATTCCTTCATCCAAATTATGTGAAAATATCTAAAAAAATAATATCAATCTCTTCCAACTCAATTATCTTGAATCTATCAAATGAATCGTAACATTTCATACAATGTTTATTTGAAAATTAATTGTGAAAATTTAATTCAATGTTTGTTATCATCAAAATCAATTATAAAACTAACTTTATAAATCTTGGGCCAACAAAAAGTATTTCCTCCTTACTGAGTATTTGAACCCTAACCTGATCAAATTCAGGATTAAGGCTAGCCAAGAAATCATATACTCGGCCCTTTTCAATGAAAGTCTTCAAGGTAGCTGCATTTTCTGGGCACTTCATCTCAAATACTCGATAGTGATCGAGCTCCTGCCATAAATTTCACAACAAATTGGCATATTCTGTCACAATCTTGCTTTCTTGTTTGTTTGCACATGTTTTGATCTTCATCTCATATACTTGAGCAGCATATCGTGCTTTCAAATAGGTTCGACGAACAGAAACCCAGACTTCCATTGCTGTTGTTAGAAATATACAAATATCACTAATTGCTAGATCCATCAAATCCCACAGCCACGACATGATCATTGAGTCAGCAATATCCCATACTTCAAATGCTGGATCTCCCTTTTTTAGTCCTGTTCCAAGGAGATGACTAAGTTTCCTTTTACCCCTCAAATACGTGTTGACAAACTGAGTCAATTCGAGATAATTCTTCTCATTTAGTCCGTATGTAGCCCGGATATTCTGCAAATCTCAGTTATGTGATTCGAATTAGCTTCTTCTAATTGACCAAAAACATTCAAGGTAGTGGACTTCATTGTAGACATTTTGAAGAGAGAAAGACAGAAGGTGTCACGACTAAAAAAAATCGTCAATGATCAATGACTAAAGTTTTGGATTTCAGCAAAATCAACGATCATCGACTGAACAGCGATGACTAAAGGGATTAAGAAAAATCTGACTATCGTCAAAAGACAATAATCGCGCTAGGATTCCTAACGATGAATAATAATGGCACTGTGATTCCTAGTGGAGGTCAATGACACCCCAGTGAAGGGCAACGGCAATGAACGACAACGACGCTAGGGTTCCCAGCGAAGAGCGACGACAATAAAGGTTGACGACACCTAGTGAAGGGCAACGGTGATGAGCGACAACGACGCTAGGGTTCCCAGCAAATAGCGACGACGATGCCCGGCTATGGTTGAGTGCAATGAACAACAATCGACACTAGGGTTCCTTTGGCAAAGACGATCAAAGCGATGAAGTTCATGGTACCAAACTGTCGTTTATCTAAAGGCCTCAAACTGAACAGTATGACTGTACTAAACTTTTAAAAAATTGGAAAGCTTTCTGGCAATGAAGGCTAAACGAAATTGGAAAAATTTCCTGACAATAAAGGCCAAGAAAAAAAATTTCCAGAGAGCCTAAAGCTCTAATATCATGTTGATAATAAAAAAATGAAAATAATATGTTTTTCTCATATTACAAAATAACTGTTACACCACAATTTATAGAATACTTCTCAGAAAATAATAGGAAACTAACTATCAAAAATAGAAGCTAATCAATCCCTTAATCAATCACATAATTTGAGGGATTCTAGCTTAGTCACACTTTCATTAACTTGTCTAACTAATTATATGTAGCTAATTTACTTCCTAATTAAGAATATATTACAGCTATATATTCCAACAGATCCATCACATGCCAAATTTCACAACTATTTGAGATCGTTTGTTTTATTTGTGCCTCAAATTCAAAACTTTAAATATCAAAAAATTTCTAAAAAATGAAATTGAGCCGAAAACGGCTATCCAAGACTTCATTTCTTAAGCCCTTCATTTTTACACATCATAAAGGACAAAACAATTCTTTATGCTAAATTTCACGGTTTTATGAGACTATTTGTTATATTTGTTTTCTTAACTCAAAAATTTTAATATTGGAAATTTTCTCAAATATAAGATTGTGAAATAACCAACTCACCGAGACTCTAGTATTGAAGCTGTTCATTCTTGCAAGTCAAATGATAAGGTGATCTTATATGCCAAATGTCACAGCAATAAGTGATTGTTTATTCTATTTGTACCCAAACTCAAAACTTTAAATTTTTTTCAAAAGAGATTAAGGCATAACCAGCTCTCCAGAACTCCATCTCTCAACTCATCCGTTCCTATAGGTCAAAAATAATAAGGCAATCATGCATACCAAATTTCATGACTTTATGAGCTGGTTATTCTATTTGTTCACTGAACTCAAAATTTTAAATATTAAAAATCTTCTTAAAAACAAGATTGAGGCATCACCTCTGGGACTCCATTTCTTAAGTTGTATTTTCTACGATCACAAATGATAACGCGATCCTGCATGCCAAATTTCACTTTTATATAAGATCATTTATTCTATTTGTATTTCGAACTCAAAACTTTATTTAAAAAAAACAAAATTCTTTACAAGGAGATTGAGGCATAACTAGCTATTTGGGACTCCGTTTCTCAATCCATTCACTCATACAAGTCGCAAATGATAAGGCAATCCTACATGCCAAATTTCATGGATTTATGAGATTGTTTGTGCCCTAATTCTGCCCCAAACTCAAAACTTTAAATAGCAATATTTTTTTCGAAAAAAGATTGAGGCATAACATGCTCTCTAGGGCTCTGTCTCTTTGGCTGTTCGTTCCAAGAGGAGTAGAGAGGCTATTGATCTTATACTAGATTAGAGTGTTTGATTTTATTGATTGTGAGATATTTTCAGCATGCCCTCACATGCAACCCCCACTCACGTGGAAAAGTGGCATACTGTTGCATCAAGAACAAGCAGTGCACAACTAAAAAATTGAGTTGAAGGGGCACATATCGTCCTCAAACCCAACTCTAATATGATATAAAAGCATTCCATTCAAAACCAATTGGCAAGGGATATGTTTAATTATCCATAATATTTTGATTAGTATTAGAAAATAATATCAATGAGATATTGTTTCCCTAATACTAACACAGTCGAGCTAATTAATAGAATGGGCTGCCAGACTGATACATAACTAAGTGAAAGCAAAGTTTTACAATATTCATGAAAGTGATAACGGTTGTTAATAGACGTGATACTTTTGATCATGAAGGTGAATCTATATATATATATATATATATATTCTTTTTGGGCATAATCCAGTGATTTTCTAGTGTTGCTTGAATCAAAGACTTGTAGCAGATCGACATGCTATCCATCTTCATGAACTTTACTACAGATATCAACTAATTTTTTTAATAATAATTTATCAATATCACTGTCAATTAGATATGCGGAAACTTGCTTATTCCATGAAAAGTAAGACCCAACTCAAAAGGCTTCTTGATTGTAATATTCTCGTCAAGGCTGTTACAAGCAACTAATTAAAACAATTGAACATCATACAAAAACATACCACAGAAACTTCAATCATGAACTCTGCTGTTTTTCCCTCAGTGCTAAGCAAACCACTAGCTGCTTCAGCACCATCAACACCTCACTTCTTCCTCTCTACCTTACCAAGATGGATAGGCTATGAATGTTCTCTAGCCACCTTAAAATGCACCCTCTTACCTAACTTCATGCTCACTTCTCATCTCACCCCACTCAATTAAAAACTTCTACAGCACCACAACACATACAGCTCAATTTTCACCTCAAAGCTCTACTTTGGCTCATCCTGCAGCATTCTAAAGGGAAGTCCAGAAAAATGTTGAAGCAGATTTTCTCACCATTCCCACTTCTACTCATCTTCTTCTGTTGCTCCACAGCTTTTGCTCAGTCTCCAGCACAAGCCCCAGTAGCTCAATCTCCACCGCAAGCCCCAGTTGCTCAGCCTCCAGCACAACCGCCAATTGCTTCGTCTCCACCACAAGCGCCAATTGATAAGCCTCTGGTACCAGCTCCACCACAAGCTACGGCTGGTCCATCTCTGGCACCAGCTCCAGCAGGCCCACCCAACATCACCGCAATCCTTGAGAAGGCAGGTCACTTCAACACGTTGATTCGCCTGCTAAAGAGTACTCAGTTGGATGCCCAACTTAACAAACAACTCAATGACTCAAGTCAAAGCCTAACTATGTTTGCCCCAAGTGATAAAGCCTTCAGTAACCTCAAGACAGGTTCCTTAAACTCATACAGTGATCAGCAGAAGTTCCAGCTGATAAAATTCCATCTCATCTCTACCTACTACTCCATGCCTGCATTTTAAACCGTGAGCAACCCAGTGAGCACAGATGCGGGTAGCAGCGTTGATTACCCACTAAATATAACCACATCAGGGAGTCAGGTGAAAATTTCAACTGGGATTATTAATGCAACAGTATCGGGCACAATTTATGCTGATAACCAGCTAGCAGTTTATCAGGTTGACCAGGTGCTCCTTCCACTGTCTTTTTTTGTAACTCCATCACCATCTCCAGCTCCTGCACTGTCAAAACCTGGGAAGAAAAAGGCTCCATCCCCTGAATGGTCCACTGACTCTGGCGATACGTCTGAAGTTCAACCTTCTGATGCAATGAGTGTGATTCACCAAACACTCAATGCAATGCTCTTTGCAGGCTTTCTTACTGCAGCATTTTCCTTGTGTGTTTGAGCTGAGAGCTGGTTGATGTTGATTGTGTGTTGTGTGTGCCAGTGCTTTACATTTTTCATTTAAATTAGAAAAATTCTTTTGAGTGGACTCTCTCCCCTCCCCCCCCCCAAAAAGTACATCTACCTTCTCTAAACATTTGAATAATTACATTTACACCTCTCAATATTTAAAACTTAAACTTCACTCACTTATTTTGAAAAGTTATCTGTCAAATCGACAGTTAATGCTTAATAGAATATGTCAAAGGCAACCAAAATTTTAATTGATTTATTTTATTTTAAATCAAATAAATAAATAGACTTCAAAAAAAACTATATTATATATGCATAAACATAAAACTATATATATGCATAAACTGATACACTGAAGAAAACCCAAATGCAATTGAAGGAGAAGAAGGGGGTCACAGTAAGGGATTACTGCAGCTACTGCGGTATCCCAAAACGACGCCATTTAGGCGATTTTTCACCCAAAATGATACCGTTTTACTTAAGTTCTCATATTCGAATACAAATTAATGCATTCGAGTATGCATATTCGAATATGAATTGATACATTCGATGCCATTCTACTTAAATTCTTATATTCGAATGCTTATGAATTGATGCATCCAAATGCATATAAATTGATGCATTCGAATATGAATTGATGTATTTGAATATAAAAACTTAGGTGAAACGGCGTAGTTTTGGGTGAAAAATTACTGAAACGGCGTAGTTTTGAGTACTACAGCTGCTGCAGTGACCTCCTACTGCAGCGCCTGAGTCGGATCGAAGGTCCTCCGATCTGAATCCAGAGAAAAGCCCTCATCTCTACTATTTCTCTGGCACCGAGAGTTGAGAAAGAGACCCAGGTGCAAAAGTCTCTCTAACGATGGAACAACGAATTTGATTTAAGAAAAGGCATGAAAAAATTTTAAACAAAGAAACTGATTCAAGAAAATGCATGAACATAATCAGATATATAAGTCTGAGAAATAATAGGAATGAACAGAGAAATGAAAGACTATAATCTGGGCTATATTCTCGTGAACACCCAAAGTTTTATTCATCAACAAAAAAAAAAAAAATCCCAAATTCGAAACACCAAATCAATTCCACGCATCTCTCAAACAGGTTGGTTTTCCCCATCAATTCCACTCTCTCAAACAGGTGGAATTAGGGCAACCTTCTCTTACCCTGACGAAGAAGAAGGTGACAAATAGTCGGGCGAGGTGGGCCTTTGGGAGGGGAAATTAGGATTTTCATCGAAGGACAAGGAAGGAGTAGCAGAGAAGAAGATTAGGGTTTTACATTGCGGAAATAGTGGCGATTGCGAGCACCCGTAGCAGAATCGACAGCCCGATAAGACGGTGGTCCAATTTCACCATTAATGAGCGATCGAGGAAGAAGGAAAGAAACGAAAATCGCTAGTGAACTTTACAAGCATAAATCCACATCTTCTTCCCCGAGTCTCCAATCTTCTTCTCCGAGTTCGGCTACCCAACACCGAAGAACTCAATCACGTAGAGTTGAAATATAACAATTTTAACGAGGAAATTCTAGAGGTAGTTCTAGGCAAAATCTCGTCTTTATCAGACGGCTAAGACTGACTCCACAGTCAATAAATCAACTCCATTTTTCTTGATAATTCCTTGATTCACCAAATTTGTTTTGAAAAGCTTTTAACTTTAAATGCTGAAAATTTTCTCAAAAACGAGATTGAGGCGCAACCGACTCTTCAGAATTTGATTTCTCGAGCCATTGGTTCTTATTGGCCATAAACCGATGACATGACTGATGATTCATCATGTTAAATTTCACAGCTTCTTTAGATCGTTTATTTTATTTGTGCCTCAACTTCAAAACTTTAAATATTAAGACTCTGTTTGTCCAACTAAAAAATACTAAACGTTAATAAATTTTAATTATTTTTTATATTTTTTTTAATAAAATTTTAATATATAACACTTTTTCTTTAACTTTTTTTCAATCAAACAACCCCTAAAAGCTTTCTAAACAAGGAACTTGAGGCAAAAACAGCTCTTTTGAACTTCATTTCTTAAGTTTTTCACTGCTACACGTCACAAATAATAAGATGATTTTTTATGCCAAATTTCACAGTTTTATGAGACTGTTCGTTCTATTTGTTTTCTGAACTCAAAAATTTTAATATTAAAAATTTTCTTAAATACGAAATTGTGGAATAATCGACTTTCGATACCCCAGTTTTGAAACTGTTCGTTCTTTTAGGCCAAATGATAAGATGATCTTGTTCGCAAAATTTCACAACAATATATGATTTTTTTATTCTAATTGTATCCCGAACTCAAAACTTTAAATATTAGAACTTTTTTAAAAAAGAGATTGAGATATATAAAACCAGCTCTCCAAACCTCTGTCTTTTTCCGCAAAATTCATTCCTATAGATTAAAAATGATAATGCAATCATAGATACCAAATTTTACGGTTCTATGAGAAGGTTATTCTATTTGTTCTTTGGACTCAAAATTTTAAATATCAAAAATTTTCTAAAATACGAGATTGAGGCTTCACTTCCAGGATTTTATTTCTCAAACTGTAATTCCTACGATCCAAAAATGATAATGCAATTCTGCATACCATATTTCACTTTTATATAAAATCATTTGTTTTATTTGTGCTTCGAACTCATAATTTTAAATATAAAAAATTTTCTCAAAAAGGAAACTGGGACAGTCAGAACGATTAATTCAGACACTGAAAGATATGCTTCGTGCTTGCATACTAGACTTTAAAGGAAACTGAGAAGAGCACTTGCCATTGATTGAGTTTGTGTATAACAACAACTACCAAGCAAGTATTGAAATGGCACCCTATGAGTCATTATATGGGAGGCCGTGTCGCTCTCCCTTATATTGGGCCAAGGTGGGAGAATCAGTGATGTTAGGACCTAACCTAATCAAGCAAACATCAGAAAAAAGTTACTATCATTCGTCAGCGTCTGCTTACTACTCAGAGTTGCCAGAAAAGCTATGCAGATCGACGAAGACGACTTTTGGAGTTCGAGGTTGGAGATCAAGTCTTTCTTCGAGTTTCCCCACATCAAGGAGTCATATAATTCGGGAAAAGGAGGAAGTTAGCTTCTTAATATATTGGACCATTCGAAATCATTGCAAAGGTTGGCTAGGTTACATATCAGCTAGCTCTACCACCTCAACTGTCACGTGTTCACGATGTATTTCATGTATCCATGCTTCGGAAGTATGAACCTGACCTGATTCATGTGATTGATTAGACTGAACTTGATATTCAGCAAGATGTTACATTTGAACGACAACCGGTTAGGATTGAGGATCGACGTGAGCAAGTCCTACGGGGCAAAATCATTCATTGGTTCGAGTGTTGTGGAGACACTGTGGTGTGGAGGAATCCACATTGGAGCGCAAGTCTGTCATGCGTGAACAATACCCTTATTTGCTTAACACTTGAGTCATGCTTTGTGTAAATTTCAGGACGAAATTTATTTAAGAATGGTGGATTGTAATAACCTGAATTTTTTTCTCTCTTAATTAATTTGTTTAATGTCGTGGTGATATTTGTTATAGTAAAAATTTAGAGAATTGAGGATTTTGAAAATTTTTGGAATGATAAAATTAATTAGAAAGATTTCCAAATTCAATTTCACCCTATGTGAGAGTTAAATATAAAATTCTAAACTTTTATCCAAACAATTCCTAACCCAATTACCTATTTGGTTCAAACCAAACCCATAACCCATGGGTTAACCCATCATCGACTCACCTCCACTCGCTTCAACTCACTTTATCCCTCACTAAGTTGACTCATGAATAATAACTCTCAATCAATTCCCTATAAAACTTATCTTCTTCCATCCATCCTCCCATACTTCTCCTGAATTATTTAGTTAAACAGTAAAATGAAGCGATATTCTCAGACCATGCCACCTATTGTGCATTCAAGATCCTACTTTAGAGGTTTTGAAGTATGGAAAGTGGAGATTATCTTCTCCACCGACACTTTCTCTACACTCCCATGGCTTCTTATAAAAATCTTACTTTAGAGGTTTTGAAGCATGAGAAGTAGAGATTGTCTTCTCCACCGACACTTCCTCTACACGCCCATGGCTTCTTATAAAATGCTTTCTCGCTATGAAAGAAAAATTTTTCTAAGGTTTTCAAAGAGCTGTGAGATTTGTGTGCCTTAAAAAAAAAAAGAAAAAAAATTATTATCAAGTGTTGGTTGGAGATCTGGTGGTGCTTGGAGGAAGAAGAAAAGCTTAGAGTTTTTCAGTTCGGTTGGTGTTCAAAGCTCAACTCCTCTTCCTTCTTAGACTTGGTCACCAATATCTTCATTGACGTGGGATGACGAACCTCCTAGAAGGTGTTTTATGCCTTCAATTTAAACTAGAATGAACATGTGTAGGATTATTTTAAAGTTAAAACATTTTCTGGGTTTGAAGTATGAAACTTGATTGTGATAAAATTTTTAGTTAACTATCTCATAACTTGTCATATTGAATTTATATTTATATGTTGGAGTATGCATTCTTGGTTAGTTAGTGTTCATATGTACTTATAATGACGATATATGGACTCAAGAACACACAAATAGTGAATAGATATGGTTGGAAAACAAAACAAAGCATATAACCTAGAGAAAGAGAAGAGCTGGACATTTTGATGAAAAAAAAAAACAGAATAGCTCGCAGGTTGGGCATAGGGAAGCCGAAGTTTCGATCTATTGCAGCCTAGTGAGCTGACAGCTCTCTAATTTTAACTTTCGACATAATTTTGACCCCTAAAATGGTGGAATCGGGCGCTTCGGATAAAACACAAAAGTTGTAACCCTTTAAGTTTTCTTTTTAACCCAAAAAGATTTGCATTAATCTAATCTGTGAGTCAAAAATTATGTCCAAAATACTGAATACATGTCAAACTATATCTTCTGAATAAACTGAATTCAAGACTGTTTTTGAACCTTTAGACTTTAGAATTTTAAAAAGTGTAAATTATGAAAGTTATAGGGTTTGAAGTCTAGTTTCTAGAAATGTAAAGTTTACAAGTGTTGGAGTTATACTCTATTTTATATGAATTTCTTTCAAACTACTATCTCTGTTTAACCTTTAATTGATGCTTGTCCGGATTTTTTTTATAAGAATTTTATGTCTAGAGATTGATTTAAATTTTCAATTATTCTCTGTTAGTTATAGATATGTTAATGATTTTTATTCCTATTTAATTTTGTTTACAATGCCTAGTCTAGTAAAACACTTATATTGTTTGATGAAATGCTTAAGTGCACTGTTAAGTTGATACTACTTAGTTATCTTTCAATTGACATGCAATTATTTTAAATTGGAAATTATATATTATTTTGACACTCTAATATTTATTATAACTAACTTAGACAATCAGCTTCATTATAGGTACTTGGATGACTTATTTAAACTAAAATGGCTAAGGCTAATTTGGCAACTATTTTGTTTTCAGTTTTTTGCTTTTGTTTTCATTTTTTTGAAAACAAAACATGAAAACTCATTTGATAAATTTATTTTCAATTTTCAGTTTTCAAAAAATTAAAAACTATTTTCAAAATTTTTTAAAATTATGAAAACATGGAACAAATGTTTTCTCAAGTTTTTATTTTCAGTTTTCAATTTCTTATACAACCACTACTAGTTACAACTATCAATTACCATCATCCACTAGTTGTTACCAACGTCCAGCCACTGCTGCCACTACCTTCTACTCATCTCCGGTCATCACCAAATATATTATTATTTAATATAAAAATATTTAATTAATATATAAAATATATTAATATATTAAATTAATAATATATTATTTTATTTATATAAAAATATATTAAATATAATTTAATTAATAATTAATTTTATCAATAATTAATTTAATATATTAAATATATTAATTACTTAAATTACATTAAATTAATTAACTAAATTATATTAATTATAATCGAATTTAATTTGTTAAATTAATATAAAAGTATTTTATAAAATTATCTTTAATTAATAATATAATAAATTATATTTAATATATTTTATTTTTATTGAATTAAATTATTTTCAATAAAATATAATTAAAATAAATACATTTAATTAATTTAAATTAAATTAATTATATAATTAAATTTATTTAATTAAATTAATATAAAAATTATTTAATAAAAATTATTTTTAATAAATAATATAATTAAATTATACTAAATATATTTTATTTTTATTGAATCAAATTATTTTGAAAAAATAATATAGTTAAAATAATTAAATTTAATTAATATAATTAAATAATTAAATCAAATTAATTTAAGTAATTAAATTAAATTAATTACTTTAATTAATAGGAAATATATTCTATTAAATTATTTTTAAAAATAATTATAATTAATTATGTTTAATATATTTTATTTTTATTGAATTAAATTATTTTTAATAATTAATATAATTAAAATAATTAAATTTATTGAATTTAATTAATTAACAACTATAACTACTAACTAACAATTATCATTACCAAATATATTTTCAAGTTTTTGTTTTTTTTTCCTATTATGTAAATGAAAACAAAAAATTAAAAACTGAATACAAAAATTAAAAACTGAACATAAAAACTAAAAACTGACAGTTTTATCAAACAGACCCTAAGTAAAACCAAGTGTTTGATAAAATGCTCAAATGAAGTAATAGACTTATTTTTCCCTCATTGGATCTTCCTTAAATGAATTTAATTTATTTTAATTGATTTTTTTTAGGCATTGTTTTGTCAACCTAGCAAGTTATATAACTCTATTTTTATGATTAGGTGAATTTAATGAAACTTATTTAAATACCTTCCTAAATATCGAAATAATTCTATGGATATTTGTGGATATCTTGAAGCCGAAAACCTATGATAAGGGTTTGGTTATATATAAGATGATAATTGAAATTTATCCAAATTATTATTTGAATAATATTATTATCCTACCAAATAAAAAGTTTAGAATGTGTTAGCTTTGTAATCTCACATTGGCTTAATTGTTCAACTTAAGTACTATACTACCTAGTTAGAATAAAATAAAACTTATAAATTTTTTCAAAATTAAATATAAATCCAAAGAGCTATTTATTATTTTCATATTCTATAAAATAATAAAATAAAAAGGAAAAAGAGGTAAAACCCGCGATCGAAGCCAATGAGATTCAAACTCGCAACTTCAAATCACGATTAGGATCGCCCTCCCACTGAGTTGCCAACCTCGGCTTAATTAATATACTATTAGAAATAATTTTATTCCTATTAAAGGTAATACGGCAAACTTGTCAAAAGAATAATTAACTAAAATACTAATTCGAATTCTAAATTATTTCTAACTACTTGCTACTTGTTAATTTACATGTAGTACCTATTTTTGTGATAATAATATAGGTGATCATGTTAAATCTTTGATTCATTGAGGATTATTATTAAATTATGGATTGAGATAAAATACTTAGAAGTTTACTGCATGTGATTGAATAATCTCACTTAAGATTCATCACCCGGGAATATTGCCGGTTATTATTAAAAATATCTTATTTCCATACAAGGTACCCTTGGGAATGTCAAAGGGTGAGAATAAATTAAGGCACTCGATGTTAAAGTTATCTTTGGCAATTGGGTGATAGGTAGGTAGAAATGACCTTTTAGGTGGAGATGGGAACATATGCATTTTGTTTGGGAGATATTCCCTTCTAACCTGGCCAGTCAGGTAGCCAGTCGCGATGGTTAGATTTTTGGGGAGTGATACCGTCGAAACGCATAGGATGTTAAGCCCGTAAAGTCACTGGTTCCCAAGGCTAGGGGTAGAGGAGGATAGGAGTATGATTACCCTAGGAGGATTTAGATTAAAACCCTTTATCAAATTTTGTTATGACTGGCAATCTCTCTTACTTATGTACGAATGACGTATTGAAATTATTTAATTATATTTAATTCCTGTTGATGAATATTTTATAAAAAGATGTCGAAAAAAATATGAAACTTGTATCGTTATGGGGTTTGATCCCGAGACTTTAATGATCTGAATTTGAGATCTCTACTACTACGACACCGATTTCATTGTGGTACAAACAACTATTTGACATGTAAGTAAAATAGTAATTATAGTGATGACCTCATCGAACTGTTGTAAGTATAATTTATATTATTCAGTTAGGATCTATTAAATTAATTGTTGCATGAATAATATGCTACCTAATCACATTCACTGTATTGGGTCATCTAATACAGTATAGTATTATGATCACTGCATATAGGTACCTAGGAGATTCTGATTATTGGGCTTTACTAGCTCACCCCTTTGTGTGAATATTTTTCAGGATATTGAGTACAAGGATAATGAAGATGAACTAAAAATAGATTAATTTCTCTTAAATATTCCATCAGAAGAGTTATTTTTTTTTCTTGTGCAACACTAGAAGACTCTAATTATAATTGTGGTTTGTAACAATAATTGTTGAATGATTGTAATCATTAAGTTTAGACTTAGTTTGCTTTTATTTGATATGTAATGTTAATTACGTGGTTGGGACGCTTAGATGGCTCTATAATACTATTCTCTATCTTCATTTTGTACTCTGCAGTTGAATCATTCCAAATGATTCAGTCTAATGGCTTATAAATATTATTTGGGATAAATTAGCGATTTTGAATACCTTAAATTTATTATTGAGAGTCAACCCCGGTTTAAAGGAAATTTTGGAGTTTGGCAGCATGTTATTATCATTTTATTTTTATACTCAACAAGTAATTCCAAGCCACCCTTAGATATTCAGGTTATGAAAATCCAGAGGTGTGACATAACTAGTCATTCGAAACTCCATTTTTCAAGCCGTTTCACTTCTACATGTTGCAAATGATAAGGCACTCCTACATGTCAAATTTCACGGATTTATGAGATCATCTATCCTATTTCTATCCTAAACTCAAAACTTTAAATATCAAAATTTTTCTCAAAAACAAAATTAAGGCATAACCCACTATCTAGGACTCCGTTTCTCAAGCCATTCATTCGTATAGGAGTAGAGAGGTTATTGATCTTATACTAGATTAGGGGGTTTGATTTTATCAATTGTGGGTATTTCCCCACATGCGACCCCCTGCTCACGACCCCCTGCTCACGTGAAAGAGTGATGCACCAAGAATAAGCAGTGCACAACTAATAAATTGAGTTGAAGGGGCACATATTCTTCTCAAACCCAACTCTAATATGATATTAAAGCATTCCATTCAAAACCAATTGGCAATGAAGGGAGATACCCATTTAGATCTTTCAAGGGTTTGAGAGGGTAGATTTTATTAATTTGGGATATATTTCATTATCCATAATATTTTGATAAGTATTAGAAAATAATATCAATGAGATATTGTTTCCATAATACTAACATCCACAATCGAGCTAATTAATAGAATGGGCTACCATACTGATACATAACTTAGTGAAAGCAAAGTTTTACAATATTCATGAAAGTGATGATGACCCATAATAGACATGATACTCTTGAACATGAAGGTGAATCTATATATATATATATATATATCTTTTTTGGGTATAATCCAGTGATTTTCCAAAGTTGCTTGACTCAAAAGACTTGTAGCAGATCAACATATTTTCCATCTTCATGAACTTTACTGCAGATATCAACTGGTTACTTTAATAATAATTTTCAATATCATTGTCAATTAGACATGCCTGGAAACTTGCTTATTCCATGAAAAGTAAAACCCAACTCAAAAACCTTCTTGATTTTAAGATTCCACTTAAGGCTGTCACAAGCAACTAAAACAATTGAACATCATACAACTACATACCACAAAAAACTTCAATCCTGAACTCTGCTGCTTTTCCCTCAATGCTAAGCGAACCAATAGCTGCTTCAGCACCATCAACACCTCACTTCTTCCTCTCTACCTTACCAAGATGGATAGGCTATGAATGCTTTCTAGCCACCTTAAAATGTTCCCTCTTACCTAGCTTCATATTCACTTCCCATCTCACCCCCACTCAATTAAAAACCCAATCCCACAGCACCAAAACCCACACAGCTCAATTTTTACTTCAAAGCTGTACTTTGGGCTCATCCTGCAGCATTCTAAAAGCAAGTCCAGAAAAATGTCGAAGCAGATTTTCTCACCATTCCCACTTCTACTCATCCTCTTCTGTTGCTCCACAGCTTTTGCTCAGTCTCCAGCACAAGCACCAGTAGCTCAATCTCCACCACAAGCCCCCGTTGCTCAGCCTCCAGCACAATCACCAGTAGCTTCGTCTCCTCAGGTGCCAATTGATCAGCCTCTGGTGCCAGCTCCACCACAAGCTACGGCTGGTCCATCCCTGGCACCAGCTGCAGCGGGTCCACCCAACATCACGGCAATCCTTGAGAAGGCCGGTCACTTCAGCACTTTGATTCGTCTCCTAAAGAGCACTCAGTTGGATGCCCAACTTTACAAACAGCTCAATGACTCAAGCCAAAGCCTAACCATGTTTGCCCCCAGTGATAAAGCCTTCAATAACCTCAAAACAGGTTCCTTAAACTCATACAGTGATCAGCAGAAGTTCCAGCTGATAAAATTCCATCTCATCTCCACCTACTACTCCATTCCTGCATTTCAAACCGTAAGCAACCCAGTGAGCACAGACGCGGGTAGCAGCGTTGATTACCCACTAAATATAACCACATCAGGGAGTCAGGTGAACATTTCAACTGAGATTGTTAACGCAACAGTATCGGGCACAATTTATACCGATAACCAGCTAGCAGTTTATCAGGTGGACCAAGTGCTCCTTCCATTGTCTTTTTTTGTTACTCCATCGCCATCTCCGGCACCTGCACTGTCGAAGCCTGGGAAGAAAAAGGCTCCATCCCCTGAAGGGTCGACTGACTCTAGCGATGCTTCTGAATCTCAATCTTCTGATGCAATGAGTGTGATTCACCACTCACTCAATGCAATGCTTTTTGCTGGCTTTCTTCTTGTTGCAGTGTCTGTGTGTATATGATGTCTGAGTTGAGTAGTGGTTCATGTTGATTGTGTTGTGTGTACAAGTGTTGTTATGTTTTATTTAAATAATTTTCTTGAGTAAACTCTCTCTCTCTCTCTCTCTCTCTCTCTCTCTCTCTCTCTCTCTCTCGCTCTCGCTCTCTCTCCCCAAAACCTTAGACATACAAGCACAAGCTATGGTACCTACTGTCCTTGTTTCAATCTTCCTATAGAACAGAAAAATCTAACTACCAAAAAAAAAATAGAACAGAAAAATCTGTTGCAGCAACACTTATTCTGTGTTAACAAGGAGTGCTAACATGAAATTAAGGCTCTGATTTTAACTTAATGATCCTATTTTTTAAACCTTGGTATTTTTTAAACCTTGGAAATCTATTTCAAAAAAAAAAAATGCATAAAATTCAAAGTGTTTGTATCCACCTTATAAGCACAACTGTAAAAATATAAGGACAGAATTTTCCATAGGAGGTCATATGGTTGCCAAGTTGAACCATATAGCCAAGTTACTATAGTTTCATCCCTTTCACCAAACTGATAAGAAGACCAACTACAGGTCATTCATTTTTGAACTCTTATGTTGAGAGGAAACAATTCCTTAGATGATAATCAAGGTAAATTTTGAATAGAGGTAACTAGTGGGCTTAAATTCATCAATTCTTTGTTGGAATGAAATCATTTCGACCGTGTAATGATACCAAAAGCAAGAACAGGATGGAAAATATCACGCACATAGTCTTGAAAGCTCATACATTACTAATTTCTTATACGAAAGGTAGATCTAAGTATAATAGAGTGAAATTATGAAGAAATATCTAATTTTAAATAATCTTATTTTTTAACATAACCCTTGGTAGAAATCATCAGAGGACGAAGGCTGAGTCGAGTTAAGTATTAATTATTAAGCTATTGTCAAAAGTTTTCATGTCCATTTACAGGCTTACCAAAACTTTCAATCAGAATGCAGAGGAAGCAAGAGAAATTAAATTTGGCTATTTCTTGAAGGAAGACATGAGCTGATAATTCTGTTCTTATCCATGCCGATGCCCGGAATTCTTCTATATGACACAAATTTACAGTAGTTCTGGACCCCATTAATACCATACGTATTTCTTGTAAATGTAAGCATGCCACCAATTCTACTGTAATTTTCTATAATGTAATTAAGTTCCTAATTGAGGTTAAAAGGGTACCATAGAAAGGCATCAATTAGTGTCCACATATCAAAATTTCAACAAAGCTTTCTCTATAAGGCTGTCCCAAACACAATCACAATGAAGATTATTCAGTGATAGCAGAAAAAATTCAGTCACATAAGCCTAATTGTTTTCCCCCAATTACAAAGCAAAACAATTCCCGCTTTAACATCATCTACACCCAAATTCTATGTCTCTCTCTCTCTCTCTCTCTCTCTCTCTCTCTCTCACTACCTCTCCTACCTTACCAAGACAAGTACGTAGGATTTGAATGTTCTCTACCCACCTGATCAAAATGTATCCTCTCACCTAACTACACACTCACCTCTCATCTCACCCCCACCCAATAAAAACCTCCCATTGCACCTTCACTCCACAGCAGCTGTTTATTGAACACCAAATACTAAAAGAAGCTCAGAAAAATGTTCAGGTTACCTCTTCTACTGGTCTTCTTCCTCATTTGCCCCACAGTTTTTTCAGACTCCCCAGCCCCATCTCCAGCCCCATCAGGTCCACCCCACATAGTCGCAATCCTAAAGAAGGCCGGCCACTTCTCCAAGTTCATTCGCTTGCTAAAGAAAACCCAGATGGACGAACGAATTTACTCCCTCCTCAACCATTCGAAACCAATAACCATATTCGCGCCGACGAACGAAGCCTTTGCTGAGCTCCCATCGGATACCATAAAGTTACTCAGTTACCAGCAAAGGATTCAGCTTGTGCAGTTCCATGTGCTGAACATTCTCCTCACCTTCTCGGAGTTCCAAACAGTCACCAACCCATTGAGCACACAAGCTGGAGATAACAGCAACTACCATTATCCTCTCAATGTAACAATGTCTGGGAATCAGGTGAACATATCAACTGGGATGGTCAATGCAACAGTAACTCAGACAATATATACTGATAGTTTATTAGCTGTGTACGAGGTTGATCACGTGCTCCTTCCTTTGCGGTTCTACGTCTCTCCTCCGCCGGCTCCTGCGCCTCCTTTGAAGCCGGAGGAGGCTCCGGCTCCTTCGGGACCCGTTGCTGACACTAGAGCTTCTGGTGCGGTGACTGTTGTCGATCGCGCTGCCTTGGGTGCGGTGGCGTTTGCTTGTTCTGTTCTTGCTGCGTTTGCTTTGTGCCTTTGAGTTGAGAGAGCTTGTTGGTGATGATGATGATTGTTGTTTAATTTTGTGAGTGCTGCTTTTGTTTTCAATTAAACTAAATGATTCTATTGAAAATCTCTTTCTCTGTCCAAACTGTAGGAAGATTGAGAACAGAACGCCATTGTTCAACTGTTTGAAGTAAAAGATTTAATAAAATTTCTTTTATCTCATTTCATTTTCGTCGTTATCCTGTTTCTATTGGCGTCTCTTTTCCCTCCCCCCTCCCCCAAAAAAAAAAAAATAATAATAATTAAAAAGAAATCTTAAGCTCCAAATATGGTCTGAGGTTTTAAAATTCTTTCATGTGCCATTAATTTTCTGAGTACTTAAATTGCTTGGCACATTGTAAAGGTGTTTGGATGGCAAATATATATATATATATATATATATATGTATAAGAAAAGTACAAAACTTAATGTACAAGTGGTACGCGGGTAAATTTGATGGGAAAAAATTGATAACTTTTTATAACTTATGATAATTTTTGATATTTTTTTGTTAATTCAAACAATCTGTATTCACCTCTCAAATTTTAAAAAAATATTATCTTACCTTCTTAAGATACAAAAATTTTTATCCTGGTCTCTTCTTTCATTCAAATGTTTGGATTCAATACTGAATAAGGCTTGGTTTGGGAAGGAAAATAGATGATTTTTTTTTATCTAGCTACTTTTTTTGTGTTTGAGTAAAGAAAAAAGATGACCTTTTTTTTTATGTAGATTTTTTATTTTGGTTAATTTGACATTTTTACCTTTAAATATTTAAAAAAAATTAAAATACAAAGAGATAAATTTGATCATTTTATAAATAAGCAAATAAGTTAATTAGGCAATAAACCAATTAACCGAAACTTCCCCAACGATACCTAAAGGTTTGCCAAGGACTGGTCAATTTAAATTTTATATTAAACTCAAAATTGATTTGATCTTTATCGAATTTAATTTTTTAAACAAACAACTAAATCGATCATATTGTAAAATTAAACCCAACCAACTCAATCTCAATTGGGTTGACAATATTTTAGTTGTTTTATATAGACATAAGCCTTCGGCATTGGACAAATTGTTCAAATTCAAAAATTTATTAATCCGATTATCGAATCGAAGTAATCAAATTAATATTTTTTAAACCCAAAATCAATTCAAATTTTTAACATGGAGGACAATATTATACGACTAAAATTTTTTACTTAAAAATATTCATCATTGGATGCACAGTGGGCCAAACTATTTTACATAACTGTCCTTTAAAGTAAAATTTTATTACAAAAATATCATTGCGACTTTATTCTTACACACTTTTTTTTTTTATTAAAAATTCAAGTATAGTATTTTCCTAACAGGAATGCACGACAGTTGTCAATTGCGAAGGGCCCAAGTTCAAGTCCACCGTGCTGATAACGCTGGGCCTGTTGTATAGCCCAAAGTTCACTACGTGTTGATTGCCAACTCACTTTCTGCCGAAGTTGGGGCCTCCATGGCCCAAATTAGTCACTTTAATCTGAAATTGAAATAAAATTATATTAACCTATGGGACAATTTAACAATTGTAAGTACTAAGAATATCAATGCAACCCAAATACTAAATTAGTTTGCTGATTAGAAAGGTCCCGTGAGAGGTTTTATTATAGGTAAATTATACTTAGACTTCCTAAACATTTGAGTAATTACACATGGACTCTCTTAACATTTAAAAATTATAGATACCTCCCTTATTTTGAAATATTAGTAACACTTAGCTAGACACCCTCTGTTAATTTTAACCTTAACTTCGTTAAAATTTTAGTAAAATGACAATTATATTCCTGATATATTCATTACTCTTCCCTTTGTCTCCCCTTAACATATTCATTACTCCGTGCAACAAAAACCCTCTAGTGGACTGTGGTAGAGCACCACCAACTACGAAGCCCACGACAGCACCAACAACCACCGTGTAAGTCGTTCACAACATGCCGTCATGTCGACCAGGACTTAATCAACACTTCCTGGTCAAAAAAACTCAACCCATACTAGTTTCTCTGGCTTTGTTCTGTGGCCTAACTTTAGACGTTCGTCAACTCATTGGTAAAGTGTGTTGTTTTGTTGTTAAAAGAAGTATGTATATGTGTTTCACCTAGCATATCTCGATGGTAAGCAATGGTGTCTACCTTTTCAGGATAAAGGGATTGATTTTTTGAAAGCAAACGACCACCCTCTTGCTCAATTACTCTAAATTTCTAGACCCTAGATGCAGAGAATTTCATGAACCTTATATGTCAATCTAGAACACACAAAGAAATACAATAAAAGAAAAAATAATTTTTGAAAATTATATTACTGATTAAAAGCTCCCCAAATCCATAGGTTTACAATGCTTAAATATAAACTCTAACTAGAAAATAAAAAACTGAATAATATAAAATATGAAAACTAAATTATGTCCACTGTTAGAATATTCTTAACTTTATACCTAAACTAAATAAAATATTCTAAATAGAATAAAATTAACAACTAAATATAATTTTAATGGGTATCCAAAGCAAAGTAGGAAACTTCCAAAGTAGAATCTGATTTCCACATTCATCCTGCATCATTCTCCCTCTGTTGAAAATAATTCGCCCTCGAATTCGAACCTTCATACTTTATTGATTTTTAGTATTGAGATATCAAAAACCATAGAGGAGAACAAGTTGTCACCAAAATATTGATTGAAATTTTCAAAAATATCTTCAATTGCATAATGGTTAATTTCAAAAAATCCACTTAAAAATGGTTCGTTGTAATAAGAAGATATCTTGATTGATTGTTCTCTATAAACACTTTCAATTTCAAAATTTGTTTCTTCAACTGATAGAATCTTCTCTTATAACTCATTCTTCTTAAATTGACCTTCATCATAAAATATATTTTCATGTGGCCCATTATCTAAATCCAAAGCAATAGATTTTGATAATATATTATCATTGTACTCGTTATATATTGGAAGCAAATTGTAATCTACCTGAGGTTTAACAACTTCAATACAATCTTTTGAATCTCCAATCGTTTAAGGTTCTTCATCAAAAATTGGTTGTTTACCCCAATCAATAATTGAATTAGAAATCATGGCCGAAGTGAATGAAAACTCCTCTAGTTGCAAACCTCCATGGAACTTTGAAACTTCAGTCTTTATCCCAAATTCCCATTGATAAGAATCATGACTGTTTGTCATAACTCTCGGGCCCTACCTTTCCTTAGGTTGATAATCAGTGAAAAGATTAGTAGTTTTGTCCTCTAACGCATCCTCCTCCAACAGACGATTCATTGGATCACAACGAGGTTGATACCCAATAACTAAAACAACCATTTGTTGAGAAAGTCCACCCAGTACTTCATCCAACCGATCAAAGCGTTGCTCCATCTGTCAGAATCGTTCCTCCGTGTTTGTATCACGTACAGCATCATCACAATCATATACATTCTCGATGTTAGCAGTTCGAACAATGCCTCCACGACCTCTCCTTACAACTCTATCATGTGCAATAATTAGCCTCATGCTCTGATACTAACTAATGCAGAGAATTTCATGAACCTTGTATGCTAATATAGAACACACAAAAAAACACAATAAAAGAGAATAATCTCTGAAAATAACATTATTAATCAAATAAAAAAAGCTCCCCAAATTCATAGGTTTGTAATGCTTAAATAGAAACTCTAACTACAAAATAAAAAAATTGAATAATATAAAATATGGAAACTAAATTATTTTTATCGTTGGAATATTCTTAACTTTATATCTAAATTAAATAAAATATTCTAAATAAAATAAAATTGTCAACGAAATATAATTTTGACGGGTATCCAAAACAAAGTAGGAAACTTCTATAGTAAAATTTAATTTCCACCTTCATCCTGCATCAACCCTTTTTACAGGTGCCTTAACTTGAGAATAGCAATTCAGTAATCCTCTCTTCCGAGTTCTCTATGAAAGAATAGGCAATTCCTAGAAATTCACATTGTTCTTTACAGTGCAACCTTCATATTTTATATGAAAATTCATCTTTGTATTTGTATTTGTTTTCTTTACTTGGGAATTCAACTTAATTATGATTGTACTTCAGATTTGACCATCCGTTTCATTTCGCATCTTCATAGTTGCAAAGACCCTGATCATACAAACAAAAAAATAAATAAATTATAAAGAAAATTAGTATAGAGTCACTGCTATCAACAAACATTTGTTACATTATATGACTTGGAATTACAAAATAAAATAAAGGAAAAGAGGAGCGTTCTGTAGGAGTTGATGTCACATGGACTTCGAAAAATGTTCCCCTGCTCTGATAAATGAGATTTAATGTCAAGTTCACTATCATGGATGGGCTGCTGCTGCCCTCTTCTTCTCCAACTTTTGTTTCTGGTTTTTCCGGCTAGATTTCGACCTTCTCTGGCGTCCCTTTGCAATCCACCATATGCCCCGTTCAAAACCATCAAGCTTCCAGGCCTCTTAATAGCCTTTCTATTGTGCTGCAACAACAAATTGCAGCTTTGGTTACCGCCACCGTCCGCAGTGGTTCTCCTGAATTTTTCGGCACCTTGGTCGGTTTTAATGGTACCCCAAATGCTGCTTTGCTATCCTCGAATGCTCCTCATCTTATCCCTGCAATTTTTCTTTCTCTATCTCTCTCTCTCTCTCTTTCTCTCTCTCAATCGCGATCAATACTACAACTGCCAGGAGAAGATTGAGCATGGAAAAGAAGGGCTTGAGTGGGGTGTAGATGACGAAGGAGACCAAGTCGCCAGTGAGGAGGCGAAAGCGGAGGAGGCACCGCCGATGATAGTAAACTAGGTTTATTAAGAAGAAAGAAAGAGGGGAGAGCAAAATTTACCCAATGAAAAGGTAAACTTGGTATATTGAAATAAAAAAAAAAGGCTAACATTATCATTTTAACATAAATTCTAATAGCATACTAACGAAAGGAGGTCTATGTGTAATTATTTAAATATTTAAGGGGTTTATGTGTAATTTTTAAATATGTAATTACTCAAATGCTAAAGGAATTTAGGCGTAATTTACCCTTCTGTTCTTAATCTCTTATCTTTGATTTGTTCACCCTTTTACATGATATATATATATATATATGTGCTTATAAATTTATTCAAGAAAAAAAATGATTATTGGAATCAAATTTGTTCATATAATTGTTCACCGAGGGGGAGAAGAGAGTTTAACCTAGGAAAAGTGAGGTTATGGTAAATTATAAAGCAACTCCTTCTGACCTTAGTTTCTCCCAATTGTTGAAATTAAAAAATGCAAGGTTGTTTGTAGTGAAAAATAAATGATTTCTAATTTATTTGTTCTTAATTTCAAAGGATTGAATCTATATGGTCCTTTTTTTTTTTTTTTAATACTTAAGGTATCTGTGTCAACTTGTGTGCACCTCCGCTCATTCCTGAAGTTTTAGAATTAACGATCGACAAAACTTTCCAATAAATTTGAGGAGATTCGAACTAGTGAATACTGAAAAATAAACCCAAAATTTCACCTGTTTGATTTAACACTCAAGATTCATAATCTCTATTCTAACTCTCTGATTGGTAAGGTTGAAAGAGAAATGGAAAGAGAGAGGAAAATTTTAAAAATAATTTTTTTTTTTGTTTGATTTGATAAATTAGAGGGAAGAAGCCTAATAGAAAAGAAAAGAAAAGGAATAAACAAATTACTTTATTTGTAATTTTTTTCTTATTTTCTCTCTCCTATTTCCTTACTTATTTTATTTTATTATTTATTTTTACCTCTTTCCTTCCACAATTAAACAAAAAAATATATAATTTTTTTTTTTTACTTTTCCAAATAAAACCAAGCCAAAAATATATATACATACAAATATAAAATTTCTTCACAATTTCTCTTCTCATCACTCTCTATGTATCCTTTTTCATTTTCCTTCTCCTCAAGCAATCAAATATGAAAAACTTGGTCATGACAGCACCCCCCCCCCCCGCCCCAAAAAAAAAAGAACAGGAAGGGTATATGCATGCGTTACAATAAAGTTTGGCTTTTCTTTAATTAAAGGTCTCAAAAGGGTCTCTCTTTTTGTGCATATCTCCAGACTTTCTAATTACTATATATACATCCATGCAACTATGCAAAAAAGAGGAGTGAAGGTGGCTAAAAGACTTTCCATAATAAATTTCCCTACCACCAGCCCTTGTATACCCAACTTCCCAAATGCAGTATGTCGGAAAGTTAAAAGTTTTCCTTTATTGTGTGACCAGATATGTTCTTAATATGGGGACAATACTAGTGCACTAGGCTGGAAGATGTTCAAAGTTGAATTATTTAGCCCGGCCAATCACTCTAAGAAAATGTTCTTTATACCTGAAACATCGATGTCAGTGTTGAAATTTCATAGGTATATAATTCTAACTCCAAAAATTGACAGGTAATGAAAGAGTTGTATCAAAATTTTATACAAAGAGAATTCACTTGTAACCCTTTCACATGATGATACCAGATTAAAAAATTAAAAAAAAACTACTAACTCAACTTCAATAACCAGTTTGAAAAATTCAAAGACTTCACGTACATATGGAGTTTATTCCTACAGAATCAAAATAATTTTAATTTGTTCCGATCAATGTAATGTTCAATTATTACTAGTTGGTATAAGCAAGTTTTGATTAAATGGCCTAGTCCCTTCCAAATGGATAAAGCATTGTTTTGGAAGCTAGATTGTTATACGAATTGGGAAAATAAATAAATAAAAAAAAATAAAAATCCAGTCAAGGGCCAACAGTTCAATCGAAAAATCAATTGAATGAACTGCAATATTATAATAATACATAAATCAAATTAAATAATAAAATAATGAGAAATTATCTAAAGATTGAATATTTATTTAAAGCCAATTCTTTATCTTTATAATGCAATTTTCGGTTGAAAATTTCTTAACCAAAAAAAAAATTAATATTACAAAAGTAATTAAAAATAATAATTTTATAAGCATGCGTATTAATAACTTCCTATGGATTTTTTTTTTTTTTAAGAAAAATAGAAGGAGTAAGATAACAATTTCAGTTTATAAGGATTGTTAAACCAACCGATCCACATCAACCGTGAATGGTTTGTATATATATGTCACCAATTCAATCATAATTTTTAATTGCTTAGAGCAGTTTTCTAACACAATAAATCTAAATTATAAATCAAATTATTTTTATTTTAGACTAAATCACAATTTTATTAATTTAATTAACCGATTGAATACGAACTTTAAAAATTGTGATAGCTTGTAAATGAACCCACTAATATAGACGAATTCACCGTACAGACCTGGTATTTGAAAACAACAAAATACTATTCTAACTAAATTTTTTAACAAAAAATTTATATTAAATAACGTGGGAATTAGCATTCTTATATTAAAAGGTTATAAAAAGATGAATTCTATATTTTTGAGGTTTTCTCACAAAATATTTTTAGGTTAAAATCTGTCGCTGTGTAGGAATAACAAATATCATGAGTAATGACTACTACCATATTATTGTGATTCAATCTAAGTAGTTGGTATAACTTTTTATGCTTCAACAAGATTTTCTTGAAAAACATGAAAGAATAGGCATACAATGCAAGGATACAGATTACATTGAAAGAAACACAGCACACCAAGATAAACGGGAAAAAAACAACCAACAACATGCATGACTCTAGGTAGTCATTTCACAGTCTAGTCCTCCTCCAACATCCTCTCTCTCTCTCTCTCTCTCTCTCTCTCTCTCTCTCTGCCTGTCATTTTACAATTTTGGCCTTAAGGTTGTGATTTATCTCACACTTTCAGAGCCTAAACGCTGCAATTAATATTGTGCAAGGGCAGACTTTCACGTGATGTGCGCTAGTGAAGAAATGACTCAAAGTTCAAACCCATGGGTGAACCCAATGGAGCAAACTTAGCAAGCTCTTCAACCAACAATGGACCACCACCTTCACCTCTCATGCCTAGGAAATCCCTGGTCAGGCTACTGTGATCTACACTGCTTGAACCCTGATGCA
Organism: Vitellaria paradoxa; assembly: GCA_019916065.1. Lineage (NCBI taxonomy): Eukaryota > Viridiplantae > Streptophyta > Magnoliopsida > Ericales > Sapotaceae > Vitellaria > Vitellaria paradoxa. Next base: position 4,899,997 of record CM034241.1, on the reverse strand, counting down.
GCTTCAACGGCAGCATTGAATTGCACTGCTGCTTCCCACTACTCTGCATCATAATTTGCTCCAAACTGTTTGTTGAGGTACTCAATGAACCCAAACCTGAGCTACCCATTACTGAATTGCAGATGGGTAATGGCTGTGATGAAGAATCAAAGGTAGATGTATAAGAAGAAGATGATGAGGAGGAGGAGGAGGATGATGAGTTCATTACTCCAAAACTATTGTTTCCCAAGAATGATGGGTTGCTTCTTGTGGAGCCCATCTGTGCTGCCTTCTGCAAAAGGGCAGTTGCTGACATTGGCCCTGAGGAGGAATTTGATTGAAGGTTTTGATTATTAATGTTAGAGCACATGAGAGAAGTAGTAGTCATAGTTTCAGCCATGCTTGATCCCTTGTTGTTCATCAATCCCCTTGATGACAATGAAAGGTTTGCAGACTTTGATGTTGCAATAGAGTTGCCAAAATTCCCCATTTGCCCCAAAACTGGCAAAGAATTACTAATAGTACTAGAATTCATGACTGCCATGTGATGATCAATAGGATTGAGATGAGAACTGGACTGCTGATCCAGCCACAATGCCAATCCGCTGGGCTTCTGCTGTTCATTACCCATCAAGGAATTTGGTCCAAAACTGGTACAAACACTGACCTCTTGCTGTAAATTAGGCTGAGCAATGCCATTATTGAATATCACACCCTCATTCAAATTGGTTGCTGTGACAGAAGTGAGTGCTCTTCCACTTTCTCCAGCCAGGGCATCACAGAAAGCTCTGTGGGTGATGAAACTATCCTTCCTGCAATGTCAATCAATGAAAATTAACCCATTCTCAAAATATTTTCCTTGAAAGGAAAAAAAATACTATTTAACCTTAAAGGTACGGGCAATGCCATGCAACTTAAATTTTTAATCAGAAACATTGATCATAATAATGTGGATGTATTAGGAGTAAGGGGTGTTTGGTTTTTCAAATTATACCAAAATTTACAAAAAAAAAAAAACTACAAAAAGTTATCAATTTTTTTTAATCAAAATTCACCACATGTTATTTTTGTATTAATTTTTTCAATATTTTTTTGCTCTCCAAACACCCTCCAATCATTTTTAAATAATTATCCACTAAAGTAAAATTTTATTACAAAAATATCATTGATACATTATTTTTGCACACTTTTTCGATTAAAAAATCTAATAAGTTAGTATTTTTTCTAAAAAGCTATAGTAATATATTAATAGTAGAGTTGTAATTAAAACAAATTTTATTGATTTGTGGCTTTTTAAAATGACAAGTGTGTGTGTGTGTGTGTGTGTGTGTGTGTGTGAAGTTATATTGTCCAGGGACGGATCGATCCTAGGGCTGCCATGGCCTATGGCTCCGTTGCCTTGACCAAAACAAAAAATTAATTTGAATTTTTTTTTTTAGATTTAGTACATTTTAACTTTTTATAATTTACTGTACTTTATCCTTAAATTTTTTGTTCAGTTTAAATTTTTATAATCCAGATCACTCTCTCTTTAAATCCTTTATTCAATTTAAATGAACCCCAACCTTGGGCCGCATTAAATTCCAACCAAAATAACTAGCATTTATTTTTTGTACAAGGTCATGACAAAAAATTCCTCAAACTGAAAACAGGAACATGGAATCTGATCATGATACTGTAGGACTGCAGTAAAAGGTTGTACCTTGAGAAGAGCGTGCCACAATCACACTTGTACTCTCTAGTTCCACAGGTCTTTGAATGAGCTTTCCAGTCAGATTGAACGGCATACTTCTTGGAGCACTTGTCGCACTTCCATTTCTTCTCCCCGTGCTTTCTGCTGAAATGCTTCTTTATTCCGGTGAGGTCTCCGAGAGCCCGAGACGGGTCGTGGTGGACGCAGCTCTTCTCCGGGCATATGTAGACCTTCTTCCGGACCACCTCTTTGTTGCTCCTTTGCCGGAGCTTCCACGGCAGGTTGTGACCTCTCCGGTGGAGCTGCAAGTTTTGGTCTCTTTGGAACCCTTTGTTGCAGATTTCACAGACGAATCGGTTAGTAGCCATTAGACTCTTTGGTGATAGAGCAATCACCTCAGCATTTGGATCTGCTAAATGCAAAAATTAGACACGAGCGATCAGTGGATTAGTGGAGGAGATAGAAAATATAGTGAGTGTTGGCACTTAAAACAAAATCATAGAATTAGAATTCATTCTATATGGTGGAAAAAAATCAAAATAATAAATAAAAACTATATTTAAAAATGATTCGAGATAATAATAATCTTAATATAGGTAAATAGCAATAATACAGAAAAATATATGTATAACTAATTTAAAAAAAAAATGAGTGAAAGCAACAACTCTTACTATGCCATGTTCATCTCCACCTCTGCGAGTGGTGATATATAACAAAAAAGTAAAAAATTTATTAGAATAACGTGGTAACTTTGTGAGTAATCAAAATCATCAAATTTCTGGTTTATTATCCAAATATCATTTAACATGTTATTCAGGCTTAACTTAATTAAAATTTTATTCTAAATTCGGATATAAGAAAAAAAAAGAAGTTAAAAATCCTCAAAGAAATTCAGAACTCTTCCGCCGGAGTCAAAACTATCTTCAAGAAGTTTCTATGCATTTTTCCAAACATTACCCATAAAATAGTGTTTCATTAATTCATCTGTATTTGCGTATATAAATTAATATATATATATACACAATATATATACACACATATGTAAATATATGTATAGCTTGCCTGGTGTTCCTGGCAGATTTCTCCTCTTCTTCACAGCTGTGGTGGTGGTGGAGTTATTTTTAGGGTTAGGGTTTGGATTTGGTTCTTGAGAAAACCCTTTGATGGAAGAGGGAATTGAGAACACATCACCAGACATCATTTGCATCTGAATCTAGAACGGAGTGCACACCACGACGAGGACGACGATGATTCAGTAACAACTGACAGAAGAAACCAACTTTGGGAACAGTACAGAACACAAACAAACTAAGAGGTTTCACCGAAAAAAAAGACAATAAATTGTTGGTATTATTCAAATCTGAGACCCATTTGATTGTGCCATGAGAAGAAGAAAACACCAAAAAAAACACAAACTTGAATCCTAAAAAACGAGAGACATTCCAAGACTTGGGACTCTTCTCAGAGAGAGAGAGAGAGAGAGAGAGGGAGAGATCTGGTTAAGTAACCCTTGTTTGATTTGAAGAAGAAAACACCAAAAGGACCAATGAAAGAGCCGTATGTGGAGAATATTTTCATCTCTTTTTTCTAACCACCCATCTCTGATCTCTCCTTTATCTATATTTCAAACTCGGTCAGCCATAGAATTTTAGCTAAGCAACTGCTCTCTCTCTCTCTCTCTCTCTCTCTCTCTCTCTCTCTATATATATATATATATAAATGATTTTGTACAGTGCTGTATGGATGTACTTATTGGCTGTATGCTGCTTGAAACTAGAATGTATAAAGTTGTGTGCGTGATGTGTCGCTTTTCGAGATCAAATTCCTACTACCAAAACCAATAAAGAATTTTTTAAAACAAGAGGTGTACAAAATACCTCGGCTTACTATGAGGCTGTTCCTACTGTATGTCAACCCATGGGTTTAGCTAAATTCTAACCTAAATTCTAACAGGAAAATCTACTTTAAATAGGTTTTACACACGTGACAAGTTAAATTTTTCGTTCCATACATTCTTAATTTAGGCTCTGTTTAATTTATTATAAATTTTTAAAAATTTTTAAAAATTATTTACTTGTTATCTCACTGTACAAATTATTAACCCACAACTTATTTTACTTTTTATCACTCTAAATACACTCTTAATTATTAATTAAGTTGAATGGGTATCAGCTAAAATTTTAAAAATATATATATAGTTTGGACAAAAGTGACTAGATACAAACTAAATGAACTAAAAGCATAAGGTGTAAAAATATACTAATAGTATCTATATATTATTTTATTAATAACATATGCATCATTAGCATACTATCATAAAATAAAAATATATTTAATAATTTTATTATATAATTGAGACAAATTCAAATTAAAATAGATAAAATATTTTAATAAGTTTCATCCTTATTTTAAATTTTATTATTTAAATCTCATAACATTTCTGCTGTAATTGGGTGAAGCAGGTAATCGATCATGAGTTAAATTGCCATCTAGCCAGGGGCGGAGCTACACTAAGGCAAAGAGGGTAAGTGATTCCCTTGGTTTTAGATGTAAAATTATCAAAACATTATTGACTTTTTAACTTTATTAAAAGAATTAAATTAATTCAAAATTAGAGCATATTGGTCTTATTAAAAAATTAAAATTAACTCAAATTTTTTCAACATAAAATAAGTTTGTAAGAATTAAATACAAATATTTTTTATGAAATAAAGTCATTCTCTCTCTACACTATTGAATACTTTTGTGCATAAAATCAAAAAATATAATATATAACATAATAAATTTTATAAATAATAAAACTTAATAATAATCCTTATTAAATCTCAAGTGTCTCTAAAAAGATCAATTGAACTATTATAATATGAAAAATATATTTATCGATTTAATTTTCATAAATAATTCTAGTTTTCTCTAGAAATAATATTGTTTCTTTTCTACTCTTAAGACTATTCATTATCCTTTTTTTACATCTAACTGTTGTCATAACCTACCTAGGTACTCTTTCACTTTGGGTGAATTTAGTATGAGAGTAAAGGAGGTGAAAAATTAAAATAACGGTTAACTCCTTTTACATAAGTTTGGAATAAAAGGGCAAGTGTTAACCCAAGGTAACATTTACACTCGGGGCTAGGGTAAGAGGGTGCAATGAAAAAAATTTACGCTGCTGTTATGGTCTTATCCTTCTGTTACACTATCTTCACCCATCTGGAAAATTAATTTATATGCAACTATTAGAAAAAAATAATTTATTCAGCTAAATTAAAGTGATTTATTTTTCTAAAATATTTGTTAAATTTATAATAAAAATAATTTATTACAAAAATAACTTATTTTAATTAAAATTAAAATACAATTAAAATTATAAATTATTATTAAAATGATTTATTTTATTACATTAAAATTATTTTATTATATAGTAATTTATTATTTAAATGGACCATTTTATTAAAATTAAAATTAATACAATAATAATAATTTATGATTAAAATGATTTATTTGATTAAATTAATAATTATTTATAATGATTAAAAATTAAAATTAATTTAATACATTATTTTTAGTTAATAATTTTATGATATAATTTTTTCTAACAATAGAGTTTTTTAAATAATAATTTATTATTATATTATATATTTTATTAGCATAATTTATTACTAAAGTGAATATGTTACTAAAATTAAATTATAGATTTTTTAATATTAATGTAAAAAAAATAATTAGTAAATTTTATTTCTTTTGAAAGTAAAAATAAATATTTTTTAGAATGATTATTTTGAAAATATTCTTAAACTGAATAATAACTTATTATCAAATTAATTTATTAATAAATTATTTAATTAAATATAAATTAGTTACTTTTAAATTAATAATTTATTACTAAATTAAATAATAATTTATTATTATGAATTTTAATAGGTGATCAGTTTAAGCAGATTAATTGTTATTCTCCAATCAAAAAAGTTAAATTATACAAATCAATTGTTACACTTACTCCAAAGTTAAAGTAATTATAACATGTTGATTGTTACATTTTTTTATATAAACATAATTAAAAATAATTTATTTATCCCATAACTATTATTAGTGTAAAGTTTACCTTTGTAAAAATTTACACCTTTTTTTTTTTTTTTACTCCAATTTAAAGCTCATAAATCAATTTCTATCATTCATGTCTCGGTTCCAAGAAACACGGCAAGCTACATGTGCAAAGGAATGTCGTTTCCTTGTTTGAGGTGGTGTTATGTACAATATTATTTTCTAAAATATTTAATTATATTTCATTAATTTTATTATTGAAATAACCTTAATCTATAGGGCGAAAAATAATATTGTTGATTTAGGACTTATCTCTCGAATGTTTCTAGGATGAGAAGTGCTATACTAATTTTTATTAAAATATAAAATCAGAATGATATTGCAGGTAGATTTATCACTTTTTAAAAAGAATTAACTCATTTCATATATTTTATTAGAGATAATTGCCTTTATATCATCTATACTTGGGATGACAATCACTCACACTCACTGTACCTCATTATACCCATATACCTTGTTATTATATACTAATATCTCATATACTCATGATTAAATGTAACAGGAGACGGATTTACATTAAATAGTAAAAAGACATAATTACTCTTTTTTCTTTGTTGCTATCTTCTCTCTCCTCTGTTTTTAAATGTTTCTCTCTCAACATAGCGCTTTAACCATTACCGCAAGCTTCAAACAAATAAGCTTTAACCATTACCGCAAGCTTCAAACAAATAAACAAATTAATGCTTACGGGTAAAGTGAGTGCAAGCAAACAAATTAATCTAATCTTCATCCCCATTCTTTCAAAAACTAAACATATTTACAGAATATGCAATTATCATTTGTGATTTAAAATGTGAAAAGCATACAAAATTTGTGCAAAACACATAATATATATTATATATATAACACAAATCATAACTAGATTGAAGAATTAGAAAAACCAAAAACTCTATTGATTGAAAAGTTCCCAACCTATGTCCTAAATCCCAATTCTGAGAGAAGTAACAAACCTAATCCCTAAGATGTCCTCAACCTCCTGCTCTTCAAACATATTGATCAAAAAATAAAAAATAAAAAAAAAAACTGAGAGAATTAAACAAACACATAAGAAAAAAATAAGATTTTGTTAAAGGTTTAATCAAACCTAGTTGTTCAGATTTCTTAAGACATTGAAGTTTCGTTTATTTATGTATATACATATATATACTGTTATGCTTGAAAACCCTAATATTGGGTTGCGATGGTTCTTTCTTGTCGATAGGTTAGTTTTTGAGAGAATTGAAGTCGAAGGGAAAGTAGTTGACGAGAAGGGAGACCTTACTGGAGAGTTCTTATCCGAGAGGCTCGAAGCCGAAGGCCATGTCAGTTTGGAAGATGAGAGCAAATGATATTTTCATCTGTTCATTCTTTTTTTTTTTTTTTTTTTGTTGGATAGTTATTACTTATAGTTTTTATGCTATATATCTCACGTACCGTTAACTATAACAGTTCTGTCTAACTTTACACTTTAGTTATGAGTACAGACGATATTAGCAAATACCAACAAGGAACATAGGTATAAGTGATATTCACCCAAAGTACAAGAGATATAAAGACAATTACCTCTTTTATTACATAAATATTATTATTATATTATTTTAATTTTACTTTATAATAAAAAATATATTAGAAGTATCTTATTTCTTTTATGATAAAACTAAGTATGTTATATCTGGTAAACAATTATCATTTAGTGAACTAAAATTTTTGAATAATCTTAATTTTTTTGAAAAAAATTTAAGGAAATATAATGTCCCGTATAATTTTTTTTTTTTTTTTGATAACTCAGAATTTCACTAACTTATCATAACGTTCAACAGAGCACATAATCAATGAATAAATTTAAGAAATATACGCAGCATCTTATTTCTACGTGCAAATTTGTTTAATTATGTAAATCACCTGGGCATGCATTCCCGCATTCTCAAGCTAAATTAAAGTTGTTTGTTGGTTTTTAAAAAAAAATATATATATATATATATAAAGTTAAGTTAAAGCTGACATAGGCCAAAGCCATTACTAGGACACAGTGACACTTACATACAAATTGTAAAGGAACTTTTCCATCGTTGTGTGGCTTTCATCTAATCCATACACACAAACACTCACTCACTCTCTCTCTCTCACACACACACACAACCGATTAAAGGGAGTGAACTTCACAAAACTTCCTTCCGCTGTTCCGCAACAAATTCATAAACGCAATACATACATGTGTGTGTGTGTATGTGCGCGTGTCATCCCCATCACTGTGTTTCTTTCCTTTGTTGTTGTGTTGCTTTCAGCCGCTGAATTTTTGTTGGCAATCGAGAGATTGGAAGTTTTATATTCTTTAATTTGAGGATCGGGAAAAAAAAAAAGAAGAAGTTAATTTTCTTTAATTGGGTTAGCTAATGATACGGTAATTTTTTTTGTGTTTAATAAGAGAAAAAAGTTAGTTGGTATTTAGTTTATTTTTCTATCTTCTATTTTTTGTTTTTATTTTCTATTTTCTGTTTTAAACTCATTTTACATTTTATGTTATTAAAAATAAGAAAAACATTTCAAAACACATTTAATTACTTGTGTTTTTTAAAATTTATTAAATATGAGTTTACACTTGAAATGAAAAACGTCAAAAAGTTGTTTTAAGCGTTTTTAATTTGAAATAAAGAAAATCTCAAAGTAAGAAAAATAAAGTATATTTTATTTTTCTTATTTTGAGATTTTAAAATATAAAATATATAAAACAAAAATAAAAAATAGAAAAGTGAACCAAATGTCACCGTATTTTCTTAATAACTATTTTATTAATTTTTAGTTAATTTGATATTTTTATTCGTTAACTTTTCAAAGAAATTTAAAATGTAAAAGAATAAATTTAATTGTTAAAAAAAAAACAAAAATCTAGTGGCTGAAAGTTGAATTGCAAATTTTTTTCCCCCCAACCGATCACTTAAATTTTTTCATTTGCATTCTCTCATTAGTTTTTTTTTTTTTTTTTTTTTACATATATTTCCATTGTTGTGCAGTTTTTCAGCCCTTTTTCTTGATGAAGTTTGTTTGAAGTCATTGACAGTTTGGCATCCTCCTCATCACTATCCTTTTGTTTCTTTTCCACGGCTGTGTTGCTTTCAGCCTTTGATTAACTTGTTGGCAAATGGAAGTTTTTTTATTCTTTTGACTAACATTTGTTATGTACATTCTCATCATTTGTTTTTACTTCCATTGTTTCCACTGCTGTGCTGCTTTTTTCAGCCGTTTTTATTTGTTTATTTGTTGTTTTTATTATTATTCTTCTTTTTTTGGGGGGGGTGTTTGCCGTTGGAGGTTTCGTTTGAAGTCTTTTTGGGCATAAATTTGTTATATAAAAATACATTCTCATCATTTGTGTTTCTTTCCACTGTTATATAAGTTGCATTCTAATTTTTTAGCAATAGACATTTTATATGTGCACCCTCATTTTTTTTTTAATCAAGGTAATTTTACCAATAAGGTGGTTTAGTGTTAATTATATCTATTTATATAAAAAAAATAGGAGAGTTTTAAAAATGCTTCTCACAAACTAAGAACTAACGGTTAAAAAATATGTTTTTTCTTTCGTTTAACGATTAAAATCATTTTTATATTTTTAACTTTCTGTTTAATTCTTATTTTAATAAACTTCACTATCATTCATCTCAAAAAAATAGTTTGGGTATTTTAAATTTCACCATATTTCAAAAGTGAAGATCATATGTAAATCAACTGTCAACTTAAATTCCATCTAATTATGATTTTCAGAAAGTTGAATCTTTCAAATTAAAATACTATAATTTGTGTTTTATTTTATGGTACTTATCAAAAATTAATTAAAAAAAAAAGAAAGACCAAAACACATATAATAATTGTTAGGGTCTAAAGTTTTAGAAAAAAATTAAAACTCTTGGATTATCATAATTTTTTCTATTTAAACTTTTTGTCCAAAGTTTCAATTATATATAAAACTTAATACTAATTTTGTTCAGAATGCCGTAGGTACAAGTTATTACTAGTATTATCATGTAGATGAGATGTTACAGGCGTTTATATATCAAATTTGATTAAATGCAAAATATAAATTTAAAATTCATAATTTACTCTAAAAATGTGACAATTTTAACCATAAAAATTCTTGTAAAAAAGCATTTTTACACTGTCAAACTTAAAGGAGATGCAGCAAAATATATAGTATTTAATTGCAATTATTTTCGGCGCAACATCTCTACATTTTTAGGGATAGGTATTTTGTTTCCATATTTGATTTTAGACCATTTTGCGATAGAATTGTTTTTTCAATAAAAAAAATCATTAATTAAAAGTGTGAGGGTTGGAGAAAATTAAAAATTGATTCCTTAAATAATGAAAATTTTTTCTTCTTCAACCTTGTTTGATTTGAGGGAAAAAATATGTGAAATATATATAAAAGGTTTATACAAAATTATGTAAAAATAAATAAAACTCATTTTTAACAATTTCTCTCCCTCTTTCTCTTCTCTCTCTCTCTTTTTCTTTACTCTCGAAGTCAAAACAACAGAAAAAAAAATGATGAGCTACAAGATGGAATTATCCTTTCATTTTCTCCAATTTTTCCCAAACCAAAACATAACTCAGGAAGATATTTATATAACAAATCAACTCAGTGATTTAGTATTTATCTCCAAATTAAGGATTGAGATTTTATTTTATAACCATCAATAGTTAAGATTTATTGGAGAGAGAGAGAGAGAGCTTTATTTGGTTCAAATTTCAAACTCTACTCGACTTTAGTTTCAAATTTCAAAGTACGTACCTCTAGTCATAGCTAATTTTCAGTTAAATTAAAATACAAAATTGATTATAATGGAAGCAATTAGAAAGTAATATAGGACCCATTTGGCAAATAAATTTTTTTAATCTTTTGTAATTTTGTACTAAAATTTACTTTTTATGTGTTTTGATAAAATATTAATATTTTTTAATTTTTATGAAGTAAATATTTTTGTACCAAATGTATGTGTTAATTGTTAAAATATATTATTAAATATATATGGTAATGGAGTACGTATTCTAACATTGGTAACGAAAGATATAAAAAGGATATTTTCAAGCACTCTAAACTTCTATAAAATTTAAATTTTTTACTCATAGTACGAATTATGAAATTATAACTTTTACAAATTTATACTAATTTATACAATTCTAAACACACTCAAAATATATATATATTAATATATTTTAACGTTCATAAAATGTTGATATTTGAAAAAAAATTAAATAAAAGTCAAGATTTACCAAACGACCCAAAAAAAATTAAAATTACTGAAGTTGAAAAAAAAAATATGGTAGCAAATGGGGCATAATACAAAGGAAATGTCAAAAAAAAAATTAAAAGGAAAAAAAGAAAGGTAAAAAATTTTGGGGTTGAAAAAGTTACATGCCTTTGGGAAGCTCATCCCATCTCATGAAGTACAAAATGATTACAACATAATTAAAAAGTTTGACCTACCGTTGCAGCGTTGTGCATGGGTGGGTGGGTATGGCCCAAGACACGAGAAAAAGGAGTTTCATTTTCCAAGGGATTGAGGGAAGAGCAAGAACAGTGCAATACTTTTGGATTCTTTTACAAATTTGTACAATCTCAGTCCGTGATCCCTCACTGACATCTGACTGACTGACTGACTCTGAAATGTGGGACCCACTTTTTGCTTGTGCAGTCATTCTGCACCGTTCATCCTTCCCCCGTAAAAGTATCTATATCCATGTGGGGGGTAGGTGTATCACTAGTACATTGCTGTCGTGCTTAGTACACTTAAAAATATTAAAAAAAAAATTTAATTCTATTGAGTTATTTGGTTTAATAAAAAATATTAAAAATTATCAGAAATTATTAAATTTTTTAATTAAATTTCTTCTCATATTATTTTTATATCAATTTTTTATTTTTGTTAATTATTAATTTTTATCAATTTATTTTTTAATTTTTATTACTAAAATTTACTAAACACATTTTAACTTTTAATGATTTCATCCAAGTTGCTTTAATTTTTATCAATTTTCTTTGATTTTTTAATTTTTACTAACTTTTTTAAATTTTTTTCAACTATTATAAATTTTTGTCAAACATAATTTTTTTTAAAGTGATAAATGACAGCACCAAGATACAAGTTACAAAAAAAATCTTACTTTTTTTATACACCAAATGCACCCTTATAGTTTGTTTGGATACCAAAAAAAAATGGGAAGAAAAAAAAGTGAGAAGAAGGAAGTGTGTTTGATTTAAGTAAAAAATGGGAGAAAGTAAAGGAATATAGATACATGTATTATACTATAATTTATTTTTTAAATTAAAAATTATTTTTAAAAAAGTAAGTCTTACTTTTTTAAATTTTTATTACACCTCTCTTCTCTTTCTTCCTTCTCACCCCTCCCTTTCTCCTCTCTTTTTCAAAAAGAGGGAGGTTAACATCGACCTCGATATCAATTCCATGACATTGAGGACCAATGGTTTCGATGTATTTATATTTTTGTAACTTAAAAAATATGTTAATGTATTTATACTATTGAATTTTAATTTCATGATTTCCAACCTACTATTAGAGAGCTGATATCATTTTTTATGTCACCCTCCATCCTTCTTTTCCTCCTAAATTTAGAAGGATAAAAATATGTTAGTCACACTCTCACTTTTCCACCCTCTTTTCCCTCCTCTTTACTTTTCTCTTCAGCTAAAAAATAGAAATGAGATATTATCTCTTCTCGTCTTTCTTATTTTTCATCCAACCAAACATAGTATTAGTATAAAATGTCATATATTTAAAATTTCTAAATCCGATACCTTAACCATCCTATCAAAAAAGTGAAATAAAAACTTATAAGCGTTTTTTTTTTCACTTCACAAACTATTAATAAAATGCGACATAAATAAATCAACATCCAGTATCTTATTATAACTCATCCAGTATGAGATTTTAATAATTTTATTCTAGGTTATTTTCATGGATGGATGAACAACTTTGGGGCGTGACATTTTTTCAGTATTATAATCCATCCAAAATAGATTTTATTTCTTTTTTTTTATGATGGAACAAATAACTCAAGGCATGGTGCATTTTAGACTCACTCCTAACCATATATAAATTCTCTCTGAGTGTTTCAATCATCTTGTGTACAATGTATAGTGTATGTTGCGAGTTAATTACATATTTACAGTAATTAAGGCCGGTTTGGCAACAAGTTAAAAATCTTTATGTTCCTTTAATTTTTAACTTTCTTTTAGTTTTCTCTACCAAAAAATCAATAAACACGTAAAAAAATTACCATACACAAACTATCAATTTGCTATAACTTTCTTTAATTTTTTAACATTTTTTAACTTTTACAAATTTTTATCAAATACACAAAAGAGTTGCGCGTCCGTTTCTAGGTGAAAGTTGTCGACGGCCCAAAATAAAACAAATGTAATTGGTGATACTCGAAATTAAGTATTACTACTAGGGGTGATACCGGTCCAATTTGGATCGGTTTTGGGTTATTTATAGGACCAAACTAGATTTTCAGTTTGAAAACTTTTAAAACCGTAACCAATTGATATAATTCGGTTTCGGTTCGGTTTCGGTTTTAATCCGATTTTCATTGTAGACTACAATTTTGAGCCAAGCCCAATATAAAAAAATTCAATTCTGACCCAATATATTAAAAAACTTATAAAAATTACATTAATGTGGCTTTCAAACCTATTACAAACTCAAAAAATATTTTCACCTCTAGCCTAATTTCCAGCCATGACCCAGTTTCCTCTACTGTGACATTGTAAGCAATTAGTAGGTGTTATCCAGTGGTAAAGTCATCGCTTGAAACCTTTGGGATCTTGAGTTCGAGTCCCAACCACTACATTTTGCTACACACTTGCATTATAACCGGTTCGGTCTGGTTCAATTAGGTTTTAAAACCCTCAAAACCGGAAACCAAACCAGTTTCAAAAAATTAAAATTTTTTAAACCGAAACCAAACCAGATTTTAAAAAATCGGTTTAAAAAATCCGATTCGATCTGATTTTTTCAGTCGGTCTGATTTTTTGATTTTTAATAACACCCCTAATTACTACCCATAGGGATTTGCGTAGATTGTAGGGTTGGTTTGGTCATAGAAAAGTTAATTTTTAGTCTTTTGTAATTTTTTTTTTTTAAGTCTTATATGACTTTTTTCTCCTAAATTTAATTTTCTTTTTAAAAGTTATGGGTTTTAGGCGTGTTAATTACATTTGTAAAAAAAAATTAAAAAATTTATATCTATATAAGTAAAGACTATTCGTTTTGATAAAAAAGTAACAAAAGAAATTGATTGTTTTATCCTTTTAACTTTTATCTAAATGGACGTGAATGGATGCAATTAACATGACTAAAAGTTATAGCTCTAAAAAAATCCAATTTTAGTATGAAAAAAAAAAAAAAAAAACTTTTGTTTCTAAGCAAACAAAACCTTACGCTAGCTGGACAGGAAAAACAATCTCTAAATAATTTAAATTTGGTTAAGATATTACAATCATTTTTACTTTAAACGCATTATTCGTGTATTAGTTTTTTAAAATATATATGTAACACTAAATGTACAAATTAATCCATGTTTTCAGTTTCTTTTCCAAAGCAAATATTACAAGACTTAAAACTAATGAAAATAAACACATGAGGAATACAGGGTGACATATATATATATATATATATATATATATATATATATATATATATATATATATGATGTTTTATTTTCGTTCGCACACCGTAGGCGACCTGTGGGTTGCAGTAGGAGGTTTACTACAACGACTACAGTAACCTCAAAATTTAAATACATCAATTCATATCCGAATATAGAGATTTAAGTAAAACAGTGTCATTTTGGATAAAAAAAAGATCGAAACAGTGTCGTTTCAATGGCTAATACAGTGGTTACTGCAACCGCTACAATAACCCCCTGCTGCAACCCCCTTTCTCACTGTAGGCTCTCCTAACAGATATTATCCGTTTTTCGCTTGGTCAGCTGCTTCTCAAGAGGTTACCATCTTGGTACTGCTCCCACTGGAGCACGCTTAAGCCTAGAGTTTTCACTAAATCCAGTGTGTTCGCGGCTTTAAAACATGTCATGCTAAGGCGAGAAGTAGAGGTACTTATAAGTTACCTCAGTCCTCGATTCCTTTCCAATGTAGGACAGTTGTAGTATCATCAGAACCCCCAAATCGAAGACCGAGGGATTGGGAATGGCGAGTTTGTGACCCGCGAGCTCGTGACCCTTTCGATTCTCACAAACGGTACCAACTGATAAATCAACTACTTCATATCTTCCTAGAAGTCTAATCTAAGTCCAGAAAACCACCTAGTATACCAGTGTAGTGCCTGCCAAAGAGTCTCCAATACTTACGTTAGTAAGAGAGTTAAGAAAGTAATTTGATAGAGTTTTAGTAAGGCAAAAGTGTTGCTGGGAATATCCGACACATAACCTCATTAGGATAGACACGTATACGCATCAAAGTCTTCTACGTCTCCAAAAGTCTAAAGAATCCTTTGAACTATCAAAAGAATCAAGGCCATGCATCTTAAATTTTGGTGATAGGGGACAAGCCATCACCACCTGAGAGAACGGTAAATCCTCCTTATCAATCGCATCAGCGATCATATTTAGGCCTTGAACAGCTGTAAGGACACTCTGCATCTGGGCTTGCATGGCCCTCATGCGCTCCTCCCAAAGATTAACATAGCATCCTTTACGCTTACAACCTCCGTTCGTGATGCCTTGGGACGACCACTAACTCCAACCTCGGCTCCAACCGTCCTTTCTCATCTTCGGGACTTCTCTGATTGTCTGTTAGGGATATCATTTTTCCCAATGACACCAGCTCCATTCGCTCCTTGTCCACCTCCATTTCCTCTGCCATTCATCTCAACTACCCCTCCATTTTATGCTCCACTGGCAAGAAGATCCACCAGAGGTGAAACATTAACAGGGACGACTTTCTCCTACTAAAACAGCGTTTGGTTTTAGGCTACAAAATTTTGCATGACCATTATCATCTCCCTCACTTGCCTCTCAATGGCACTAACCAAAGTTTGTATAACTGCGATCATCTCCCTCATCTGCCTCTTAATGACACTAATTCTTTCGTCATTCTGATTCTTTATTATTTTTGTTGGTTGTGACTGGGATTGAGTGTTTGTGTCATATCTAGTTTGAACTATAAAAACTACTAGAAAATCGATTCCCACAAACAGCGTCAACTGATGATATTTTATTTTCGTTCGCACACCATAGGCCCTTATGGCAGATATTGTCCACTTAGAGTTTGGTCAACTGCTTGCTAAAAGGCCACCCATCTTGATACTGCTCCCACTGGAGCATAATTAACCATGGAGTTCCCGCTGAATCTAATGTCCTTACAACTTTAAAATGCATTATGCTAAGATAAGAGTTAGAAACGTTTATAAGTTATCTCAGTTCTCAACTCCTTTTCGATATGGAATAGTTTTGGTATCATTAATATAAATATAACCATTTTTTATCATTATCCAAGAAAAACAAAAATAAATATAAAGGCATAAAATCGCTGATAATTCAGTACTGTTGTTCTTTAGGTGGGCCCATGAATCCAATTTTGAATCCAACTGCATGCATGATGAAGGAAAAGTGTCGGGACTCTGAAATTAAGGATAAATTGACAATTATGTCGAGTTGCATTGCAACTCCTTTAAAACGAGATTAAATTTATTTTATTTGCAGCCTAATTAAACCTTTATGGGATTTGATTTGTCAACAACCCAATTGGGATAAGTGAGCTGTAAACCACCTTAATCCTTTCGGCGCTATATATGGCTCTAATATATATATATATGTATATATATATATATATATATGTATGTATATGTGTGTGTGTTCCTCTCCCTTTCATGGCTTATGTGCCTTGTTTGTTTTCTCCCATTCATATTCTTATCGGCTAAGGTTGGAATAAAGTCACCACATTATCATTGTTTAAAGCCACATGCAATTAATTCCTAGTGCCTTAATTATAGTGTTATACTGGTAGAATTTTTTTATTAAAATGTAAAATTAGAAATATGTGATATATCTATATATATATATACACTTATCACTTTTTAAGAACATAACTCACTAAAAAAAAAATTTATTATATAAATATCATCATCGTATCATTTTTGTTTTATGTTTCTGATAAAAAATTATAGAAGAATATCAAATTTTTTTTGTTGGTTCAAAAACTAATTAAATTGCTCGACTTTGGGTATTTTATCGAACTCTCTTAAAAGATTCTCCACAATGAAGGAGAAATTATTCTAGAAATTTTTTATTTAACAACATATTACATCAGTTGTTCTACATAATTTTCTACAATAGATAATAGTATATATATATCACTATCTAAGCTATTGTAGAGATGCTATAAAAAATAGTGTTTAGTGTCATTTTTTCACTCCTCTCTCTCTCTCTACTTAGAAGGAGAATTTGCAATTTCTCTCTCTCTCTCCTTAGAAGGAGAATAAATTTAAAGTAATTAACTTATATGAGTGGATGCCCTTAGAACAATAATTTAATTATGAAAACACATTAAAAGGAAGATACACACACACACACACACACACACAAAATAAGAGGGAGATCCTCATTGTTTGTGAGATTAATAGAAATAATGTAATTGCGTAAGATATTTGTTAATAAATAAAGGGATTTTTTGTGGTATTTTAAAGTTTTAAATACTTAAAAGAGAGTGATTTTGATTCATTTGAATAACTAATCCTGAAATTTGAATTTTCTATTTTAACAATCTCTCTTTTTTTTTTTTTTTTTTTTTTGAAGAAATTAAATTTGATTTACTAATTAATTTTTCTGTTTAATGAAAATAATTTAAGAACAGTACTGCAAACTTAATATGATTTCATCAAATCTTAATATTGCCTTCATTAATATATATATATATATATATATATACACACACACTGGAAGAATTAACACATGCAGTGCAAGTTATGTACATAAACGGTATAAGAAAATGGAGAAAGAACGTGTGGAGAGATTATGTAGAATTTGTAATAATTACATAAATATCTTTTATAATTAATATGTCATAAACATTATTAATTTTGAACAAGAAAATTGAGAGACAGAGAGAGACAGAGACCAACTCAATATTCCCCGTTAATAATATATGTACACGTCTAATTTTGCCTTTGGCTGCATGCATTCGGATCTTCCTACCAAATGACCTATACTTTTCCCTTGGCCCCCAATATATATCCCACTCATTTTCAAAAAGATCTCTCTCTCTCTCTCTCTCTCTCTCCATATATATATATATATATATATAACTCTTGTAGAAGTACGGAGAAACCCTAATTCCCATGAGAGGGGGAAGGAATTGAGTTGTTTTTTTTATACTTGTTCCAACACGGGACATCATTTTGATCCCATATATCCCTTGCATGCGTAGAGGCCCTAACCCTACTCTTTCTATGCCCCCTTCGAACTTCAGTTTCTGATTGGTCTTGTTAATATAAAAAAGAAAACTAATTAGTAAATGAAGTTTAAGTAAAAGTGCTTTGTGAAATTTCATATATTCTTCTAAAAAAAAAAATTGGGCTTAAATTAATTAATGCAAAATATATGTAGAAAATCAGAGAGGGCTAGAGTCTAGAGCAGGCCACCGTTAAACCAATAATTCCCCTAATGCAGCCAGTCTTGGGTAGGTTTTGGTTTGTGGTCCAGCAATTCGGTAGTGTCAAAGCCATGCGAATCACGCTCCAGTTTTTAAATTTACTATTGCAACTTAAATTTTAACTAAATTTTCAAATTAAAAATAAATTCACTTAAAATACACTAAATTATTACAAATAATTTTAAAATGACTTATTAGAACGTATAATAATTACATATTATACACAACTTATGTACAAAATAATATAATTATATCTCGTTTAAAATAATATATTTAAAAATTTTTGACATAGGTTTATTAATTTTGGGTATGCCTAGCGCACTGATTTTTACTGAAAATTTTTAAAAATTTTTAAAAATAATTCACTTTTTTTTCTCAATTCACGAATTACAAACCCACAACTTATCTCACTTTATCTTATTTTATTTCACTTTTTATCTCATTTTATTTCACTTTTTACCACTCCGAATACACCCTTTGAAAAGTATCCCCGGAAATGTCAACAGGGGCAAAAACTTATTAGGGACGAACTTTTCAAGCAATTTGATATTTTAAAATTTTTCTAACTGCAAAATATGACTGTCACATAATTTTAGTTCACTTTTCCGTTAATCCTTTTCGAAGTACAACCATAATTATAATTAATCCTTTTTTAAGTACAACCATAATTATAATTAATCCTTTTTGAAGTACAACTATAACTATAATTAAACACGATACGCTGGTAAAAGTAAGGAAAAGCTTGCTTTTCTTACATGCAATATGACCAAAAGTGCAGTTTCACTTGTGTGTGTGTGTGTGTGTGTGTGTGTGAGAGAGAGAGTGAGAGAGAGAGAGAGGGTATGACTTATTTTATTTATTTATAACTGTGTGTAACATTTTTGACTAACTTTCAAATTTTATTTTAAAATTAACAATCAGATAACCTTCCAAAAACCCTAAAAGACTCCAGGAGTTTATTCCCACTTAAATACAGTTTTTTTCCGAAGACACAGCAATGAGAGACCGACGAAGGTAACTTCTGGCACAGCAGTAAAATTATATCATCCCCATCGGTTATTCCGTTTTGACAAATAACAGTCCCTTCACACCATAACTAAAATCTTCTTTTGATAACTCAAGAGTTTCTGAACTAATTTGTGCGCAGTTCGGTAAATCTCTCCGGTAATTTTGAGAGGGAAACATTTTTCTTTCTTGCGAGTAATTAAACAAAGACGTTGGTAATAAGTGTTCGGAAACACTCATTAAGAACTAATGAAAACATACCATGTAATAATATTTCATACTTTTTTTCATATATAACTCCGCTAAAGTACGATACTGAGATAAAACCTAAACCCACGTAACAACAGAGATGAGAAAATGTGGGATATACAGCAACACTTGAGTCCCCCCAACAGCATATACAAAAGAGTTGCCCCCCCTCTCTCTCTCTCTTCCCTCTTCACTCTCTCTCTAGCTAGTCACCCATTTGAAAGTTACCATCCAATATAATCACTGTAGTTTTCCTGCTAACATCTAAATAGATAATTAAACTATAGCAAACTTGGGGGGACTATGTTTTTTCACACACAGATTTGCCAAACCAGACCTTCCCATGTCCTTTGCATTTGCCATGTTCTTTCCTACAGAATTTCAAGACGGGTAAAGCCAAGACAAGCCATGGATGGAGCCAAACAGAAGCATCTAATATTCAGCTAAATATTTTCTAGTAATGAATGACAAACAGACAATTTATATATGTATGCAGAATCATGTGCCATGTTCACATCTGTTCATCAAAAAGCAAAAAGCAAAAGACTACCGTGGTACAAGTCACTCAATCCTCCACGTGGCGGTGCTTCGCACTCTAATCTTTGAATTCACTCGAGACAAATTCTAATTAAATTCTCAAATTAGAAACGAATTCACTTTTCATCTACTATCCAAAAGATTTGCAATATTGTGATGATTAAAATATACTTAATCATTACAGATACTCTTGACATGATTTTTTTGGTAAGTATAATGAATATGTATAGAACGATTTAGTCATGTCACGTTCATCTATAAAAAAAAGTTTAAAAATTTATTCCATATTCAGTATTATTTAATGCAAAATATAATTAAAACATATATCTACAGTGGGTTTTACTTGTACTCCACGAGTAAATTCTTGCACTCCACTTTTACTTTTTCATTAAATAAAATTACACAACTACCCTCATTCTTCTAGTAAGATATGTTGTATAATTTTAATGCTACCTTTCTACAAGAATAAGAGTAATTATGTAATTTTTTTTGATAAAAATATAGCATAAAGTTCAAGAATCTATTTGTGGAGTGCAAATAAACTCGCCCATATATTTATTGCTATAAACATATATTTAAATATTTCTAATAGATTCTCTCGCAACCTTCTAGGCCTTGTGTTTTTTAAAAGTTAGACGCTTCGACACTTTGTGCTTTGCTCTGCTTCCAAATTATGTGACCACAACTGTGAAAATATCACTCCTGCATCATTCTGTACAAGTTTTCTATTAAAAAAATAAAAAATAAAAATAAAAAAACTAATTGTTTTCCAATTCCTCATTTTCTTAGGAGTCATGCCAAACAATTAGAACTTTATACAGAATTTCGAAATAATCCGAGGCTATGCAAGCCATCTTACATAAGTTGATTTCCAATCTATTTCATACAACCTTTATATGTAATTACATCACTGTAACTTATTTTATTAGCTCCTCGGCACCCTCATCTGCATGGGAGTGATGCACAGTGCTATCACTATTAAGAGAAAATATATTTAATATAAGTAATAAAGTTGCCCTCAAGCTTAAACTTTTAGGTGAGTTAGTAATTAACAGCTCATGGTATCAAAACATGGAAAAGGTCCTACATTCAAAATTCACTGCCATCTCAAAAACGAAAAGAAGGCAATATTCACGTGTTCAGCCTTGTTAATATATATATATATATATAAACATTGTGGGAATGTATTAAGAGAAAATAAGTCTAATATAAGTAACAAAGTTGCCCTACTTCCTAATAGCTAAAGTTTTTAGATGAAGTGAAGACAACTCTTTTAACACACTAAGGGTCCGTTTGGGAACCCGAAGTTAGCACTAGTTAACTTTTAGCAAGTTACTAGCAAAATAAAAAAATTACCAGATTACCCTTACTAATTTTTCCAAGCTATTAGCAAATTTTTAGCACATGGGGTTATAAATGTCAATATATTAGAAATTTTACATTCCCAAAAAATTAGCACATGCTAGTTAGCTAGTGCTAATTTTCCCAAACCAAGCCTAATTCACAACCATCTTGATATTTGAGACATGGGTTAATTCAATAACAACCTAATGTTCCTCCATCAATAAACATAGAGCATTCTTCCATGGAGGAAAAACCCAATTTAGATATTCAACTTTGACCTAGTGGTGGATTCCACCCATCTAACGAGGAGCGGAGCTCATCCTTCACTATTTGAGAAACAAAGCAACCTTAAGTTCACTGCCGGCTCCTATCATATAGCATAAGTAAATCTCTACATGCATAACCTTGGGAGCTACCATGTCAGTGTCACTCAACTCAACTTGGCGCTTTACCCGGACAAATGAGATTGGCTACCTAGATCCTTTTTTTATATTCCACTCAGTTATTAAATCATCTAAAAGGAGTTAAATACAGACTGGACCGTGAATGAGAACAAATTTCCCAAAGCAACCGAGTTGACTTCCAGACAAAAGGGGTGAGTAAGGCTAAGTTCTGCGCTGTGACATCTAACCAAATGCAGCTTAAATTTGGGGACAAATATAAGCATAATGTAGCTTTCCTTCATCGAGAAGTGGATGTTTGAGTGAAACTTACACTGCTCACTATTTTCCTCATTTTCGCTAAAATAATTAGCCCAATGTCAAGAAAGGTAAATTTTTCCTCCTTTTTTGACAAATGTATCGATTGGTGAGAGTGTTTTTCTTCTTCCACAGTACGCTGATTCGTACTCTGCCAAGTTCGACAGAAAAAGCAGCAACCCAAGGAATGGTTGGGAAGATCAATGTCATTCTAGCAGTAAACAATTATGTCACACTCAAGACAGTAGACAAATCACACTCCACAAGTCCAAATCCTAAAGTTTAGATGGTCAGATATTTTCCGAATCCTGGTGTTACCATTGCGCATAGGATCCCAATGTCTCCTTTTGATGTACACAGTTTCTAGAATAAGCTTTGAAGCAAGCAAAACTTCTATTCTGACACTAATACTCACAATGCACAGTCCTGTCTTTTAATGGTTTGAACAGTGGACTGAATAAGAAGCCAATTGAAGGAAATCAGCACAAGAATTTCATTGGGCCCAAGAAGAAGGTAACCCGCAGCGATGATCAAAAGGGAGGCATCAAATTTCTTTAGTACAAACCAGTTTGAAAGAAATAAATGCAACACCAATCAATTGAATTCTGCAATCCAATATCAAGGGCTCAATCACTTGGACTTCACAGACAGTGACCGAAGTATTCAAGTAATCATTTGGACAATAACATCTAGGTACTTTTCTGGAAACAAATGTACGCCAATTCGTCAAATAAGTCTTGTACAACGGTGCAAGCAGGTGGCAGGACAAAGCAAATATAGAGATTTATTTCACTAGGGATGTTTCTCAATTTAAATTTTTCTGACTAGAATGGCATTGCAATAGTACTTTAAAAAAATATATACCTTTGTCCTAAAATATTTGGAAACTAATTTCCCATGTCATTACATAAAACAGTTTATGGTTAGAGATCCTGCTTGTATAACACTAACTATGGTGGCAATGACCCCGCAGTGTAGCCCAGTGGTTAAGAAGGACCTGCCCAAAAATCGTAAACATGGACTGGCGCAGGTTCAAATCACGCTGGGAGCACTATGACTAGCCTGGGGATACCTTGGGTCGTGGCCTCTTCCCCTCGGTTTACCCACCGGCTACACGGACCGTTGAGGTCTGCAATAAACCGATACGAGTTCTGGGTTACCAACAAAAAAAAAAAGAAAACTATGGTGGCAATCGTGTCATATTATTTCGAGTTCAAGTTAATAATTCATGTCTACTCGTGTTTATACTCAAATATCATAAAATTTAATAAACATGTTTCAAGTACTCTTAACACTCTCCACATGGCACAGTCTCCACCATCGATGTGTTGATCTTGTGAGGTGACACTTGGACTTGACCTTCTCGAGCCTGCTCATAGGCACAATGTACCTCACCTAACAAAGCAGCTTAAAACAGTTCCTAGGAATAATTCCCCTCCAGCAAACCACTAAACTCACCTTTGCCTCTTGAGAAAGCACTGAGGTTTGGAAAGTGCCCTCTTGTAACAAGAACCTCCACTTGGAATCATTCACGAGATCAGTGGATTAGTGGCGAGAGCAATGACTTGCCAAGCTTCCAAGACCCCTACTTCGAGGGACTGGACTTTGTACGAAAGACCTTAATCTAAGCATTTAACATACCCAACAACCAAACATTTAATGCCCCCAACCACCAACGGCCAAAAGGACACGCATTCCACCCCTGTTAGACAGCAACCCTCACCAACAAAAAATCTTGGACTAGCAGAGCAACTCATTGGAGAAACTCTGCCCGAACTGAGATTTGCCTAAACATTCTCCCAAGTTGTCTCTCTTCGTACGAGCCACCTTGCCATCTAACTAGCTAACCAATCATTGACTCAGATTAATAACCTAGGGCAAGCACTATGAATACCCAAAGTTCACCTCATTTACTCCAAAGCATTCAAGACACTATCTCCTAGATTCTGTCTCTAAAACTCTCTCTGTATCTTTCTCTTGATTGCCTTGTTCTTCCTCTCATAGCAAGCAACCATCCCTTGCTTCCCAAATGAGGTGCTAACCCAACATTGGCCCACAAGCATTTCTTTCACGAGCACATGTTAAATAATCAATTTACTTCAAAATCAAATCAAAATGTTTTAATTTCAAGCTAACATGTTCATGTCGTGTTGGGCTCGTGTTTCTCTCAGAACTTTGTGTTCGTGTCATGTTAAGGATCATGTTCTCGTGTCAAATTTAATTTCACCACCCCTAACACTAGCCTAAGTACATACAAGTAAATTGAAGTGTACATTTGTGGTTTGACCAGATTCACATGTATACCAACGTGTAAATGTATATTGCTATTAAAAGTTCATGCTTCAAGCATACTAGTCTTTGGGTTAGATATTATTGTGCACGAGCTTATAAATTATTCAATTCCTTCTTTGCAGTCAATGGATTAGGCGACAAGACATGTTAAAGACAAGATATCATATTCGTCGTATATTATGTTTTGTTATGCAATATAAATAATGCCATTAGAGTAGAATGAATATTTTAAGATCCCATAAAAAAACTTTAGATTAAGAGGGTTTTGATACATATGAGTAGGAGTCTAAGATTGACTAGATAAATTTGTACTCAACTCAACTTGGCATTTCCCCAACTAAATGAGGTCCGCAATATGGATCCTTTTTTTTTTTACCAATTGTATTCTATTTCCTTCATTAAACGCTATCAAGCTATGTCTATCTTTATTATTTCTACCGACATTAGTTTTGGTCTACCTAGCCCTTTCGCATTACCCACAATTTAAATCCTATCAGTCCTCCTCATTTACCATACGTCTACCATAGCATTCTCATCTCAGCTTCATGCATGTAGCTAACATGTTTTTTTTCCTTCTCAATACTCTGAACTAAATAATAAGTCTAACCGATGTCAAATAAAAGTTTTCATTTAACCTTAACGATATACGACAATTGCATAAAACACTAGAGATGCATTCCTCTACCTAATCTAACCTGCCTTAATTCTATATGTAACATCCCCACCAATTCCGCATTAAACACTGGAAATGCATTCCCCTACCTAATCTAACTTGCCTTAATTCTATATGTAACATCCCCACCCGTATCTCCGTCTGCTTACGTAGTCCCACAACTCAACTCAATAAATCCTTAGTCCCAAACTAATTAGGATCTGCTACATAGATCATTTTTAACCTCCGTTCATTTTTTATCATACATAGATCATTTTTTACCTCCGTTCATTTTTTATCAAGGGTTATGTTTTTTGTGAAGTTATTTGAAATTAAGTCAACCTTCACAATCTCAGTTCACATAAATTTAGGTCTATTTTTTATCCTTTTTATACCTTCTACTTCAATCCAATCACTTATTACCAGTGCATTTACAGATCTACGCTCAACGTATGACCAATCATCTTAATTGACCTTCTTTCAACTTCTCTGATACCATTGTTACTTCAATCATATATTTTCTTGTACACACAAATCCATCTTAGCATCTCTATTTTCCTCATACCCATCTTATGAGAGTGTTGTTTTTTAATAATCCAACACTTAGTACCATAACGCATGATAGCCTTATAACGGTCCTATAAAATTTTCCTATCAACTTTACAGGTACACAACTGTCTCATAAAACACCCAAGCCACTTCCCCATTTTAATCAACTAGCTCAAATCGTATGGCTAACATCCTTTTCAATCTCTCCAATGGCACGAATAATTGACCCACGATACCAAAAAATGGTTATTTTTCGGCACTTCTTAATCCTTAATTTTCACTATGCCCTTAGTTGTAGATTTAAATTAACTAAAATTAAAATGCATATATTTCGCCATAGTTTTTTTTTGAAAAAGATAAGTAAATTTTTATTAAAAGAAAATAACTCTATACAAGCAATGATTGGATGCTAATACATGGAAACATCCAATCAAACAGGAATCCAACCAAAACCAATCATCTCATCTGATCAAGGAAGTTCAAGAAAGTAAATAGGTCTATCTCCCTTCCATCCCTCATCCAGTCATAAAGACATGCAAGAAAGTAGCTTTTAATCCTAAAAGATGGCCTACTCTCATTTTCAAAAATCCTTCTATTCCTCTCCTCTCAGGTCAGCCAGAACACACAAAATGGAATCACATTCCATATAAATTTCTTATTCCCCCCAAGAGGCTGCCCTCACCAAGCCAGTAAAAAATCCCTCAAACTCTTTGGGAAGCACGTCTGCACATTAAAGCAAGAAGAAATCAAATTCCACATCTCAACTGTCCATTGGTAGTGTCGTGACATATGTGAAATAGACTCCTCCTGATTGAAGCATAATGTGCAGCGATTAACTATGAAATAACCTCTAAGTTTGAGGTTGTCCATAGTTAGAATATTCCCCCTAGCTGCACACCAAGAGAAGAAAAGCACTCGAGGAGGGGCAGCAGTCTTCCAAAGCTTCGTCCAAGGAAATGCATCGCTTATGTGTCCTTGCAGTGATGAATAATAGGACCTGACAGTAAAGAACTTCTCCTTTGATGTACTCCAAACCATGGAGTCCTCAAAATCCTCCAAATAGACATCATTTAGGATCTCAATAAGAGACAAGTAAGCATCCATTTCCCAATCATTCATGTTCCTGCGAAGGGTGACTGCCCAGGTGCGGCTATAACCCATACCAATGCAGTAATCTCTTATAAAAGCATCTTTGTTAACAGCTAAGCCATAAATCTCTAGGAAAAGATCAGCTAGACAGCCAACATTCATCCAATTGTGTCTCCAAAATAGAATTCTGTCCCCTCTGCCCAATCTCCACAAAATACAACTACCAAAATTCCTCCAGTTCTTCCTAATTTCTCTCCAGATGCTTGTGCCAACAGAGTTTGAACAAGGAGGTGTAATCCAGCCACCCAGCTCCTCACCATACTTAATTAAAATGACTTTCTTCCAAAGTCTGCCATTATCCTTATGAAATCTCCATAGCCACTTTCCCAATAGAGCTTCATTTTGCAGCTTTAAGTGTCTGATACCAATGCCTCCTGACCCAATTGGGGAACAAACTGTTTTCCAATTAACCAAGCTATGTTCGAAAACTCCATCACCTTTGCCCCAAAGAAAATTCTTTTGCAGTCTCTCAAGCTCTTTAATTACCGAAACAGGAGCTTTAAACAGGGAAAGAAAGTATGTTGGGAGGCTGGAAAGTACACTCTTAATCAGTGTGGTTCTCGCCCCAGTCGAGAGATATTTAGCCTTCCAAACAGCAAGTCTATTCCTGCTTCTTTCCAGTACAGGTGCCCAGACCCTTTTAGATTTGAGATGAGTTCCCAATGGCAGGCCTAGATAAGTATTCGGGAATGAACCTGATTTGCAACCCAAAATGTCTGCCAGTTCCCGAAGAGAAGATGGATCCCCAACAAAAAACACCTCAGATTTCCTCAAATTAATTCGCAATCCAGTGACTGCCTCGAAGCCCAGTAGAGTGCATCTCAGATGTCCCAACTGCAGTTTATCAGCCCCACAAAAAACCATGGAATCGTCAGCGAACAGTAAATGAGAAATGCTTATAGAGTCCCTGCCTCGATTCCTAACTGAAAAGCCTTCTAAGAAACCAGCCTCCTCCACATATTTTAGCATTCTGCTAAAGACTTCCATGACTATAATGAATAAGAATGGGGAAAGAGGGTCACCTTGTCTTAACCCTCTTGACAAAGCGAAGAAAACAATTGGAGATCCATTGATCAAAATGGATAGACGAACCGTGGAGATACACCAGTAAATCCACTGACACTACCTGTCTCCAAAACCCATTCTTCTCATCAAGTAAATCAAACAATTCCAAATAACATGGTCGAAAGCTTTCTCAATATCCAATTTACATACAATCCCAGATTCCTTTCTTTTAGTCTTTGAGCCTATAACTTCATTCGCAACAAGGACAGCATCCAGGATTTGCCTACCACCCACAAAGGCATTTTGAGAAATGGAGATGATTGGGTCCAACACTTTTCGCAGTCTGGTAGCAAGAACTTTTACGATTAACTTATAGACAGCACCAACCAAACTTATTGGTCTGAAATCTCTAATATCTATTGCAACAGCCTTATTTGGGATCAAGGCAATAAAAGTGGAGTTCAAGCTTCTTACAAATCTATAACTTTGATGGAATTCTGCAAAAACCAGCAGTATGTCTTCCTTGAAGATGCTCTAGCATTTTTGAAATAGAGCTAAAGGCCATCCATCTGGACCAGGAGCCTTTTCCCCGCTTAAATCCATGAGAGCAGTAAAAATTTCAGATTCCGAAAAGGGCTATTCAATTCCTTCAGCTTCCTCAAGTCTGATGTGGGAGAAATTCAATTCATCGACCTTGGGTCTCCATTCTTCCTGTTCTGTGAAGAGCTGCTTATAAAAATTCAGTATTCCTTGCTTAATGAGCTCATGATCTTCAGTTAAAAGGCCATTCACTCTTAACCTTTCAATCCAATTCTTCCTCTTGCTTGCCGAGGCTATTTTGTGAAAAAATTTTGTGTTTTTGTCCCCCTCCTTCAGCCACTTTATTTTGATTTTTGCCTCCAACTGATTTCTTCCATTTTAGTCAATTTGTTCAGCTCCTTGATCTTGTCTTCTCTAATGCTTTTCTCTATTTCAGTAAGTCTTCTGTTATCATCCAGCAAATCTAACTTTTGAACTTCTTTCTCGAGCTGCAGCTTTTGGGTTTCAATCCTGCCAAAGACCTCTAAATTCCACCTTTTCAAATCAATTTTTAAACATTTAAGTGTTTTTGTTAGCACATAACTGGCACTACCACTGAATTTGTAGCTCTGCCACCGAGAGGCAATCAACTCAGGAAATCCATCTGCTTGAAGCCACATGTTTTCGAATCTAAAGGGTTTGGGCCCACATCTAAATCCCCTTCCATCCAACATCAAAGGAAAATGATCGGAGATTAAACGAGGCATAGCTTTTTGGATAATCTCAGGATAGTGATCCTCCCATTCGCTGGACACAAGAAACCTGTCAATCCTAGACTTACTCTTGCAGTTGCTCCAGGTAAATCTGCTGCCATTCAGTGGCAGATCGATGCATTCCAAATCATTAATAAGTTCTAAGAAAATCTTCATATGCTTTGAGCTGCGTTTGCATTTCCATTTTTCTTCCGCTGTTTTAACCATGTTGAAGTCACCTCCCATACACTAGGGGTATTGCCAGCGGTTGACAGCTGCTCCAACTTCATCCAGAAATTCTGTTTTCAGGTTACTGTCAACAGGGCCATAGACTCCAGTGAATGACCAAGTAAAGTTATCCTCATTGTGATTAAACAAGCAAGAAATTGAAAACATTCCAACTTCAGATTTAGTCATGGTTAAAATTCTGCTGTCCCACATCACTAGAACACCTCCGGAAGCTCCAATAGCATCAATAGCAATCCATTTATACCATGCTCCCCCCCATAGAGCTCTGATGATGTTTTCATCCATCCTTCCAATCTTAGTTTCCTGTAAACACACTAAATCTGGTTTCCATTTTCTGAGTGAATTCTTTATTAGCATTCTTTTTGTTGGTCCACAACAACCTCTAACATTCCAACTTATGATTCTCGGCTTCATTCAAAACATATAGGTAAGTATTCTCCAGAATTCCTGCCCCCTTTAATCTGGCACTGCCCTTTCTTATCATATGAGATTGTGCATTCCAAGTTCTTAAGCTCCCTGGAACCCCTTCTAGAGTTCACTGTTGGTTTTTTACCTTCCTTCAAATTAATTCCCCTCTTCTCCTCAATAGACATTAGGAGATCCATAAGCCTATCTTCAAAACCTTCACTTGAAATCCCAAGAATTTTCTTGAAGGATTTCATACGATTGATGACCCATTTGGAAATTTGCTTCTGATTAGAACCACAATCTCCCAGCAACAGAGGTTCATTAATCCAATACCATTCTTCAGGATTATAGGATGCCAGAGGTAGACAATCAATGGCTTTAACTTCCTCTCTTTCCTGACCGTTCAAAATGTCTGGGTAGATTTCAAGCATTGATTCTGATTTCATTCCAAAACTGCATTCAGAAACTGAGCCTAGTCCAAAGCCATCATCAGACTCATTGATCAACCTATCTCCACTCGAAATATCTCCCAACATCAGGTCCATCTTGAGGCCATCTTTATTGACTGCAGGTTTGTAAGGGACATCCCCCCTAAAGTCTGAATAAATCTTAATTTCCTCATCCTTTTCCAGCATTTGGTGATTAGTACTTTTGTCGGCTGAGACTTTAAGGGCCTGATTCTTTTTAATGACCACATCTGAAGAATCATTGAAGGTATTTAAGGCATCAAATCTATTTAATGCCTGCAGGTTCTCATTTGAGGACTCTGAATTTGAATTTGATATGCCTCCATTCATTGCATTTTTCCTATTTACCTTAATCCATTGAACCTTTCGACTTTCAAGGCTGTTGTAATTACTGCTTCTTTTCGGATTTTGAGACCCATTAAAGTATCTGACTCTCTGACTTCCAACAGCAGGATCCATGGCCGAGAGAGTGGCAGTGTCACGCGCCGCCTCCTCTTTCCTCATCCCAGGCGGTCGGCTGCCGCCGGCAAACCTCCCATAGTTCGAAGTCCAGTCAACCCAAGGTTTTCGATCAACCCAAATTGGGCAGTCATACAGGGAGTTTCCAACTCTGATTTTAACTGAGGCTGGAACATTTCTTCCTTGTCCTTTAATCCTCAATTAACCCACATCAAATGGGTTTGATTTAATGTTTCCTCTGCAGTTTCAAGGTAGCCTCCACAGTATTCTCCTATGCTTTCAAAGATGCCTTTGTCCCATAGGA